>CM019825.1:53282836-53763662 GCA_009763385.1 Coix lacryma-jobi var. lacryma-jobi
GAGACGATGGTGGTGGAGCGGGCTCGCTCTTCTCTCGATCGGCTCGGCCCCATGTGGGGTGCTCCTCCTGTGCCGCGGCAGAAGGTGCAATGGCTCGGGGCGATGCCTTGGTCGACGCCTTGTGCTTCTTCGACGCAGCCGCACGGGACCGTGTCCGGCAAGCTCTCCATCACGGCGTCAAGCAGACACTCGCGGGTTGTTTGCTCCGGTTTCCGCTTCCCGGTCCATGTTGTCGCGAATGGCTTCATCGAGATCGAGGGGAAGGATGAGGAGTGGAACAACCGCCGTGTCGACAAGATTTTGGAAAAGATGGAGAGGCCGGGGACGTCGCTCGCGAAGATCTTCGAGGAGGACGTGTTGCCTCCTGACGCCAGCAGCGGTGTCGGGAGCCCTCCTCCTTCGAGCTCGGGCGTCGAGGTCGAGCCTGCCATCGTGGACCTCGGGGAGGAGTACCGCACCGACGAGGACTGAGGCCTGCGTGCCAAATTGGGCGTCGAGGCCCTTGTAAGAATTCTATGACATAAAGGAGGGTACGTCGAGACCCGAATGTTACGTGAATTGCTTATGAAAAGAGTTGTTTTCTTTTCAAATGCGTTTGACCGCTTCTCTTTGTCGCAAGCTCGAGTTTCTGCTAACTTAGTCTGTGTTCCTTTGATACGTCGCGAGCCCCTCGAGGGGAGGCGTAGGTAGGGCACCGTGCCCGGGGGCGTAGGCGGCCGTCTACGTCGACGCCCCCCGAGCCCTGGAGGCTCGAGGTACTTTAAGATTTAGACGTCGCGCTAGTTCACTCGAGGCGCGAGTCGAGACGAGGGTCAAATTTTTGAAAAGAAACACGCGTTTTTTCCGGAGTCTGGGGGCGTTTACCCCCTTGTCAGCCCCCGAGGGAGGCTCGACCCTGAGCTAGGCAGGGTCGAGGCTACCTTAAGATGTGAAGCAACATGACGATAATGCACGAGTTTGTTCATTCATGTTGACATGTTTGTACAAAGCATAAAATGAACAAGGCCTCGAGGCCTTTAAGGGTAGAAGCGACGTAGCTGAGATATGTTCCACGCGTTCGCCAGGATCCTGCCTTGGTCGTCGTAGAGCTTGTATGTGCCTGGCTTGAGCACTTCGGCCACGGTGTATGGGCCTTCCCACGGAGGGGTGAGCTTATGGCGCCCTCGATTATCTTGCAGCCGTCGAAGCACGAGGTCCCCCACCGCCAGGTCCCTTTTGCGCACGTGCTTGTCGTGGTAGCATCGAAGTGTTTGCTGGTAGCGTGCAGAGTTGATGAGCGCCACGTCTCGAGCCTCCTCGAGCTGGTCCTTGGCGTTGGCGAGCCTTTCGTCACTGGTTTGCTCGTTGTAGGCTCGAAGTCGAGGTGAGCCGTACTCGAGGTCCGTAGGTAAGACGGCCTCGGCGCCGTAGGTTAGGAAAAACGGAGTGAACCCGGTGGCTCGACTCGGCGTAGTCCTGAGGCCCCACAGCACCGAGGGGAGTTCTGTAGCCCACCCCTTTCCGAAATTCTTGAGGGTTTTGAACAGCCTCGGCTTCAGCCCATGGAGTATCATGCCGTTGGCGCGCTCGACCTGCCCGTTGCATTGGGGGTATGCGACCGAGGCCCAGGTTACGCGAATGTTGTTGTCGTCGCAGAAGTTGGTGAACTTTTTGCCCGTGAATTGGGTGCCATTGTCGGTGATGATGACATTAGGCACCCCGAACCGGTACATGATGTTGGCGATGAACTCGACAGCCTTCTCGGAGGTGGGGTCTCCTATCGGCTTAGCCTCGATCCACTTGGTGAACTTGTCGACGGCCACGAGCATGTGTGTGTAACCCGCCACGAGGCCAAGTGATGGGATCATCTGCAGGGCGTGTGCGGGCTGGTGCGTTGCTTGGCGTAGAATTGACACCCATGGCATGCTTGGACCAAACGCTTGGCATCCCCAATGGCGGTCGGCCAATAGAAGCCTTGTCGGAAGGCGTTGCCAACCAGGGCCCTCGGCGCCGCGTGGTGGCCGCAAGCCCCCGAGTGCATATCGTCGAGGAGCTTGCGCCCTTCCTCGAGTGGGATGCAGCGTTGAGGATCCCAGTCGGACTTCGTCGGTATAGCTCCCGTTCGTCGCCGTAGACGACGTAGGTCTTGGCCTTCGAGCGATGCGTCGGGCCTCCGTCTTGTCTTCTGGTAGCTCGCCTCGCGTCAGGTAGTCGAGGTAGGGCGTCCGCCAGTCGAGGGGCCGTGATGACGAAGAGGCGTGTGCGTCGACCTGCATCGCCTCTGCGGACGTCGAGGGGTCCTTCTCGAGGGGTGGCGTTGATGGTCGAGCCCCCGTGTCTTGCTCGAGGGGTGGCGTCGAGGGGCCAGCCCCCGGGTCGATTTCGACGGATGGCTCGAAGACGTCCCTCGAGAAGACGTCTGGCGGTACCGTGCCGCGCGTGGACGCCAACTTTGCCAGCTCGTCTGCGGCCTCGTTGTACTTCCGAGCTATGTGGTTGAGCTCGAGGCCGTAAAACTTGTCTTCTAGCTTGCGCACCTCCCCGCAGTATGCCTCCATCTTGGGATCGATGCAGCTTGAAGCCTTCATAACCTGGTTGACGACGAGCTGCGAGTCTCCTCGGGCGTCGAGGCGTCGGACCCCGAGCTCGAGGGCGATACGCAGCCCATTGACCAGGGCCTCGTACTCGGCGACGTTGTTGGAGGCGGGGAAGTGCAGCGTAGCAGGTAGCGCATGTGTACTCCGAGGGGTGAGATGAAGAGCAGGCCTGCTCCCGCCCCCGTCTTCGTGAGGGATCCATCGAAGTACATGGTCCAGAGTTCGGCCTGAATCTGTGCCGGCGGGAGCTGAGTGTCGGTCCATTCAGCAACGAAGTCCGCCAACGCTTGCGATTTGATGGCCTTTCGCGGGGCATAGGTGATGGTCTCCCCCATCAGTTCGGCGGACCACTTGGCGATGCGCCCCGTGGCCTCCCGATTGTTGACGATCTCTCCGAGGGGGAAGGATGACACCACCGTTACGGGATGAGCGAGGAAGTAGTGCTGGAGCTTGCGCCTTGTGACGATGATGCCGTAGAGCAGCTTTTGGATGTGCGGGTACCGGACCTTGGCCTCGGAGAGTACCTCACTGGTGAAGTATACCGCCGCTGGACCGGCAATGTATGACCCTCCTCGTGCCTCTCGACGGCTATGACCGCGCTAACCACCTGAGTGGTTGCGGCCACATAGAGGAGGAGGGGCTCGGGGGAACCGTCACCTTCGGCTGGTCGCGGGGCACGAGAATTGGTGCAGAAGTCAGCAGCCCTTTCAACTTGGTTAAGGCCTCCTCGGCTTCGGCGGTCCACGCAAAGTGTTCCGTCTTTTTTAGTAGGCGGTAGAGGGGTAGTGCTTTTTCTCCCAGCCTCGAGATGAATCTGCTGAGAGCGGCTAGGCAGCCTGTTACTTTCTGTACGCCCTTGAGGTCACGAATCGGGCCCATCCTCGTGACTGCTGAGATTTTTTCAGGGTTTGCCTCGATCCCCCGTTGTGAGACGATGTAGCCAAGTAGCATGCCTCGAGGCACACCAAAGACACACTTCTCGGGTTGAGCTTCACATTCTTGGCCCGGAGGCACTCGAACGTGGTCTCGAGGTTGCTGATGAGGTTCCCTACTTTTTTAGTTTTAACCACGATGTCATCGACGTAGGCCTCGACGGTCTTGCCTATGTGCTCGCCAAAGATGTGCTGCATACATCGCTGGTACGTTGCCCCGGCGTTTCGAAGGCCGAAGGGCATCGTAACATAGCAGTACATACCAAATGGTGTGATAAAAGGGTCGCGAGCTCATCGGATTTTCTCATTCTAATTTGGTGGTAGCCGGAATACGCATCAAGGAACGAAAGCACTTCGCACCCAGCAGTGGAATCGACGATCTGGTCAATTCTAGGTAAAGGAAATGGAACTTTTGGACATGCTTTATTCAGACCAGTGTAATCTACACACATCCGCATTTTTCCATTCTTTTCCTAACTAGTACAGGGTTAGCTAGCCACTCTGGGTAAAATACCTCCTTGATGAATCCGGCCGCCAAAAGCTTGTGCACCTCCTCGCCGATGATCCTGCGCTTTTCCTCGTCGAAGCGGCGCAGGCGTTGCTTCACCGGTCTGGACCCGGCCTGGATCTCCAAGGCGTGCTCGGCGACTTCCCTCGGAATGCCCGGCATGTCCGAGGGGTTCCACGCAAACATGTCGATGTTCGCGCGGAGAAAGTCGACGAGCACTGCTTCCTATTTGGGCTCGAGGCTGGTACTGATGGTCAGCGTCTTGCCATTGGCCGAGGTCGGGTCGACGGGTATTTGCTTGGTGTGCTCGGCCGGCTCGAAGGTGCCGGCGTGACGCTTTGCTCTCTGGGCCCCCCTCGGTGGCCAGAGCTGCCAAGGCCTCGAGCGAGTCGAGGTGGACGTTGGCCTCCCCCCCTCGACGCACTCCACGTCGCAGTGGTATGCGTGCTCGTAGGAGGTGTCAACGGTGATGACCCCTTTCGGCCCCGGCATCTTGAGCTTCAAGTACGTGTAGTTAGGAATCGCCATGAACTTGGCGTAGCCTGGCCGGCCGATGATGCGTGGTAGGTCCCTTGGAAGCCGACCACCTCGAAGGTGAGCGTTTCCTGTCGGAAGTTTGCGGCGTGCCGAAGCAGACCGGCAGGTCGATGCGCCCGAGGGGGTGGGCCTTCTTTCCTGGACCACTCCGTGGAACCCCCGACACGGGTCGGAGCTGTCCTTCTGAAATCCCCAGGAGGTCGAGGGTCTCGAGGTATATGATGTTGAGGCTCGAGCCCCATCCATCAACACCTTGGAGAACCGAACGTCGACTATGACGGGCGACGACGAGGGGTTAACCCCCGGTTTTATGACCTGGTCCGGATTGTCGTCACGGTCGAACGTGATTGCCGCATCTGCCAGTCAATATACCGGGGGCGTCTTGGCCAAGGGGAAAAGATTTCCCGGCGCTCCTTCTTTCTTTCTCGAGCTGAGAGCCCGACGGTCGGCCCCCCGTAGATCATGTAGCAGTCGCGCACCGGGGGGAAGTCGCCATCTGCGTTTCTGCCGCCGCGTCGATCGGTATCCTTTCCCTTAGGCGCGTCTTCCTCTTATCGCCGAGCTTGGAGTAGTAGCCCTTCAACAGTCGGCAGTCTTTCAACTTGTGGTTTACGGGGCCCCTGTGGTAGGTACAGGGATCCTCGAGCATCTGGTCGAAAACAGCCCCATCGGGGGGCCTCGAGGCTTCTTAGGCTCGAGGGCGCCCGCGAGCACCTCTTTGTCGTCGTCGTCATCGGCGCCACGCTTCGCCTTCTGGCCTTTGCGTTTGTTTTTCTTCCTTTTGTTGCCGTCATTGTTGTCGTTCTTGGCGTCGTTGCCCTTGCTGGAGCCCTCCGGCGCGATCACCGCCTTGCCTTTGTCCGTGGAACGGCCAAAGAAGGCCCCCACTGCTTCGTCGCCCGAGCATGGTGACGCGGTGACGCGATCCATCAGGTCCTCGACCGTCCCGGGACGGTAGCGTCCTAGCTCATGAACAGCTCTTGGCATGTTGTGCCTGCGAGGATGCTGAGATGACGTCCTCGTCAGGCACGTGGGGGAGCTCGAGACGCTGCTTCGAGAACCGTCGAGCGAAGTCGCGGAGGGGCTCGTCGCCGCCTGCCTGCAACGCCGTAGGTCCCAGGGGTTGCCTGGACGCACGCAGGTCCCTTTAAATTCCCGTCGAAGACCCTGACTAGGTCGGCCCAGTCATGGATCCGATCCGGCGGGAGCCCCTCGAGCCACCGTCGGGCGGTGTCCGAGAGGTAAAGTGGGAGCTGACGGATGATCACGCGGTCGTCGTTCTTCGCTCCGCCCAGTTGGCAGCCAAGGCGGAAGTCCGAGAGCCAGAGCTTGGGCTCGACCTCCCCGTCATACTTCACGATGTTGGTCGGCGGTCGGAAGCGGTCGGGGAGGGTTGAGCTGCGGATGGCCCGGCTGAAGACTCGGGGGCCCGGGGGCTCGAGGACCTGCCGGTCCTCGTCGCTGTCGTAGCGCCCCCCTCGATGGGCGCTATAGCCACGCTCTTGGGCCCCCTTGTCCTTGCGCGTCGGTTGATGTCGTTGCGGGCGTCGTTGGGGTCTCGAGGCGGCCGGTTGTCGACGATCCGTTCGCGACTGGCCTAGCTCGAGAGGCGTCCGGCTGGTGGACGGATGCCTCGCGAGCGTCGTGGGGCGTGTCCGCCGGTTTCCCCGAGGCTGCCCCGCGTCGGCGTGACGCCGAGCTCCGGCCTGCTGCACCGCGGCTGTCTCGAGGAGGTTTTTCATTTCTCCGAGCATGCGCCTGGCGTCGGGGTTGGAGACGGCGGGCAGGTCACGGAGCATCATGGCCGCCGCCACCACGTTCTGCCCAGCTCGTGGGAAACATACCTCAGGGCGTGCTGGTGCCCCGTCCTCGAGGATCCGCCGGTGGACCTCTCGAGCCCGGCCTCGAGCTCCGGCTCCTCGGGGTTGGGGTGTTTCCTGCATCAGGGTTTGCCGGAGCTGCAGCAGGTGTTTCCGTTCCTCCTCCTCGGCTTTAGTGATTGCCTCTTGACTTGTGCGAGTTGTTGCGCCGCCCGGCCATCGTCGTGCTTAGGCGGCACAGCCGGTGCTCGAGGTTCGTCCTTCCCAGAACGCGTGATCCGCCTGCCGCGGCCACGTCGCTAGGTCCTTCTAGGTCGAGGGCCGGCCTGTCGTCGTCGCCTTCGTCCTCGGTGTCGCATACGACTCCCTCGAGTTGGAAGCACTCCCTGGTGGGATCCCAGAGGTCGGGGTCGTGGTAGTCGTATTCGTCGGAGTCGGAGCTGTTGACGGCACGCCGCCTTGGCCGATGCTGGGACCGCAGCTCGCGGTACCATTCTCCGACGGTGGCTCGCCGAGGTGGCTCGAGGGGTCGCAAGAAGTCGCGGTCGACGCACGCGGGGTGGACGATTTCCAGGCTGGCCATGGCCTGCAGCAGCGCGCCCGAACGCTGCTCCGGTCCGCCACGTCTGGTCCTGATGGCGCTCGTCGAGGCGGTGGCGTGGACAGCCGCAGAGTTGTCGAGGCCGACCGGGAACCGCTGGCGTCGAGCGCGGCGCGACCCGTGCGGGAGGAGGCTGAGCGGCGTCGACGGCGCTCGGCTCGGAGGCCTCTGGCCTGGCTCCTGGTCCGTACGCATGACGAATGCGAAGTCGCTAGACGGGCGTGAGTGCGCCCTGGAGGTCTCCGGCCGTGCGCCGGGCGGGTTCCCCTTGGGGCCCCTGCACCGGCTACGGGGGCGTAGGTGTTTGCCGCGGGCACCGCCTGCGCCCGACGACGACGGTGACGATGGCGCCGCTCGCGACGTGGCGACGTGTGGTGGTGCGGGCGACGCGTCACGCCCCCCGCGCGGGGTGGCGTGACACGCACTCCGCCCAGGCCCTCCGTGGAGAGCAGAGAGTCAGCTCGTTGCCGTTGCCTGTGGCCAGGAACTCGAGGCTCCCGAACCAGACGACGGCACCAGCCGAGAACGGAAGAGGGGATGAAGCCATCCAGGAGTCAACGAGAAATCGGCTCGGGCACGCGAAGTCCCCTACCTGGCGCGCCAACTGTCGGTGTTTCGTACCCGGGGGTATCACACCAACGAGTAATATGATCGCGTGCTTCTCTTCCTGGATGGTGATGCAAGGGGACACAAGGATTTATCCTGGTTCGGGCAAGAAGGCCCTACGTCCAGCGGGGGGAGATGTTCTTGTATTACTTGCACCTAAGTGCTTGTACAGGGGAGAATACAAGCTCAGTGAGCGTGGACCGGGGTCCGGACTCGTGTTTGTGCGTGGACTCGTGTGTTCTGTGTCCGTCGTCCCGAATGAGGGCCCTAGCGTCCCCTTTATAGAGCAAGGGGAGGCCAGGGTTACAAAAAGTATTACAGGTGTCGGGGCGCATGGTGCCCCATACGGAGAAGGGTAGGAACCCTGTCTTGTCGGGGCCACTGGAGCCGATGTGATCGTCGCTGTTGAGGCGTCCTTGAGTCGTGGCTTCCATCCGGGCGCGGACGTGGGGGCGCGACAAGGCGGAGCCGTACAGCACCCATCCCGGAATGTACAGTACGCGGTGAGGTCCCTCCGGGTCTTGGGGTACCTGTCCTCCAATAGCACGAAAGTAGTTAGGGCTCGAAGGGCGCGGAGCCGGCTTCGAGGTGGTGCCACGGGGGCTCGAGGGGCGCGGAGCCGGCCTCGAGGTTACAGTGCAGGGCTCGTGGGGCGCGTAGCCGGCCTCGAGGGGTTACAGTGCAGGGCTCGAGGGGCGCGTAGCCGGCCTCGAGGTGTTACAGTGCCTGGCGAGGGGCGCGTAGCCGGCCTCGAGGGGTGGGTGACAGTGCCTGGCTCGAGGGGCGCGTAGCCGGTCTCGAGGGGTTACAGTGCCTGGCATGGCCGAACAGTGCTGCACTGGTGCCCTTTTGCCCATGCTTGTGGTGAAAACGAGACTTGACCTTTACACCGAGTTACTGTGGTACACGCCGTGCACTAGTGGACATGACCGGAGTAGGTGAAGGCATTAAATGCGTGGTATGGGCTGGTACGGCTGTCTGAGCAGCTCGAGGTCCGTGTGTTAAGGCTCGTGTGGGGTGGGGGGCGCTTGCCCGAGGTCTGGAGGGCTCGAGCGAGACGGAGAGCGATCGTGCTCGCCCGAGGCCTGGCTGGGAGGGCTCGGGCGAGACGGAGGCGGAGCGTTCGCCCGAGGCCTTGCTGGGAGGGCTCGGCGAGACGGAGAGATAGAGCGTTCGCCGAGGCCTGGCTGGGAGGGCTCGGGCGAGACGGAGATAGAGAGCGTTCGCCCGAGGCCTGGCTGGGAGGGCTCGGGCGAGACGGAGATCGCCTGAGGCCTGGCTGGGAGGCTCGGGCGAGACGGAGATAGAGCGTTCGCCCGAGGCCTGGCTGGGAGGCTCGGCGAGACGGAGACGGAGCGTTCGCCCGAGGCCTGGCTGGGAGGGATCGGGGCGAGACGGAGACGAAGCGTCGCCCGAGCCTTGCGGGAGGGCTCGGGCGAGACGGAGACGGAGCGTTGGGGTTGCGTTGAATGGGGGTACCCTTTTTGTACCACGGGACAAAGATTGAAGCAACACAAGAGCATCACAAAGCCAAAGAAGAAAGAAGATTGGGAGATGCTATGAGGGTGCAAAAAGAGGACATTTGCTCATGATTGTGAAGAGCCAAAACCAACATCCGTTGCCAAGCATGCTAGGCCCTTTGCTTTCAATGCTCACTACATGCTTTAGACAGATTTAGTGGCAAGTGAAAAGTCATGTTCATTGGGCCTCCTTGTGATACCCTAGTGTCAAGCACTGCATTAGGAACCTCAATTAGCTACTAAAGAGCATAAGTAATGCATTGCATCATTTCATGTGCATATGAGTGTTTTTGCCTTTGTTTAATTGTTGGATTTTGGATTTCTATTTGACTTGATGATTTAAGTGGATTTCTGTTTTGGCAAAGAGTTCTATAAAATAGAGAATATTGAGTAGAGTGCTTTTCATGTTGGTATTTTGACCAAGTTCAAAATAGTTTGTTAAATAAAAATGAGTAAACAAAAATTTTATGTCTCAAAATTGGCTTTATTTATGTGGAGGTGTGTAACAATGGTTTTCAGAAAAAGTGTCTTATATGAAAGTTGTAGAGAAAATTATTTTGAGCAACTTTTATTTTGGGTCAAACCCCAGTTTGGAGTTTTTGAAACTATTTTGAGTGGTCAAAGTTTGAAAGGATTTTGGAAAAAGAAAAAGGAAAAAGAATTTTTCCCGCGCCCACCTTTCGGCCCATCTGGCCTTTCGGCCCGCCTGCATGCGCGTCGGCCCAGCTCGCCGCTCGCCCGCGCCGGCCAGCCGCGCCGCTCCCGCCCGCGCTCGCCGCGCGACAGCCTCGCCGCGCCGTACGCCGGAGGCATGCCGCGAGGCGCCCCGCCTCTGCGCCAAATCCGCCCTGGCCACTCTCCGCCCGATCTCTCGCGTGTCCAAGCACGCCAGCGATCCGCCACACCCACTCCGCGCTCGCCTCGCCTGCCGAGCCCCTCGTCGACCGCGCCCTGCCTCGCCCCGCCACGCCGCCGTGGCCCCCGCCGCGACTGGCCGTCCGCCTGCTCCGCCGAGCCAAAACCCCGAGCGCCTCCCTCTCTCCGCTCTCTCATTCTCATTTCGCACACACCGCCTGCTCTCTCTCCCTCTCCTCTCCCGCGAACACGCCGAGCACTTCACTGCTCGCCGTCGTTCGGCACCGAAGAACCGCACCACTGTTCCGCCCTAGCCGAGCCACCCCGGCCGATTAACCTCGCCACCACCCCGCCATCATCCAGACCACACGGTGCGCACCTCCGCGCCACCCGCCGAGCCCCACCGACGTCGGAGTCCGAGAGCCCGCCACGGACGCCATCGGCGCCGTCCAGAGCTCGCGGCTGTTCTTCCCGACCGAAGCTCCTCCGCTCCTCTCCTTCGTCCTCGAGCTCACCGACCAAGGCAAGGTGAGAACACCTATCCATCTCAACGCTACCGCTCCCTATCTCACTCTACTCTCCGGCCGAGCGCCATGGGCGCCGCCGCGGCCATGCACGAGGCCAAGCTCCCTGGAGCCATCCGAGCCAAACCAACCACTCACTTAGCTCCCTAGGTTTGTGTAAGCTTTCGCCTCCCCCAATTCCACCGGCGACCGCCGGAAACGGCATAGCCGAGTGCCACCACCGCCACCGTGCGCCATTGCTCGCCGCCGGTGAGCAACGGCCGTGCGCTGGCCAAACCATCTCCACCATCTGATGCGCCTCGTCGAGACGAGTCTATCGAGCCTAGCCTCACCGCCGGCGACCTCACCGTCGACGAGCTTTCGCCGGTCAACTCCTCTCCCCTGTTTCCTCTCTCTGACGGGTGGGTCCC
Organism: Coix lacryma-jobi var. lacryma-jobi; assembly: GCA_009763385.1. Lineage (NCBI taxonomy): Eukaryota > Viridiplantae > Streptophyta > Magnoliopsida > Poales > Poaceae > Coix > Coix lacryma-jobi. Next base: position 53,293,726 of record CM019825.1, read on the forward strand.
GTTGACCAGTGGACCCCGCGCGTCAGCCTCTCTTGGCCCATGGACCGAGTTCACGCAGTGGGCCGGGAAGATTTCAAATGTTTTTCTTTTTGGTTTTATTTTCCTGAAATGCTTGTTATTTTTGTGTAGCACGTTTACAAGTCCAAATAGAGTACTTTCAGTTTTGTTAGCTTGGTTATGAGTAGATCTATCATGGAAAAATATGAAAGTATTTTTGGTAAAAGTTTATTTTACTGTTTCTATTTATTTTAGTTTATATGCTTTTGTTGAGATAAATAGTTATATATGTTTTCTGGTGAGAGATAATTCATGAAACTTTTGTGTAAGTTTATTATCATGTTTTGCACCTGCGAAAAATATATGATGCACTGTTCATGTAGAAAAAGTTTCTGTTATGATTAAAAGTCCTTTTTGGCTGATTCCTAGAATAAATGTTAAGGTGTTTTATATGTCGAAATAAAATGTCGGAAAAATTGTGTAGTCTCTGTATGTCATGTTCTGGCTAAGAAAAATGTAATCATGTGTTGTTATGTGAAGAAATCTGAAGTTGCTTGTAAATGTACTTTTCTGTGTTTTCTTTTAGAAATTCATGTAAGGAATAATATAATGTTTCTGTTCATGAAACTTCCTTAATAAATATGAAATGTGAAGTAGAATCTGGAAAAAATATGAAAATGAGTTTAGCCCCCTTTTTCAGTAGGGTTGTAGTTCAAATGGCTTAATTTGGAGTAGATCTAATTATTTTGTGTAGGCTTGTATATTTTGTTCTGACAGTAAATTTTCTACAGTAGAATGTTTATGAGTAGTTGAAGCTAGAAAAATTATGAAATCTACTGTTGAACACTTTTTGTGTAAAAAGTTAGTTCAAAGCACCTTTGAGCAGTTTATTTGTTATTTTTATATCTGCAGTTCTGTATTTTATTTCTGGCTGGAAATTGTTCAGTGAAGTTCAGCAGATGTAAATTGCCTTCTGGAATTTTGTGGATTTTTCTGAGTTCAGAAAAATGCACTTGCAGTTCAAACCTGAATTTCTTTTGAATTTCTAAATAAGAAATAGGTAGATTAATGGATTTTGTTTTATGAAATAAATAAGTATTTACCTCAATGTCAAAAGTGGTTCAACAAGTTGGTTTTGTTGGTTTGCAAGAAATGTTACTTTTCTTACCACCGCATCTCGCACCGCGAATTATTTATTTATCATTTTCAACTGCATTGCAATAGGATCGACAGTTCAGGATCAAGACCAGGAGCAGGAGGCAAACGTCGAGCAGGAGATTCCGGAACTTCATCAAACCGAGGAAGTCGACCCCGCGGCCGATACTAACCTGCCTGAGTGCCCCTCCCACGAGGCCTCAGTCTTCTCTCAAGGCAAGCCCCGGAGCATATTAAGCCTCCTACCTTTTGCGATTAAAATTACTTGAGTCCTTTTATATTGTGATGCATTAGGTTTAGGAGTTGGAATGAATCCTACTTGCTGCATTACCATTCCTTGGTTATTGATTAATATCTACCTTGTTATCCTGTTATTTATTTACAATGTAGAATTGCTTAGCTTGCTTAATAAAAGTAGTAGTTAAGAATGTTCCCGTAATACCCTGATGGGTAGTTACCGGATCACGGTTGGCTATATTTGCTATCGTGGAAAAGAACCTGAGTAGTAATGAAATACGGTCAACTGGAAGGCAAGGCACCAAGTTGGAACTTGGGGGCAGTCCGTCCGTTGGATCGTGTAGGTTTGTATCGATGTTGGCCCTCGTTCATTTTTGAACGCGCCCTTTTACTTAGGGATATGTCGGTGCTGTAATCATCGACCCCAAAGCCGGTTAGAAGCTGTTCGGGCCGGTTTTCGACCCGTGTCGCGCCCTCTAGTATGGAAATGTGATCTGCCGCGAGAGGCCATCACCAGGTTCCAATTGGGCGGTCCGTGCTTGAACCGCGACGATTACCACCACGAACAAGCATCGAGCGGTTGCCCAATGCATGGACCCGACGGGGAAAGTGTGGGCTGGTATTAAAGGTCTTTCACCAGCTGGTTTGGAATTCGATTCGAGTCGCCGTTTCCCCCGGTTAGTGGGAAACTATGGCGAGCTTCACCACGATGCAACTCCATGTGATGTTAAAGGTTCAACTAAAATATGGAGAAGTCAACTGGATATGGTTATACTATTGCTGTTAGACTCAAGTGTGTGTAATAGTTCAGGTGCAAACCTAGAGTAAAAAAATAGGTCTAAAACTGACAGCTCATCTATGTCAATTAATACTCCTTATCTTAAATGTGAGCTTTCCGCAACTAAACATCCCAGCTCCACCCAAAAAGGCCTTGCATACCCTGGTGTCTTTATTTTCAGTTGGACGGGTAAGTCTAGCTGAGTACATTCCCGTACTCAGGGTTTATCCCGTTTGTTGCAGATGGCCAGGTCTACTTTGGCTATTGTAAGCACTGCCTCTACCCGGTGGAAGGTGATGAGGAGTAGGCCCAGGGCAGGGTCGTCCAGAAGCTTCCCTTTTTCTTTGTTGGTCTGAGACTTCTAGTGGCACATTATCTAAAAAGGGAAGAGTGAGCTGTGTGAGTTGGATTTATCAAACAATATTTTTTGGACCACATGTGTGGTGGTCGTGCTTCAAACTTATTTCAGCTTCCGCACTTTTAAATTTGGTATTGTAATAACTCTGTTTTAAATCCGCACTCTGATACTTTAAATTCGGTTCCGTTTCTCTGTGTTTATCTTTACGAATGTAATTCTTGAACAATGCGATCCTGTATGTTGTATGATGATAGAAATCCTTCGAGATTTCCGGACTACCGGGGTTATATGGGTTCAAGTATGAGTCGATGTCAGACGGATTTGACTAAGACGGTACTTGAGCTCTTATAATCAGGACGGTTCCGCCACAGCTGGTATCAGAGCATGGTTCAAGTTATTGCATCCGCAAAGAGCTATTTTCGAACTAAAATGGGTATTTCAAATCTATTTTCAATTACTAAGTGTGCCCAGTCTCGTCCTTAAGCCCTATACTAGGATTAAGGTGGCTTAACTGCTAACAGGGTTCAGGGTTTTGCTTCATGCTGGATCTTTATTTGCTGGTCCATTCTCGGGAAAAAGAGAATGTGTTGATCGCGAAAACATGCATAAAATGATTTTGTGAGATATGAGAGCATGACCGTCCAACCGTCGGTCTAGGTGAGAGTTCTTATACCAAGTATGTGCGAGCTCCACGCAGACACATACGAGGGTATCAATGTTTTGAGGGTGTTTTCTATGTTGGTGCATGGTGTTTAGTGTTGGCTTCTATGTATTTTGCGCATATTAGCCAATGCTCAGTGTTTTACATTGGGATTTCTTTGGGCTGAAATGAATCTTCTGCAGGTACACTAACTATGCGATCGAGTCGAGTAGAACGTGTAGAACGCATGAGAGATCGTTCTTGCCACCGACTAGAACGTTAGGACTTACGAGTCATGTTAGTGAGTGAGAACGTAAGTACGATCATGCATCATGTTGTTTATTTCTTGCATTTACATTACCTCCCCTTAATTAAAAGTTGTCTCCTTTATAAAAATTTGCCAACTTAATATCCGTCTCACGAGAGTTCGAAACCCTTTTTTTCTACAGATGGCCCGGACTAAGCTGACCGCTCGCAAGGCCACCGGAGGTAGAGGAGTTCCGCGTCACCGCCTGGCCACCAAGCTGACCCGGAAGACGTTCTTGTCCTACTTCGGGTTGCCGACTATCCTTGGAGGATTCTGCAGGCCGTGGGCTATGAGGAAGGACAGGAGCCCAGGTACTCATGGCAGAAGGAGATCTACGGGCAGGATTCCTTGGTCATGGTGGAGATAAAGGTCAAAGCTTTGCCCGCCAAGCCTCACTGGACAGGATGGACAGAGATCACCAGAGGCACATGTGCCAAGGATGGAGCCAACAGGGCAGCGTATCTTGTGCTGAAGGATATCATCGCCCGCTTCCCCGCCGACCTAGCTAGCGCTATGGCAGGAGTGTTCCTCGTGGATCACTTTTTCCATTACGCTGGAAGCAGACCTGGAGTCGGTTCTGACGGGAAGTGCAGAAGAAAGGTTCTACTGCGAGACGCCTGCGATGAGCGCCACCGGAGCTTTGCTAGGTGTATGTGAGAGTTTGGAGCGCACTCTCGAGAGCGTGTCCTTCACCCTCACGCCACCTACCAGAGCAAGAGGAAGTTACAGGAGGAGTTCGACGCTGAGGTAGCTCGCCTTCAGGAGAGGATTCAGCAGATCACTCTTGAGCGTGACGACGCCCGCACCACAGCAGCAGCACAGGCCACTGCCAGGACCGTTGCAGAGCAGATGTACCTGACTACCGCTCTTCAGAGGGATGAGGCCCGCACCGCGCTCGACCAGCTCAGAGAGGGAGCCCACCTCTTGATACAGCAGATCCATGGACAGCAGGCCTACATTGACCAACTCCACGAGGCAGTCTACCAGATGCATCACGCCGCGCAGGAGGCCGCCGCCCTAGCCGCAGCTGAGGCCCCGGATCCCCAGGACGGAGAGGTCCTTGGTCCTGACGCCCCACCGGAGGAGGATCACGCTGACGAGCCGATGATCGACGCTGACGTAGAGGACGCCGCGTCCGCCGCTGGAGACGTCTGAGCGTTAGTTCGTTAGGGATCGTTTTCTTTGTATAGCTTGAGCATGCTCGCTAGTGATGTAACCCTCAGACATGTGTGGTTTATGTTTAAGATGTATGTGGCATGTATGTCTTTGGACAAAGTCCAGACTTCGATCTGGCATCTTTTATGGAAATCCGTCGTTTGCATGTCTAATTTCGAGCGATTATTCTGTGATGTTGTATGGAAATGAGTAATTATACTTGGTCGTGTGCTAAATTTTCGAATTATGTACAACGCAGTATTTATTCATGATCGATGTAACATCACCTAATGATTGCTTATTAATGGGATATGCAGATGCCGGCACACACTCGCAGCCAACGTGGACAGGGGTCTGGACAGGAGGAGAATCTGCCACCTCCCCACCGCCGCCGATGACGCCGGAAGCGTTTTTCGGCCAGTTTCTGGGAAGCCAAAGGAACATGGAAGAAATGCAGAGGCACATGGAGGCCACCCTCCGCAATATCGCTAACAACACTGCGCAGCAGCATCAACAACGTCAAGGCCCAGAGCCCAACCAGTACAGCTCCTACCGTGACTTCTTGGACACCCGTCCCCCGGTGTTCAAGGAAGTCACCGAACCGCTTGAGACTGATGAATGGCTCAACTCCATCACCAGAAGTTCCGTCTGCTTCGTCTGACGGAAGAGCTCAAGGCGGAGTACGCCGCCCACATGTTGGAAGGACCCGTAGGATTGTGGTGGGCCCAGTACCGTGCATCCTTGCCTGCAAATGCACGTGTCACTTGGGATCAGTTCTCGACTGCTATGCGCAACCACTACATCCCTAGTGGTCTGATGGAAATGAAGATTGCAGAGTTCATGAGGCTGTCTCAGGGAACCAGATCTATGTCCGAGTATCTGCACAGCTTCAACAACCTAGCTCGCTACGCCCCAGACTTTGTCAACACTGAGGCCAAGAAGATCGCAAGCTTCAAACGTGGCATGAGCGCCGCCATGCTTTCAAAGATTGGTAACAGTCACCGCACCACCTTCAGTGACTTCGTCAGTTACTGCCTAAATCAAGAGGCCAATGACAGCAGGCTGGCGACAGAGACCCGTCGTCGTGCGAACGAAGGAGGTTCGTCTCAACAGAGGGCCCCTTTCGGAGCACGCGCCCCGTATCGCCCGCCAGTGGCTGGAGCAAGGTTCCGTCCCCCGCAGAGGAAAATCACCACCAACCGTTCCCGTCCCGGTTTTTAGAAGCCCTACACCGCTCCCCTGATGCAGAACAAGAACAAAGCAGGAAGTGCAGGAGGTCCCAAGACCCCATATGTGATTGACCCGTGCTACAACTGTGGTCAGACTGGACATCTGTCGCGTCAGTGCCCTCGTCCAAAGAAGCAGTACACTCAGCCTCCACCTCGCGCAGGTCATGTACATCACACCACCGTGGAAGAAGTGCCAGAAGGAGAGCCTGTCACCGCTGGTACGTTTCTTGTTAATCAATGCCCTGCAGTTGTGCTGTTTGATTCCGGAGCATCGCATTCTTTCATAAGTGAGAACTTTGTTTTGAGAAGTAATCTTGAGTTGGTAGAGTGAGATCGGGGATATCAGATAAGTTCCGCCGGAGCTGTTCTCTCCGCGCGTAAAATGGCTAAAGGAGTGGAAATGACTTTTGGGGATAAGAAGGCCATAGTGGATCCCATCGTAATCCCTGGTCTGGGTTTGGATGTGATCTTAGGTATGGGTTGGATGAAACTCTGGAAGGTCAATCTTGACGTCGCAGAGCGAGTAGTTTCCATGGTTAGTCCCAGAAATGGGTCTACCTTTCGGTTTAAGTTACCCCAAAACCCCCACGAGATCGGAGTGTTGTTCAACGCCACCGCAAAACAGATAGCTGAGATATCAGTAGTGTGTGAGTTTCCGGATGTTTTTCCTGATGAGTTGCCTGGACTACCGCCAGATAGGGATGTGGAGTTTGCTATAGAGTTAGTCCCTGGAACGGTACCCATATCTCGGAGACCGTATAGGATGCACGCTAAAGAGTTAGCAGAGCTTAAATTTCAGTTGCAAGAGCTTTTGGATAAGGGTTTGGTACGCCCTAGTTCGTCACCTTGGGGATGTCCTGCTATCTTTGTGAAGAAGAAGGATAAAACTTTAAGGATGTGTGTGGACTACAGACCGCTTAATGCAGTAACTATAAAGAACAAATATCCCTTACCCCGAATCGATGTCTTGTTTGATCAGTTGTCAAAGGCGAAAGTGTTCTCCAAGATCGACCTGAGGTCAGGATACCATCAGATTAAGATCAGAAGAGAAGATATACCAAAAACAGCTTTCTCTACTAGATACGGACTCTATGAGTATCTAGTTATGTCCTTTGGATTGACCAATGCACCGGCATATTTCATGTACCTAATGAATTCGGTCTTCATGCCCGAGTTGGATAAGTTCGTTGTAGTGTTCATCGATGATATCTAGGTATACTTTGAGAATGAGAAGGATCATGTTGAGCATCTACAAGTTGTTTTGACCCGGCTTCGAGAGCACAAGTTATATGCTAAGTTCAGCAAGTGTGAGTTTTGGTTGAAGAAGGTACCTTTCCTAGGTCACATCCTTTCAGAGGAAGGAATCTCTGTAGACCCTTCTAAGGTGCAAGAGGTTATGGATTGGCAAGCACCCACTACCGTACATGAAGTACGCAGCTTTTTGGGTTTGGCCGGATACTACCGTCGGTTTATTCTAGATTTTTCGAGAATAGCCAAGCCTATGACCCGTTTAACGCAGAAAAACAAGAAGTTCTAATGGACTCCAGAGTGTGAAACAACTTTTCGCACTCTGCGAACGTTGTTGACTTCCGCGCCTGTTTTGGCTCAACCAAACTTAGAGGAACCTTTTGATGTGTTTTGTGACGCATCCAAGATTGGACTTGGATGTGTGCTCATGCAGAATGGGAGAGTTATAGCATATGCTTCGCGCCAGTTGTGACCACATGAAGAGAATTATCCCACTCATGATTTGGAATTGACAGCCGTCGTGCATGCACTCAAGATCTGGAGGCATTACCTTATGGGAAACCTATGTCATGTGTACACGGATCACAAAAGTCTGAAATATATCTTCACACAGCCAGAGCTGAATATGAGGCAGAGAAGGTGGTTAGATTTGATTAAGGATTACAACCTGGAAGTGCATTACCACCCCGGAAAGGCAAACGTTGTAGACGATGCCTTGAGTCGCAAGACTCATTGCAACTCCTTACAACCCCTGTTGGAAGATGGATTTAACCTTATGCACCCCGTTATGTTAAACAATATCACTCTTCAGTGCACCTTAGAAAGTGACATCATCGAAAGACAAAAGACCGATGAAGCGATCTGTCAGATTAAGAAGAGGTTGGAAACCAATAGTTCTTTGAACTTCAGAACAGATGAACAGGGAATTCTGTGGTATAATCAAAGGTTGGTTGTTCCTAAGGACACAGAGCTGAAAGAAAGAATTCTAAATGAAGCTCATAATTCAAAGTTGTCTATCCATCCAGGGAGCAGTAAGATGTACCAAGATTTGAGAACAAGGTATTGGTGGTCAAGGATGAAGAAAGAAGTTGCAGCTTATGTTGCAAGGTGTGATACTTGCTGCAGGATAAAAGCTATACATCTGAGGCTGCCGGATTGTTACAGCCGTTATCTATTCCAGAATGGAAGTGAGAAGAGATTAGTATGGATTTCATCACAGGTCTTCCCACCACTCAAAAAGGAAATGATTCTATCTGGGTTATCATGGATCGGTTATCTAAAGTGGCTCACTTCATCCCAGTTAAGACTACCCACCGACCACATCAGTATGCAGACTTGTACATTCAGAATATCTTGAGGTTACATGGAGTTCCGAAAAGGATTGTCTCTGATAGAGGACCCCAGTTCATAGCACGTTTTTGGGAACAGTTGCACAAGAAGCTAGGAACCAAGTTGGTAAGAAGTTCCGCTTATCACCCCCAAACCGCAGGACAAACAGAAAGAGTGAATCAGATTTTGGAAGATATCCTCAGAGCTTGTGTTTTATCTTCAGGAGAATCATGGGAGAAATGGTTACCCCTTGCCGAGTTTTCGTATAACAACAGCTACCAGGAAAGTATAAAGATGGCACCTTTTGAAGTATTATATGGACGAAGATGCAGAACCCCGGTAAATTGGGTTGAATCAGGAGATCGAGGATTTTATGGGTCCGATTATGTAAAGGATGCTGAAGAGATTGTGCAAACAGTACAACAACATATCAAGGCAACACAATCCAGACAAAAGAGCTATGCAGATACACGAAGGAGACTCCTGGAATTTCAAGTAGGAGATTATGTCTACCTCAAAGTCTCACCCATGAGAAAGGTCCAACGTTTTGGAATTAAGAAAAAGCTAGCACCCCGATACGTGGGACCGTATCAGATCGTAGCTAAAAAGGGAGAAGTAGCCTATGAAGTGCAGTTATCCCTAGGGATGAGCGCAGTTTTCCCAGTGTTCCATGTGTCCCAGTTAAAGAAGTGTCTACGAGTCCCGGAACGAGAAGAAGTTCAGATTCCAGATGTTACTATCAGATCAGATCTGGAGTACTATGAACAACCTCAGGAAATAATGGATACCAAGACTCGAGAGACTCGCAACCAAACAGTGAAGACCTACAAGATTCTCTGGAGCAATCACGGACCAAACGATGCGACTTGGGAAACCGAGGAGTACTTACGCGTAAACTATCCCGCTCTTGTTAAGAAATGGTACGTAACTCAAATCTCGGGATGAGATTTCTTTAAGGGGGGAAGGGCTGTGACACCCTAGTGTCAAGCACTGCATTAGGAACCTCAATTAGCTACTAAAGAGCATAAGTAATGCATTGCATCATTTCATGTGCATATGAGTGCTTTTTGCCTTTGTTTAATTGTTGGATTTTGGATTTCTATTTGACTTGATGATTTAAGTGGATTTCTGTTTTGGCAAAGAGTTTTATAAAATAGAGAATATTGAGTAGAGTGCTTTTCATGTTGGTATTTTGACCTAGTTCAAAATAGTTTGTTAAATAAAATGAGTAAACAAAAATGTTTTATGTCTCAAAATTGGCTTTATTTATGTGGAGGTTATAAAAATGGTTTTCAGAAAAAAGTGTCTTATACGAAAGTTGTAGAGAAAATTATTTTGAGCAACTTTTATTTTTGGGTCAAACCCTAGTTTGGAGTTTTTGAAACTGTTTTGAGTGGTCAAAGTTTGAAAGGATTTTGGAAAAAGAAAAAGGAAAAAGAATTTTTCCCGCGCCACCTTTCGGCCCGCCTTGCACGCGCGCCGGCCCAGCTCGCCCGCTCGCCCCCGCGCCCGGCGCGCCGCCCAGCCCGCGCCGCTCCCCGCCCGCGCTCGCCGCGCGCGCCGCGCGCGACAGCCTCGCCGCGCCCGTACGCCGGCCGCCTGCCGCGTGGCGCCCCGCCTCTGCCCAAATCCGCCCTGGCCACTCTCCGCCCGATCTTCGCGTGTCCAAGCACGCCAGCGATCCGCCACGCCCACTCCGCGCTCGCCTCGCCTGCCGAGCCCCTTGTCGACCGCGCCCTGCCTCGCCCGCCGCGCCGCCGTGGCCCCACCGCGACTGGCCGTCCGCCCGCTCCGCCGAGCCAAACCCGAGCGCCTCCCTCTCTCCGCTCTCTCACTCTCATTTCGCACACACCCGCCTGCTCTCCCCTCTCCCTCTCCTCTCCCGCGAACACGCCGAGCACTTCACTGCTCGCCGTCGTTCGGCACCGAAGAACCGCACCACCGTTCCGCCCTAGCCGAGCCACCACCGGCCGATTAACCTCGGCCACCACCCCGCCATCATCCAGACCACACGGTGCGCACCTCCGCGCCACCCGCCGAGCCCCACCAACGTCGGAGTCCGAGGAGCCCCGCCGCGGACGCCATCGGCGCCGTCCAGAGCTCGCGGCTGTTCTTCCCCGACCGAAGCTCCTCCGCTCCTCTCCTTCGTCCTCGAGCTTCACCGAGCCAAGGCAAGGTGAGAACACCTATCCATCTCAATGCTACCGCTCCCTATCTCACTCTATCTCTCCGGCCGAGCGCCATGGGCGCCGCCGCGGCCATGCACGAGGCCAAGCTCCCCTGGAGCCATCCGATCCAAACCAACCCACTCACTTAGCTCCCTAAGGTTCGTGTAAGCTTTCGCCTCCCCCAATTCCACCGGCGACCGCCGGAAACGGCATAGCCGAGTGCCACCACCGCCACCGTACGCCATTGCTCGCCGCCGACGAGCTATGGCCGTGCGCTGGCCAAACCATCTCCACCATCCGATGCGCCTCGTCGAGACGAGTCTATCGAGCCTAGCCTCACCGCCGGCGACCTCACCGTCGACGAGCTTTCGCCGGTCAACTCCTCTCCCCTGTTTCCTCTCTCTGGCGGGTGGGTCCCATTGACCAGCGGACCCCGCGCATCAGCCTCTCTTGGCCCATGGACCGAGTTCACGCAGTGGGCCGGGAAGATTTCAAATGTTTTTCTTTTCGGTTTTATTTTCCTGAAATGCTTGTTATTTTTGTGTAGCACATTTTACAAGTCCAAATAGAGTACTTTCAGTTTTGTTAGCTTGGTTATGAGTAGATCTATCATGGAAAAATATGAAAGTATTTTTGGTAAAAGTTTATTTTACTGTTTCTATTTATTTCAGTTTATATGCTTTTGTTGAGATAAATGATTATATATGTTTTCTGGTTGAGATAATTCCTGAAAACTTTTGTGTAAGTTTATTATCATGTTTTGCACCTGTGAAAATATATGATGCACTGTTCATGTAGAAAAGTTTCTGTTATGATTAAAAGTCCTTTTTGGCTGATTTCCTAGAATAAATGTTAAGGTGTTTTATATGTCGAAATAAAATATGGGAAAAATTGTGTAGTCTCTGTATGTCATGTTCAGGCTATGAAAAATGTAAGCATGGGTTGTTATGTGAAAAAATCTGAAGTTGCTTTGTAAATGTACTTTTCTGTGTTTTCTTTTAGAAATTCATGTAAGGAATAATATAATGTTTCTGTTCATGAAACTTCCTTGATAAATATGAAATGTAAAGTAGAATCTGGAAAAAATATGAAAATGAGTTTTGCCCCCTTTTCAGTAGGGTTGTAGTTCAAATGGCTTAATTTGGAGTAGATTTGATTATTTTGTGTAGGCTTGTATATTTATGTTCTGACAGTAAATTTTCTACAGTAGAATGTTTATGAGTAGTTAAAGCTAGAAAAGTTATGAAATCTGTTGTTGAACACTTTTTGTGTAAAAAGTTAGTTCAAAGCAGCTTTTGAGAAGTTTATTTGTTATTTTTATATCTGCAGTTCTGTATTTTATTTCTGGCTAGAAATTGTTCAGTGAAGTCCAGCAGGTGTAAATTGTCTTCTGGAATTTTTGTGGATTTTTATAAGTTTAGAAAAATGCACTTGCAGTTCAAACCTGAATTTCTTTTGAATTTCTAAATAAGAAATAGGTAGATTAATGGATTTTGTTTTATGAAATAAATAAATATTTACCTCAATGTCAAAAGTGGTTCAACAAGTTGGTTTTGCTGGTTTGCAAGAAATGTTACTTTTCTTACCACCGCATCTCGCACCGCGAATTATTTATTTATCATTTTCAACTGCATTGCAATAGGATTGACAGTTCAGGATCAAGACCAGGAGCAGGAGCCAAACGTCGAGCAGGAGATTCTGGAACTTCATCAAACCGAGGAAGTCGACCCCGCGGCCGATACTAACCTGCCTGAGTGCCCCTCCCACGAGACCTCAGTCTTCTCTCAAGGCAAGCCCCGGAGCATATTAAGCCTCCTACCTTTTGAGATTAAAATTACTTGAGTCCTTTTATATTGTGATGCATTAGGTTTAGGAGTTGGAATGAATCCTACTTGATGCATTACCATTCCTTGGTTATTGATTAATATCTACCTTGTTATCCTATTATTTATTTACAATGTAGAATTGCTTAGCTTGCTTAATAAAGTAGTAGTTAAGAATGTTCCCGTAATACCCTGATGGGTAGTTACCGGATCACGGTTGGCTATATTTGCTATCGTGGAAAAGAACCTGAGTAGTAATGAAATACGGTCAACTGGAAGGCAAGGCACCAAGTTGGAACTTGGGGGCAGTCCGTCCGTTGGATCGTGTAGGTTTGTATCGATGTTGGCCCTCGTTCATTTTTGAACACGCCGTTTTACTTAGGGATATGTCGGTGCTGTAATCATCGACCCCAAAGCCGGTTAGAAGCTGTTCGGGCCGGTTTCGACCCGTGTCGCGCCCTCTAGTATGGAAATATGATCTGCCGTGAGAGGCCATCACCAGGTTCCAATTGGGCGGTTCGTGCTTGAACCGCGACGATTACCACCACGAACAAGCGTCGAGCGGTTGCCCAATGCACATTATCTAAAAAAAGGGAAGAGTGAGCTGTGTGAGTTGGATTTGTCAAACAATATTTTATTTGGACCACATGTGTGGTGGTCGTGCTTCAAACTTATTTCAGCTTCCACACTTTTTAGATTTGGTATTGTAATAACTCTGTTTTAAATCCGCACTCTGATACTTTATATTCAGTGTCGTTTCTCTGTGTTGTATCTTTACGAATGTAATTCTTGAACAATGCGATCCTGTATGTTGTATGATGATAGAAATCCTTCGAGATTTCCGGATTACAGGGGTTATATGGGTTCAAGTATGAGTCGATGTCAGACGGATTTGACTAAGACGGTACTTGAGCTCTTATAATCAGGACGGTTCCGCCACACTCCTAACATGAATAGGCCAAAGCAAATATGGGTTGCAAAGTCACTTGTAGAGAAGGTTAAGGGAGCTCAACAAGTTTGGGTCCTGAAAGCTCAAGCTTGATTTCTTGTGTGTGTAGGTGAACTACAAGACCGGTGGATCTCATTGGGTAATTGATAGTGGTTCCACACAACATATGACCGGTGATCCCCGGATGTTCACCTCACTAGAAGAGAATGTCGATGACCAAGAAAAGATTACATTTGGTGACAACTCAAAGGGCAATGTCAAGGATTGGGCAAAGTGGCAATATCAAATGATCATACCATCTCCAATGTGCTTCTTGTTGCATCATTGAGCTTGAACTTGCTATCCGTTGGGCAACTTTGTGATCTTGGCTTTCAATGTTTGTTCACCGACAAGGAAGTGGTTGTGACCAAGAAAGATGATACACAAGTGATCTTCCAAGGCTTTAGATACAACAATCTCTATCTAGTGGATTTCTCTTCCGAAGATGCCAACTTGAAGACATGTTTGTTCACTAAGCAATAACTTGGTTGGCTATGGCATAGAAGATTGGCACATGTGGGAATGAACACTCTTAACAAGCTATTGAAGAAGGATTTGGTTAGAGGCTTGAAGGATGTCAAGTTTGAGAAGGACAAATTGTGTAGTGCATGTCAAGTCGGCAAGCAAGTTGCAAATACTCATCCAACCAAAGCCTTTGTGTCAACATCAAGAGAGCTGGAGCTACTTCACACTGATCTATTTGGGCCAACAACATATGCTAGCTTGGGAGGAAATCTCTATTGTTTAGTGATTGTTGATGACTACTCAAGATACACTTGGGTATTCTTTCTTCATGACAAATCCAAAGCAACCCCTTCATTCAAGAAGTTTGCCAAGAGAGCCCAAAATAAATTTGACTTGAAAATCAAGAAAATAAGAAGTGATAATGGAAAAGAGTTTGACAACACCCACATTGAGCAATATTGTGATGAAGTTGGGATCAAGCATGAAGTCTCCGCAACTTACACTCCACAACAAAATGGGGTAGTTGAGAGGAAGAAGCGGACTCTAATCACCCTAGCAAGGACAATGTTAGATGAGTATTCTACACCGGAAAGATTTTGGGCGGAAGCAATCAACACCGCTTGCTATGCATCAAACCGATTGTTCCCCCATCGTCTCCTTGGCAAGACCCCCCTATGAGCTACTCAACAACAAGAACCGGATGTATCATTCTTTAGAGTGTTTGGGTGCAAATGCTACATCTACAAGAAGCGCCAACACCTAGGGAAGTTCCAACGCCGATGTGATATTGGTTTTCTTTTTGGTTACTCATTGAAGTCCAAAGCATATCGAGTATTCAACCATGCCACCGGGATGGTAGAGGAAACATATGATGTGGAATTCGATGATGTAGGTGATGAACCATTGAGGGAAGCCATGAAGAATATGCCGGTTGGAGCCATCAAGCCTAAAGATGATGATGATGATGTGCAAGTAATTGACAAGCCATCTTCATCAAATGTACCACAAGATGATGATAAAGATGGGAGAGAGCCATTTGAAGATACTCATGTCTCCCATGATCAAATGGTGGTACAAGCTCAAGATGTTGATGCTCCTCAAGCGGCCCCTCAAGTGGATGATCAAAGGACTACTCCTCTACTACAAGCTCATCCACAAGATCTCATCATAGGGAGTCCAACAAGGGGTGTAATGACTCGATCTCAAAAACTTGCTCTTTTTATTGAACATCACTCCTTTGTGTCTCTTGTTGAGCCTACCATTGTAGATGAAGCTCTAGGTGATCCGGATTGGGTGAATGCTATGCATGAAGAATTAAACAACTTCACCCGCAAGCAAGTTTGGACACTTGAAGAGCGACCTAAAGGTGCAAGAGTCATTGAAACAAAATGGGTGTTTAGAAACAAGCAATATGATCAAGGCAAGGTTGTTAGAAACAAGGCAAGGCTAGTGGCAAAGAGGTTCTCTCAAGTTGAAGGTTTTGATTTTGGAGAGACCTTTGCACCGGTTGCAAGACTCGAAGCCATCTGTATCCTCCTTGCATATGCATCAAATCATGACATTAAATGATATCAAATGGATGTGAAAAGTGTATTTTTAAATGGCTTCATAAATGAACTAGTCTATGTTGATCAACCTCCCGGGTTTGAAGACCCTAGATATACTAATCATGTTTATAGGTTGTCCAAGGCGCTATATGGGCTCAAGCAAGCCCCTAGAGCGTGGTACGAGTGCCTCCGGGACTTCCTCATTGAGAAGGGCATCACCATTGGGAAGGTCGACACCACACTATTCACCAAGAAGCTTGATGGAGAGATATTCATTTGTCAAGTCTACGTTGATGATATCATCTTCGGGTCAACAAATGAAGTCTATTGCAAGGAATTTGGTGACTTGATGTCAAAGGAGTTCGAAATGTCCATGATTGGCGAGCTCACATTCTTCCTAGGCTTCCAAGTCAAGCAATTGAAGGAGGGGACTTTTATATCTTGAAGGACCGAAAATGCTAAAGCAAGGCGACCAAAGGGGGGGTTAATGGGAGCCTAAACATTTCTTCCAAAATTCCAGCCTCTGTCCCAACAAAATCAACCCCAAGAGCAAAGACGACACTCGTGATGTCCACGACCCAAGAGAATGGGTGGATGTTGCCTAGGAACATAGTGGGACACCACAAAAGCTCCCTCACCCAAGATTCAGGCTTTTTCGCAAAGCGGGAAGCCCGGTTTCTGTAGAGCATAGAGTCGGGAATCCAACGCAAAAAGCGGATCTCCAATCGGAGCTCGAGCGCAAAAGATACGGATGAAAACGCGCGCTGTCTGCACTGACCGGATTCACTGGTGCGTCCGGTCAACAGGCACCGGACGCGTCCGGTCAGCCGAACTGCGTTCTGGGAGCTCTCTGTTCACGACTGGACTCACTGGCGGCGAGCGTCCGGTCACACCTCAAGCGTCCGATCACAAGAAAACGGGCACAATGAACAGTGCGAGCAGCGCGTCCGGTCACGGCACAGCAGGTGCGTCCGGTCACTAAAAACGGTCTCTAGAGTTGACCGGACTCAGCACGGGGTGCGTCCGGTCGTGTCCAGGCCAGCGTCCGGTCACAACGCACGAACTGGACTGCGCGTGTGTTCAACGACCGGACTCTCCCAAGGTGCGTCCGGTCGCTTCGATGCAGCGTCCGGTCACCCCGACCAGCCCTCTGTTCGTCCACCGAATCGACCCGATCTCCCTCAAATCAATAGCACTAGGGCTCAAATTTCGTGTGAGGGATCACAAGGATGTTAGTGAGCTACTCCTAAGAGATCATGGCTCGAACCTAACTCCAAATCGGTGAATCGAAGAAAACGATGAAGAACGGGCAAGAACTCGATCCCAAAACTAAATCCGATCGATCTATGAGTTCGTGAGGTATTAGAGAAATTCCTTCGGTAGAAAGAGGACTCTCACGAAGCTACACAAGATGGTTCAAACGGATTTGCGAATCTTCCCTTGAAACAAGAATTCTCGTGAAGATTGAAAGAGGGGAAAACGTGCAAACGCGAAGAACAAAATCGCAAGACAAATTAAAGCATGAATTTGATCCTTGGAATCAGCGGAATGGATGATTGATTAAGCACTTGGTGTCGGGCTACAAGCCACTCCTAGAAACACAAAGCTTGGATGGCGAAAAGCTCAAGAACAAGAGTCGGTCTCTCCTCTCACCCTAGCCTCCTCTCACCAAAACAAAATGAGAGTGACTCCTCCAAGGATAGGCTGCCCTAACCAGCCCCCTTCATATATATAGGCGCATGTCCGAAGACCAAAACGCCCTCTCATGAAGTACTCAACCCAAATACCCCCCAGGGGTAAAACTGTCCAACCCTAGCAGTTTACATCCGATGGTCACGCGCCTTCTCATCCTTCGCTTTGCCTCGACGCAAGCTCCAGGATGTCGCCACGTGCCGTCACCGTCGACTGCCGCGCCTTCTCACCGATAGCTTCGCCGCAACGCAAGCCTCTCGGTGCCGCCACGCGTCGACCGTCCTTTTGGACCTTCTCCTGGTTTTGAGGCCCAAACCGGGAAACCTGCCAGCCCAGGTTTTGAGGCCCAAACCTGGAAACCGTCCACCCCGAGTTTTGAGGCCCAAACTCGAAAACCCGCAAGCCCAGGTTTTGAGGCCCAAACCTGGAAACCGTCCATCCCGAGTTTTGAGGGCCAAACTCAGAAACCGGCCACCTGAGTTTTGAGGCCCAAACTCGGAAACCGTCGAGGGTAGCTTTTTAAGGCTCAGCTACCGAACCCGCACCGTAGACGGGATGTGGTTCGCACACCCCGACCACCGGCACCGATGCCGATGCATGTCCAGCATCCACGCCGGGCACAATGCCTTCGCCTTCCTTCTTGACTTGGCCGACGGCACTTGCGCCGCACGCAAGCCCGTGCCCGACCTCCGCCAAGTGCCACGACGCCATCGTCTTCCTCCCAACTCGGCCGATGCATCGCACATCCCCATGTGCTCTCGCTCGTCGATGCCACGTGCCAGCTACGGCACCTGGTCCTCTGGCCCTCTGGTCTGTCAGTCCAAGCCTCACGTCCGCCCTTCACCGCTCTGGGTACATCGGCATGGCACGTCCGCCGCACGGCACGCCCATCCTTCACCGCTCCCGGTCCGTCGGCACGGCACGTCTGAACTTGACCTTCACCTTGCCATCGACCACTGTATCCGAGCTCCACACTTGCACATCAACACAGCCAAGAGACACATGTTGCACACGTACACCAACACAGAAACACCACAACTCAACGCCACCGGTTAGTCATAAACATTAAGCGCATAGCGAGATAATGACTCAACCGTGCGGATACATGAGTGTATGCCGAGTCTCTGAGTGATGAGTAATTGTCAACTGGGATAATGCGCATGTTCTTTGGCTTGTGTTGTGCAGGTGTCGAGCACGGATACAGTGATCAGAGGCAAGGTGAAGGTCAAGTAGAGACGTGCCGTGCCGAGGGACCGAGAGTGGCGAAGGGCGGACGTGAGGCTTGGACTGAGGGACCGGTGGCCCAAGGATCAGCTGTGGTGGCTGACAGCCTGGGACAGCGACGAGCGAAGACTTGCAGGCATGGTGTTGCTTGGGTCGAGGACCTGGGGACACGTGTCGGTGGATGGGGTGCACGGGCGGTGCATCCCCTCTACAGCTTCGGTTTGGTGGTAGAGCCAGAGAAAAACCATCGGGTGAACGGTATCTAGGTTTGGGCCTCAAAACCTGGGTGCTGCGGGTTTGCCGAGTTTGGGCCACAAAACTCGGGCTGAGGACGGTTTCCAGGTTTGGGCCTCAAAACCTAGGCGCTGGCGGGTTTCCTGGTTTCGGCCTCAAAACCAGGGGATGGACTTGATGGCTGGTTTCCCGGTTTGGGCCTCAAAACCGGGGGTTGGTTGTGAAGGCTGGTTTCCCGGTTTGGGCCTCAAAACCGGGGGTGCGACGTCCAGGAAAAGGACGCAGAGCGGTGGTGGCACGTGGCGGCAATCGGTGAGGTTGCGTCGAGGCAACGCTACCAGTTGTGCGGGCGTGGCCGTCGGATCCACCTACCATCGAGTTGGTCTAGAATAACCTTAGGGTTTAGCTGGTTCGCTCTGTAAGTAGTTAGGGGTAAAGTGGGAATTAGGAATAGTTAGAATTAGGATAAGTAGGGGGAGACACCCACCTCCCCATCTATCTCAGTCATTTGCTCTTCGCACTTAGGGTTTCCTGCTCTCCCAATCCCCTGCTGTAGCTACCTAAGATCCACAGAGAACCAAACCTCTGTGTACTGGAGTTTTTGAGGAAGTGAGGCCGTAACCTCACTGTTGTAGCGTGTGGTAGCCACACGGTTGCAAATTGATGTGTTGATTCACGTTTTCGTTCGTGTTCTTCGCGTTCTTCATTTCTTCGCGTTTTTCCCCTCACTCGATCTCCCTCTCTACTGCGTCTTTGCGAAATCCGTTTGAATCAACTTGTTCTTTATAGTGAGGAGATCATTTCCACCAAAGAAATTCATCTAACTCCTCACGAACAAGTAGATCGGCTTGATTTCGTTTTTGTGGCGCCTTTTCGTTCATACTCCTCCTCTATCGATTTCCCGGTGATTGAATCGATTTGAACGGATGATTTCTTGGGGATAGTCTCCTAACTACCTCGTGATCATCCCCTCCAAGTTTGGGAACGTGGGATTGAGTTTTGATACGGATTTGGGAAGAGTTGTGTGAGGGGCGACCGAAATCGCCCTCACTGGGAGGTCGCAGACAGTCCGCGGTTTGACCGGCGGACAGTCCGCGCGTCGGGGATCAGCCGGATCAGTGGCTGTGTTCTTCGAACGGGTTACTGTTCTTACACCGGCGGACAGTCCGCAGTGTAAAGTCGCGGACAGTCCGGGAAGGGTCCAGGGAACTTCAGCAGCACTGCTGTTTTTCTCTTTTGACTGGCGAACAGTCCGCTGTCCCCTCGCGGACAGTCCGCAGTAGGGGCGGACAGTCCGGGACCCCAGGGCCAGACAGTCCGGGATTTGCCTGAAGGTTGCGATTCAGTGCGTTTGTTCTCCCGGCTTCTTCGATTGGTTTCCGGACTTCTCGTTTGACCCTAGAGTTGACCAAGGAACCTCTCTAGGTATCTTTGCTACTTGTTAGCATTGGTATTTGGGATTTCTCGACGTAGCCGTCTATCTACGTTCGGGACTTGGTTTTTAGGGGTCGACTTCGTGCCGGTGCTTTTGGCGTTCGGTTTGCTATCGCTTTGTGGTGCCTCGCTGTGATCCTAGGGATCATCCACCCTCTTCCAAGGGTCATGGGCATCACGGTTTCGATCGAAGCTTTCGGGGGTTGATTTTGGGAACAAAAGGCCAAAGTTTCGAGAGAAATTTTTTGAGCTCCCATTCACCCCCCCCTCTGGTCGCAAATTCGGTCCTTCAATTGGTATCGGAGCGGGTTAAGGATCTTCCACCTTAGTCGATTCCAGATCCACAGAAGGCGACATGGATCGCGGCGTGGGCAAACCGCCGTTTTTTGATGGGACGAACTATGCGTATTGGAAGATACGCATGTTGGCCTATCTGCAGAGTATGGGTGCTTCCATCTGGGATATTTGCAACTCTGCTGATTACGTGGTCTTGGCTGCACGTGTGACTCAGCGTCAGATCAATGATCACGATGCCAATAGCTGAGCCCGTAATGCTCTTTTCTCATGCTTGAGCATGACGGAGTTTGATCATGTTTCTCACCTCGCTACGGCTCGGGAGATTTGGGCATCCCTCATGCGCTTCAAAGAGGAAACCTCTCAAGTCAAAACCCGTCTCTACGAGTCGCACAAACGAGAGTACGAGAACTTTTGACATATGCCTGGCGAGAGCATTGAGAGTTTATTCGCTCGCTTTCAGGTGATTGTCAACAAGATGAGGACTAACAAGGAGTTGTTGCCTTTCGACGATCATGAGAGAGCTTTGAAGCTTTTGCATACTCTCGATCGGTCGGTGTGGGATTCCAAGGTTCAGGCGATCATCGAATCGCCTAACTATGAGACCCTCACGTGCGACGAGCCCTTCAGTAAGCTCAAGTCCAGTGAGATCGATGCCATGGCGAGGGCTTCTTATGAAAATCCTTCTGGCCCGTCGATGGCTTTGCTTTCTGGCTCTTCTGCTAACCCCTCTGGAGGTTTTGCACTCTCTTCTCTCTTTTCTGTCATAAAGGAGCAGCTGGAGTCTTTGGCGGATGACGAGTTGGCTATGCTCGCCAACCGGTTCTCGTGGTTCCACAACAACCGCATGATCCGTCGCCGCGGAGGAGGACGCTCAGGATGCTTTGAGTGCGGCAACCCCAACCACTTCATCACCAATTGCCTGAAGAAGAACAAGTAGACCTTCGGCAAGGCGGATCATGGGCACAAGTACGACTCCGGCAAGCGCAAGGAGAAGTACGTCCCCGCGAAGCACAAGCGGAAGGGCGGCTTCAACAAGGAGTACATCAAGACGAAGTACTTGGAGAAGGCCCAGGCTGAGCAGCGTGCATTCTTCGCCACGCTCAGCGACGTCGACGACTCGGACGACGACTCCGCTTCTTCAAGCGACGACGAGTCCGAGAAGAAGAAGAAGAGGATCGAGGACAAGCTCAACGGCCTCTACTTCTTCGTCGACGACGAGGGCTTCTGCATGATGAGGGACGGCCCGATCTTCCGAGAGGTAGCGATAGGTTCGATTGGTGGAGAACTCGACGTTGGCGATCCGGCTTCAAATCAGACACGATTCGAACCCTGCAACCGTTACACCACTGCTCCGTTGGTTATCAACCAAGCACAACTTGATTGACCTCGCCAAGAAGGCTAATCCTGCAAGCGAATCGAAGAACACAAGCAAGAAGGTAAAGCACGCAATCTGAAATTGCAGATATGAATATCACGAATATATTAGAGGGGTTCAAGAACTCGGTTCCAAAGGACTAATCGACACAATGGAGGAGATCAAGAACGGGGGCCCTGGATCACTGTAAAAGGATTTGTCACCACAGTTACAATGAACGATTCAGTTTCTCGGTGGAAAACTAAACTCAAAACAAAACCCAAGACCTAACGACGGCGGCGGCGGCTAAATATAGGGTTTAGGTCGTCGCCCCAGCTGGACGCGCCCCCTAATGGGCTCTAAGACGATACACGGCCCAATGGACCAAAATACGGTGACGCAGCACCATGGCAGATTCTAGACGCTGACTTGTTTTGACGATTCCCGTTGACTCCGGACGTATTTTGACGTGATTCCAAAGCCATTGGTTAGCTTATCAAATTATCTTTCCAAGCATATCTGGTTTGTCGAAAACGGAGTTCGTATGCATCCGGGGCGTTGATTTTACTCGGGACTGCTCCTGAATTCCGAGGGTGACGTGAAAACTGAGTTGGAGTCGGATTGCAACTTGGGGAAGACCATGGCGTCGGTGAGTCCAACTTGGCGATGTCCTCATCATCCTCCCCTTCTTGAATTGGAGTCATCCTCGACTCCATCTTGGCGATGTCCTCATCATTCCCTCCTTCTAGAATTGGAGTCGTCCGCGACTCCATGTCATCTCCACGCTCCTGCAAAAGGTTAGTGACCGCACAATGCGAAATACAAGGTATAGCAGCATGGGTAGAGACATTAGCATGGCGACAAAGCATAGTATAACAAGGAGCATCATTGTTATCACATAACTCATTAGTAGTAGAAGTTGTAGCAAGAAAAGCACCTCCTTTTAACTTAATCTCATTATTTTTAGCAACGTCTGTTGGAGGTTTATTTTTGTTTTTAATCTCTTTAGCATGTTTGATAATATCGGTAGGAGACAAAGGCAGCAAAGTAATTTTCTTGTCCTTATGTGTGATTGTGTATGTATTAGTTCTACCATGGTGGATAGCATCATTATCAAATTCCCATGGACGGCCTAACAAAATAGAACAAGCTTGCATAGGGACAACATCAAAATCAGCAGTATCATGATAAGAGCCTGTGAAAAAGCTAATGCGTGCTGATCTAGTTACCTTAGTCATACCATTACTATTGAACCATTGAAGTTTGTACGGATACGAATGTTGTCGTGTGGTCAAGCCAAGCTTCTCAACCAAATCCGAACTCACCAAGTTGTTGCAACTCCCGCTATCAATGATGGTGAGAACACGACAACCCTGCACAATGAGATACATGTGGAACAAATTGTGGCGTTGGATCTTCATCTCTTCTTCTTCATGTCCCACACGTGTACTCAACACTCGCTGCACAAGAAGACTAGGATAATCCGCAGCAGCAGCCACAGAGTCAATGGTGATGGTCTCCTTGTCGTGATCGTCCTCGGTGGAATCTGCAGCAATGTTAGCAGCAAGAGCTAAATCATCTTCAACATCACTAGTACTTACATATCCATCCTCGGTAGCAATGAAAGCACGACGACTGGGGCAATCCTTCATGACATGTCCCATGCCTTTGCATCGGTGGCAAATGATTGTAGAGCTAGACGAGGAAGATCTAGTTGAAGCACCCGAAGTGGCACCTTTCTTGAATTGTGGAATCTGCACACTAGACAATTTACTTACCTCGGAAGGTGTAGACGGCTGTGGTGCGGCAGGAAACTTGGGCATCTCCGGCTCGGAACGTCGCTGGAAAGTCCTCTCAGTGTTATACCTGAAAGGTTGTTGTTGTTTGTGTCCCTGTACTTCTCGTTCAGCTTTAAGAGCAAGATGATATAATTGGCTGAACCTAGTCCAATCTTTGTAATCAAGAATATCCTGGATATCACGATTTAAACCACCAAAGAATCTAGCACTAGCATCATCATCATCTTCATGTATACCACAACGTGCTAAACCAATAAGCAATTCTTGATAATATGCCTCTACTCCTTTATCACCTTGTTTTAAAGTTTGCAGTTTCAAACGTAGATCACGTTGGTAATAAGGAGGAACAAAACGAGATTTCATGCGTTGCTTTAAAGTATTCCAAGTTTGAGGCACAGCAGCAGCATTATTAGCATTGCAAAGATCACTCCACCAGAATAAAGCAAAATTAGTAAACTCACTAGTAGCAAGTCTAACTCTATGCTCAGCAGGAACATTATAAGAATTAAATTTTTGTTGAACAGCAAGTTCCCAATCTAAATATGTCTCTGGATCCATATTACCAGCAAAGGAAGGTAGGCTAAATTTAATTTTAGCAAAAGGATCATTATTATTATTATTACCTCCCATACCGCGACGATTGAAGTTGAGGCGGCGACGAGGACCAGCATCAGCATCCGCATCGTCATCACCAAAAGCATCCGCATCGTCGTCATCACGATTTGGTTGAGGGCGTTGCTCAAGCTGCGTAATGCGGTTGACTAGATTGTTCACGTTGCATGTCAGCTCGGTCATAAGATTGCGTTGTTCATTCATGAATGTCGTAAGCTCGCCTTTGGACACGCACTCATTGAAGTCCGTCGGAATCCCTGCCATTGATAGAAGATAGAAAAAGACAACAGCAAAGGATTATCCCTATCAACTAAAGGAACCAAGTGGTGGTGGTAGAAGTAGAAGTGGAATGCAAAATCACAAGCGGCTTACCACCGTCTTGCCTGTATTCTCACCAACGCTAAACAAGATTAAACCAAAGTGACGAAGCAATCTGTTGTTGAGCGTGGGTAACAGTTGCAAGAGGAACCTGTGCTGACAGAAGTATACGTGGAGGTATAGGTAGGCACAATATGACAGCAAGGATGAACAATTAACGAATGCAGATTAGCAAGGTTCAATAAGTATCCAAAGCACAAGTCACAGATGCTGGCTAAGACGTGTGTAGACGTAGCGCAACAAGAGGAAACAAAGAACGATGGAACGAACTCACAGAACGAGCAAAGAGCACTGATTTTTCCTTTTTCCTGAATTTTTCCCTGATTTTCCCAAAAGGTACTAGTAGGAATCAAACTTTTTTATTTTTTTCACTATTTTTTTATATTTTTCCTTGAACAAGGATCACAAAAGATGTAACCACAAAAATTGGCATCTGCAACCGAGGTGGGATGTGGTCTACAGAAAATCAGCAAGTTCTCTGAAAAGCGTGCTGAAACCTTGTCAATTTTTTTTATTTATTTTCCCGTTTTTTTTTGGCAATTTTGAGGGGACCAAACAGGGCGAAGCCGAGTTTGGGTCAGGTCCAAATGGTGTCAAGAATCTCCACAAAAAATTTCAGATTTTTCGGACAAACGAGCGAAAAGTTATGCCTGTTTTACTGAAGGTACCTCAAGGTATGTTTTCTGAAAGGCACAGCAGCGGCAGTTAGGGCAAAGCGACCCGAAACTCCAACACCGATCACAAGATCAAGCGTCCTTGTGACTAACAACAGAAGGTAGATGCCAGATGATGTAAGGAGGGTTGCGATGCAGGCAAAAAAATTAGAGCGGTTAGCAACCTGTCTAGGGTTTGCGCGGCGGCAAGAATTGACACAAGGCGGCTAGCGGGGCAAGTCGAGTAATGTGGTGGCTTCGACTTGTTATTTAGGAACGGTGGATGGGATAGCGGCGGAAACAAAAAAAACAGCAACGGACACGTTGAACTACGACGACGAACACGACCTAAACCAGCAACAAGACTCGACCACGGACACAAACTCAACAAAGTGAATCTGAAACGAAATTGCAAAGGCACAAAAGGCGATAGGACAGCGGAAATTGAAATATTTTTTAGGCTTTTTGTGGACTCTAGGTAATGAACAGATATGAATCTAAGGCAAACGAGATTATACCTCGCGGGAAACCTGAAATATCCGATACCAATTGATGAGGGACGGCCCGATCTTCCGAGAGGTAGCGATAGGTTCGATTGGTGGAGAACTCGACGTTGGCGATCCGGCTTCAAATCAGACACGATTCGAACCCTGCAACCGTTACACCACTGCTCCGTTGGTTATCAACCAAGCACAACTTGATTGACCTCGCCAAGAAGGCTAATCCTGCAAGCGAATCGAAGAACACAAGCAAGAAGGTAAAGCACGCAATCTGAAATTGCAGATATGAATATCACGAATATATTAGAGGGGTTCAAGAACTCGGTTCCAAAGGACTAATCGACACAGTGGAGGAGATCAAGAACGGGGGCCCTGGATCACTGTAAAAGGATTTGTCACCACAGTTACAATGAACGATTCAGTTTCTCGGTGGAAAACTAAACTCAAAACAAAACCCAAGACCTAACGACGGCGGCGGCGGCTAAATATAGGGTTTAGGTCGTCGCCCCAACTGGACGCGCCCCCTAATGGGCTCTAAGACGATACACGGCCCAATGGACCAAAATACGGTGACGCAGCACCATGGCAGATTCTGGACGCTGACTTGTTTTGACGATTCCCGTTGACTCCGGATGTATTTTGACGTGATTCCAAAGCCATTGGTTAGCTTATCAAATTATCTTTCCAAGCATATCTGGTTCGTCGAAAACGGAGTTCGTATGCATCCGGGGCGTTGATTTTACTCGGGACTGCTCCTGAATTCCGAGGGTGACGTGAAAACTGAGTTGGAGTCGGATTGCAACTTGGGGAAGACCATGGCGTCGGTGAGTCCAACTTGGCGATGTCCTCATCATCCTCCCCTTCTTGAATTGGAGTCATCCTCGACTCCATCTTGGCGATGTCCTCATCACTGCACCATGGCCCTCGGCAAGGAAGTCGACGGCGAGCTGGTGGACACTCCTCGGAACGACGACGACGACACCTCCCAGGTATCTCAGACCCCCGATGAGCTTTCTGCTGAGGTCGAGAAGCTTACTGCCGCGCTCCTTAGTCAGGATAAGTTGCTTAGGCGTGCTGCTAGAGAGGGCAAGGAGTTTAGGCAGAAGTGGGAGGATACGGTGAAGGAACTTGAATCTGTCAAGTCCACCATAGTCGTTACCGATGAGGAGGAGTGTGCGATGTGCACCACGCACATGACTGACCTTCTCACTTTGAGAGGTAAGTATGTGGCATTGGTAGGAGAGGTGGATGAGCTGAAGGCTAGATCCTCGCTGTTGGGTGCGTGCAAGTCTTGTGCTGGCTTGCAAACCGAGTTGGCAGAGAAGAATGCCAAGATTGTGTCTCTTGAGAAGGCCAGCTCGGGTAGCACTTGTGTGTCCAGGTGTGTTTTGTGTGAGGGCCTGGAGATGGAGATAACCAACGTGAAGCATGACAAGATGCAAACCGAGGAGAAAAACACATACCTTCGGACCATCTTGTCATGGGTGTCTTGTGGAGAGCCGCAGCTTGGGATGATGATCTCCCAATTTAAGCGTGCTGCAGGAGGTCTAGGTGTAGGCTTTGCTCAGGGTATTGATGTTTCATCTTTTGGCAAGATTGTTGAGTCGAGTGGTCTTAACCCTTGTGAGAAGCCCAACTCCACCACTACTCCCAAGCTTACAAAGATTCCACCCAAAGAGCCTCTCAAGCCCAACACCAAGGATGGTGTGTTTGTTGAACCTCCGAGAGCTCCACCCAAGAAGCAGACCTGGCATCCCAAGCCCAACCACCTGAAAAACAAGTGGGACACCATGCCACCCATCCAGGAGGAGCTTATGCCACAGAAGGGCAAAGTGATCCATACCCACCACTGTGAGTACCAACAACCCCCTTTGAGAGCGGTGAGGTTCCATTGTGAGCACTGTGGGCGAGATGGACACTTGAGTGAGTTTTGCTTTCGGCGCAAGAGAGAGGTGCACCGTGCAAGGGAGATGAACAATCCGGACATGTACCATCCTTTCCATGATGTACATGTGCCGAACGTTCAGAGGCGTGCTGCTAGGCCTAGAGGTCCAGAACCTCAAGTTCCTAGGCCTAGGCAGCGGAGAGGTTGTGCCCGGCGGGAGCCTGCAGTTGTAGGCTATGGACCCCGTGGCGGTGGCTTTGTAGTTGAGCGTGTTCCCCCACCGTGTTTTGAGTATCGTGGTGAGCGCCCTTTCCTTAGCGGACCACGTTTTCTTGTGCGTGGTGATCGCTTTCCTCGTAGACGTGCTAGGAATGGTTTTTCTGCTAACCATTCTTTTGAGCAGCCGGCCCAACACTGGTATTCTCCCTACTTCACTAACCCCAATGTTGGACCGTATGCTCACCCTATGTCTTTTTATTGATGTAGGTAAAACGATTGGAGAACGTTTGGTTGGTGGATTCCGGTTGCTCGAGGCACATGACCGAAAACGCCAAGTGGTTCTCCAGTCTTAGTCCGGTCGCCGGAAAGGAGTTTATCACCTTCGGCGACAACAACAAAGGTAAGGTGTTGTCTCATGGGTCTGTGCGAGTTAATGAGCACTTTGTGTTGCGCGATGTTGCTCTTGTCTCTAACTTGCATTTTAACCTTCTTTCTGTTTCGCAACTCTTTGATGATGACTATGAGATTCGTTTTAAACCGAATCTCAGTCGCATTTTGGACCCTCAGGGTAATCTTGTTTGTGTGATTTCGCCCTTTGGTAAAGTCTTTCGTGCGGATTTCTCGGAATCGTTTGGCATTTGTCGTTGTCTTTTGGCTGGACCTTCCTCCTCTGATCTTTGGAAGTGGCATAGGAGACTTGGTGACCTGAGCTTCGACTTGCTTGCAAGACTTAGTTCACTTGGCCTAATCCGAGGATTGCCCAAGTTGTCCATGGAAAAGGATCTTGTTTGCCATTCTTGTAGACATGGGAAGATGGTTGCCGCTCCCCACCATCCAGTGACTCAGGTCATGACTAAGCGCCCTGGAGAGCTTTTACACATGGACCTTGTTGGTCCGACTCGGGTGAGCTCGGTTGGGGGGAAGTGATATGTGCTTGTTGTTGTTGACGATTTTTCGAGATATTCGTGGGTCTTCTTTTTAGCTGAGAAGACCGAGACTTTCTCCTTTGCTCATAATCTGATTTTGCGTCTTCAGAATGAGTTCTCTTTGAACTCGATGCGAGCTATTAGGAGTTATAATGGTTCCAAATTTAAGAATTCAGATTTTGAGAAGTTTTGTAACTCTTTAGGTTTAGAGCATCAGTTTTCTTCCCCCTACACACCGCCCCAGAATGGTGTTGTAGAGAGGAAAAATCGGACCCTTGTAGAGATGGCCAGGACGATGCTCGATGAGCATAGGACTCCTAGGCGATATTGGGCCGAAGCTATGAGCACTGCATGCTATATTTCCAATTGCATTTTTCTCCAAGCTTTCTTGAAAAAGACTTCTTATGAGTTGCGTTTTGGAAAACTGCCCAAGCTGAGTTACTTTCAAGTTTTTGGTTGCCATTGTTTTATACTCAAAAAGGGCAACTTGGACAAGTTTGAGTCTCGTTCTTCTGACGGTGTGTTTTTGGGTTATGGCACTCATACTCGAGCTTATCGTGTACTTAACCTTGACACTAACCGAGTCATGGAGACATCAGATGTCACCTTCGACGAGACCATGGTTTGTCCTTCTTCTCATTTTGAGCGTGCAGGTGATCACGAGGTTGGTGAGCCTCTTTTTGATGACGAGGATGAGGGTGCTGAAGGTATGGATGATCCAGCACCCCCTCCACCTACTGTGCCGCAAGGAGCGGCTTCTACTACGACTCACGGCCCCGACACTTCTTCTTCCTGGGGGCCGTGGAATCCGCCACCTCGAGCGGTACCCTTTGTACCCGAGGAGGCGCCAGCTGCTGTTGAGGGGGAGATCACTTCTGCACGGGAGGCGCCATGACACATCCAGCGCCATCACCCCCTTCAACAGATGATTGGCAACATTGACGAACGTGTCACTCGGTCCAAGTCTCAAATCTCTCACTTTGCTCATTCTGCTTTTGTTGCTGATTTTGAGCCCCGAGATGTTGGACATGCTTTGACGGATCCGGATTGGGTCAATGCCATGCATGAGGAGTTAGAGAACTTTGAGCGAAATCGGGTTTGGGTTTTAGTTCCACCTCCTCCAGACTGTAAGCCTATTGGGACAAAATGGGTTTTCAAAAACAAGCAAGCAGAGGATGGCCACGTTGTTAGAAACAAGGCCAGGCTTGTAGCGAAGGGCTATAGTCAGAAGGAGGGGATAGACTATGAGGAGACTTTTGCCCCTGTAGCTCGTTTGGAGGCTATTAGGATACTCTTGGCATTTGCAGCATCCAAAGGTTTCAAACTTTTTCAAATGGATGTCATGAGTGCCTTCTTAAACGGCTACATAGAAGAAGAGGTTTATGTTGAACAACCCCCCGGTTTTGAAAATTCCAAGTTTCCAAACCATGTTTTCAAACTCCACAAAGCTTTATATGGTTTGAAACAAGCCCCTAGAGCCTGGTATGATAGGTTGAGAACCTTTTTGCTTGCTAAGGGTTTTAAAATGGGATGTGTGGATAAAACGCTCTTTCTCCTCAAGCAAGGCAAAGACACTCTCTTGGTCCAGATTTACGTGGATGATATCATTTTCGGTGGTTCTTCTCACGCTTTGGTTGCCAAGTTTGCAGATACTATGAGCAGGGAGTTTGAGATGAGTATGATGGTCGAGCTAACTTTCTTTCTCAGATTGCAAATTAAGCAATCCCGAGAAGGGACGTTTGTGCACCAGGGCAAGTATACCAAGGACTTGCTGAAGAGGTTCGATATGGGTGAGGCCAAGCCTCTTCCAACACCCATGTCGACCACGACGGCCCTGGATGCAGACAAGGATGGAGAAGCTGTGGACCAGAAGGAGTACCGAAGCATGATCGGGTCGCTGCTCTACCTGACGGCGACACGCCCGGACATCCAGTTAGCGGTGTGCCTGTGCGCGCGCTTTCAGGCGTCGCCACACACTTCTCACCGTCAGGCGGTGAAGCGCATTTTCAGGTACCTTCGTTTCACACCTGAGTTCGGGATTTGGTATTCAGCTTCCTCCACCCTCTCCCTTTGCGGTTATTCCGATGCCGATTTTGCTGGTTGTCGCATTGAGTGCAAGTCCACTTCTGGGACTTGCCAATTTATTGGTTCTTCTCTTGTATCGTGGTCTTCTCGCAAGCAGTCTAGTGTCACCCAGTCTACCACGGAGGCTGAGTATGTTGTTGCGGCTAGCTGCTGTTCCCAGTTGCTTTGGATGATGGCCACTTTGCGTGATTTTGGTCTGAGCTTTTCTCGTGTTCCTTTGCTTTGTGACAGCACGAGTGCGATTAGCGTTGCTAAGAACCCCATGCTTCACTCGAAGACCAAACACATTGATGTGCGCTTTCACTTTTTGCGAGACCACTATGAGAAGGGTGATATCGACCTTCGCCATGTCGATACTCATCATCAGTTAGCTGATATTTTCACCAAGCCTTTGGACGAATCAACCTTTAATCGGTTGAGGGGTGAGCTTGGTGTGTGTTTCCCCTTTTAGATGGGGGAAACATTTTGGATCTTGTATCATAGACTGACTATTTTCTCGTTTGCTTTGTTTTTCTTTTGCATTTCAGCATACACTTTTACATTCTGAGCTTCATGTATATAACCTTTAGAATGTAATTATGCTCTGTTTAGTATGCTCCGATGCTATATGCTGATGTTGGTAGCTTATGCTTTTTCTGATCACTAATACATGTTGTGAGCTGAGCTATTTTTTGAATGGTGAATCTGCTTAACAAACATAAAATTTTGAAAATGTTTACCATTGAGATATGCAACTAGCATGTGTAGGATGTGTTGAATTCACTCGTGCTTTTCATATATGCTAGGTTGCTATGTCTCTAGTTCTGAGTCTGTCACTTGCTTGGTCTGTTCATATTCTGTCAATAAAATCTGAACCAAGTTTTAAGTGAATTGAACAGATCGAGATGGGATTGCTTGTCAACACATCACAGTTTCGAGACTGTTTCTCATTGCACTTTGAGTTAAACTTGAGCTGTGTAGTGTATGACCGAAACTGTTGCTTTAAGCTTCTAATTGCTTCTGCATAGGCTTCGCACAGTTGAAAAGTTAGGCAATGACAAGTTTTCAACCTCTCGCAATCACATGCTAAAATTTTAACTTGTGTAATCTTAACCGCTGCAACTCCGTTAAAATTTGGATGCACAAGACTATGCTTCACTCTATAGCATGATGATTGAACTGTGCTAGGGGTAGTTCACCTTGTATACATGATTAGCACTTGACTTATTTCCTGTCTATACATGTTCTTGTGCTATTTTGATGGTGAATACCTTTTTGGCTAATAACTGCTCACTTTGCTCATATGTTCATAATTCATATTTGGTGATCAGTTTGAGCCTTTGCTAGCATGTGTGCTTCAGTTGCGTCATTGAAGTTATACTGTGTAGAGCATCTTTGCATTCTCTTGACTATATTCCTGAAGCTGCTAACTTGCATTTTGACTCATATGCATTTTGGGAAGTAGGAGGACTTCTCTTGTTGGCACTTTTTGATGGTGCATTCTCTAAGGGGGAGAGATTTTACTTGATGGTGCATTTTCAACTAAGGGGGAGAATTTGGACAAATCATGCCTCCCATGTTCAACTAAGGGGAGAGGATTCGGTTGTGTGCACCATGTAAGGGAGAGTTTGCTCGGTAAATTTTTGAAATTTCCAATTGGTTCGGAGCGCTTTGCTAGTTGTGTTGAGCCCTTGCCTCTATCTTGAGGGACTAGCAGTCGCATCTTTGCTTCAGTTGGTTTCAGTTGGTATCGAGCTTTTCAGTTGATGTCGAGCTTTCTGCTAGTTGTGTTGAGCCTCTGTGCCTCTGTCTTGAGGGACTAGCATCTTACTTTGATTTTTCAATTGGTGTCTGCTAGCGGTGTTGAGCCTGTTCTACCTCTTCTTGAGGGCTAGCTGTGCTTTGCTTGGTCGCGTCGAGCCATTGCCCATGTCTTTGGGGACCAAGTTGTCTTGCTCTTTCCACTTGACCTTCTTCGGCTTTGCTATGCTTTTGGGTCATTTGGTCGAGTTCTCTCTTCTCCTTCTTCCTTCTTCTCTTTCCATTATGATTTGTGTTGATAGTTGACAATGCACTCATCAAGGGGGAGATTGCGGATACATGGGCGTATGCCGAGTCTCTGAGTGATGAGTGATTGTCAACTAGGATAATGCGCATGTTCTTTGTCTTGTGTTGTGCAGGTGACGAGCACGGATACAGAGGCAAGGTGAAGGTCAAGTAGAGACGTGTCGTGTCGAGGGACCGAGAGTGGCGAAGGGCGGACGTGAGGCTTGGACTGAGGGACCGGTGGCCCGAGGATCAGCTGTGGTGGCTGATAGCCAAGGACAGCGACGAGCGAAGACTTGCGGGCACGGTGTTGCTTGGGTCGAGGACTTGGGGACACGTGTCGATGGACGGGGTGCACAGGCGGTGCATCCCCTCTACAGCTTCGATTTGGTGGTAGAGCCAAAGAAAAACCATCGGGTGAACGGTTTCCAGGTTTGGGCCTCAAAACCTGGGTGCTGCGGGTTTGCCGAGTTTGGGCCACAAAACTCGGGCTGAGGACGGTTTCCAGGTTTGGGCCTCAAAACCTGGGCGCTGGCGGGTTTCCTGGTTTCGGCCTCAAAACCAGGGGATGGACTTGATGGCTGGTTTCCCAGTTTGGGCCTCAAAACCGGGGGTTGGTCGTGAAGGCTGGTTTCCCGGTTTGGGCCTCAAAACCGGGGGTGCGACGTCCAGGAAAAGGACGCAGAGCGGTGGCGGCACGTGGCGGCAATCGGTGAGGTTGCGTCGAGGCAACGCTACCAGTTGTGCGGGCGTGGCCGTCGGATCCACCTACCATCGAGTTGGTTCAGAACAACCTTAGGGTTTAGCTGGTTCGCTCTGTAAGTAGTTAGGGGTAGAGTGGGAATTAGGAAAAGTTAGAATTAGGATAAGTAGGGGGAGACACCCACCTCCCCATCAATCTCAGTCATTTGCTCTTCGCACTTAGGGTTTCCTGCTCTCCCAATCCCCTGCTGTAGCTAGCTGAGATCCACAGAGAACCATGCCTCTGTGTACTGGAGTTTTTGAGGAAGTGAGGCCGTAACCTCACTATTGTAGCGTGTGGTAGCCACATGGTTGCAGATCGATGTGTTGATTCACGTTTTGGTTCGTGTTCTTCGCGTTCTTCGTTTCTCCGCATTTTTTCCGTCACTCGATCTCCCTCTCTACTGCGTCTTTGCGAAATCCGTTTGAATCAACTTGTTCTTTATAGTGAGAAGATCATTTCCACCAAAGGAATTCATCTAACTCCTCACAAACAAGTAGATCGGCTTGATTTTGTTTTCGTGGCGCCTTTTCGTTCATACTCCTCCTCTTTCGATTTCCTGGTGATTGAATCGATTTGAGCGGATGATTTCTTTGGGATAGTCTCCTAACTACCTCGTGTTCATCCCCTCCAAGTTTGGGAACGTGGGATTGAGTTTTGATACGGATTTGGGATGAGTTGTGTGAGGGGCGACCGAAATCGCCCTCACTGGGAGGTCGCGGACAGTCCGCGGTTTGACTGGCGAACAGTCCGCGCGTCGGGGATCGGCCGGATCAGTGGCTGTGTTCTTCGGACGGGTTACTGTTCTTACACCGGCGGACAGTCCGCAGTGTAAAGTCACGGACAGT
Organism: Coix lacryma-jobi var. lacryma-jobi; assembly: GCA_009763385.1. Classification (NCBI taxonomy): domain Eukaryota; kingdom Viridiplantae; phylum Streptophyta; class Magnoliopsida; order Poales; family Poaceae; genus Coix; species Coix lacryma-jobi. The sequence continues at coordinate 53,328,057 of CM019825.1, forward strand.
CCGGGAAGGGTCCAGGGAACTTCAGCAGCACTGTTGTTTTTCTCTTTTGACCGGCGGACAGTCCGTCGTCCCCTCGCGGACAGTCCGCAGTAGGGGCGAACAGTCCGGGACCCCAGGGCCGGACAGTCCGGGATTTGCCTGAAGGTTGCGATTTAGTGCGTTTGTTCTCCCAGCTTCTTCGATTGGTTTCCGGACTTCTCGTTTGACCCTAGAGTTGACCAAGGAACCTCTCTAGGTATCTTTGCTACTTGTTAGCATTGGTATTTGGGGATTTCTTAACGTAGCCGTCTATCTACGTTCGGGACTTGGTTTTTAGGGGTCGACTTCGTGCCGGTGCTTTTGGCGTTCGGTTTGCTATCGCTTTGTGGTGCCTCGTTGTGATCCTAGGGATCATCCACCCTCTTCCAAGGGTCGTGGGCATCACGGTTTCGATCGAAGCTTTCGGGGGTTGATTTTGGGAACAAAAGGCCAAAGTTTCGAGAGAAATTTTTTGAGCTCCCATTCACCCCCCCTCTGGTCGCCAATTCGGTCCTTCAAACCGGGAAAAGCCTCAAACCTTCCTCATCAAAGTCAATCATTCATCATATATGTTCTCATATCTCAAGAGAAGTACACAAAAGACCTCCTCAAGCGCTTCAACATGGATGATTGCAAGCCTTTCAAGACTCCAATGCCAACAAATGAACATCTCGACCTAGATGTCGGAGGTAACCCGGTTGATCAAACTCTCTACCGTTCTCTGATTGGTAGCTTGTTATATTTGACCGCATCTAGGCCCGACATCATGTTTAGTGTGTGCATGTGTGCTCGTTTTCAAGCCGATCCTAGGGAATCACATCTCATAGCCGTGAAGAGAATCCTTAGGTACCTAAAGCACACCCCAAGCATTGGCCTTTGGTATCCCAAAGGAGCTAACTTCCAACTCGTTGTGTATTCCGATTCGGATTACACAGGTTGCAAAGTAGATAGAAAAAGCACATCCGGAGGGTGCCATTTGCTTGGGAGATCACTAGTTTTATGGAGTTCGAAGAAGCAAAATAGTGTGGCCTTGTCTACCGCTGAGGCGGAATACATAGCTGCGGGTGCTTGTTGTGCACAAATCCTTTATATGAAACAAGCCCTTTTAGACTATGGTGTAGTTCTAGAAAGGGTACCTTTGTTGTGTGACAATGAGAGCGCAGTTAAGCTTGCTAACAACCCGGTTCAACACTCTCGCACAAAGCACATAGATATTCTCCATCACTTTCTTAGAGACCATGTTTCAAAGAAAGACATATCCTTAGAGGGAGTTAGAACCGAAGACCAGTTGGCGGATATCTTCACAAAACCCCTAGATGAAAACACCCTTTGTAGATTGCGAAGTGAGCTTAATGTGCTTGATCTAAGTAACTTTGTCAAAAGGTGAAAGGGGGTTGTCTTTGCATTACAATGTATCATATGCCATGTTTAAATTATGCTATGCACATAGGCTTGTCAGACGTGGTTAAGATAACTGCCCTAAAAAGCGTGTGAAGAAGCTTACCCATGAGCAAACTTGACAAGCAACCTAGATTCAAATTCCGTATTGCATTGCATATGCATGTTTGTTGCTTTGTCGTTTCTTTTTGGTTAAGTTTTGAGCAACCGCTGTGTTTGTCCACCGCTAGGGGGAGCATTTGAGGCTCCTAATGGTTGAGACTCCTAGTTTTGGTGGCCACATGTTGTCTCCTCGAGTTTTATTGCCTATTTTTCTAGAAAATTAAATTAGCCTATGGCAAATTATTTGAAAAAATTGAGGGTTTGAGAGAGGTCACTCCACTAGGTTCCAACTGGTGTTTATTTGTGTCTTATTTGAGTTGGAATTTGGTTGGCAGAAGTCGGCGCAAAAAATCGAGTCAAAACAGGGTTTTCCCTGTGACCGGACGCAGTGACCGGACTCACCTCGTGCGTCCGGTCAATGATCCACGCGCATTGGATGAACAGTGTCATCGTTGCATCCGGTCATGTGTTAGCGGGTGCATCCGATCGTTGGCAGAAGTCTGCTCGGATGTTGGGTGCATCCGATCATGGTGGACAGGACGCGTCTGATCATCAAAAATGCTTTCTGGGAGCTCTCTGTTCGCGACCGGACGCTAGTCAAGGTGCGTCCGACCACGTGACCAGAGCGTCCGATCGCCACTTAATGGTCGCGGTCCGCCTCTCTAACCAACATGTGGGCCTGCATTGTCTTTGTCTTCGTCTTCGCCTCGCCAGCACCCGAGCTCCAGCCGCCGGCGTAACCCTAGCCTAGCCTGACCATGGCCGCCAAGCACTCGTCCGTGGTTGCCTCGCTTGCCGCGCGCGCTCCACCACCGCTCCCTCCTCCTGCGCGCGCGCCCTCACTAGCTTGCCCGCGTGCCCTCGCCAGCTTGCCTACGCGCCCGTGCCTCCCTATGGTTTCCTCGCCGGCTCCAATCTCACCAGAGTACCACCCTTGGCTCGCCGGCGTTCGTCCCCGTCAGCTCTTCAAATCCGGCAAGCACTTCCTCGGCCCGCAATAGCCCTCCCTAGTGAGCAACTACTCCTTCTCCATACTCCTGCGCGCCACATGCTCGATGAAATGCCAAAACCATCCGTTCATGCCTATCTAACCTAGTTTTTGCCCCAATTCTCGAGCAGATCCTTCCGGCGAGACATCGTGGTGTCCAAACGTGTCGGTGACTCATCTTTGCTTGGTCCGTTCATCGCATCTCGTCAGGTAGCATAGCCCTGCCTCTCGTCTCGTCTCCTTTGCTTTGCTTCCCATAGGGATTTCTTCTCTCTAGTCTATAGTTGCTTATATATCCCTATCTATCTCTTGCAGCGAGTCGAGACTCTGTCAGTGCACAGCTTGTCAGTGCCAGTCCAATCCGAAGCTAAGCTCGCGGATACGGAACGAGGCCAAGCCTCTGAGGTTCAGTCCAGTCTCTAGTTTCGTCAGAAGATTCTTGGTAGTGGTTTCTCTCAGCGGTTGTGTTTTGATTGGTCGTGGTTCTCAGTTGGCAGTGGTTCTCCTCTTGTAGCGATGGCTCACTGTAAGAATGTCGGCGGAGGTCCCGGGGCTGATCCTCCTCCCCCTCGCCCTCCTTCTAGTGGCAAGGCGAAGGGGAAGCAGAAGCTTGTATCCAAGAAGCGCAAGCGGCTCGACCGTGATTCAGAGATGGCTCTAGCAGCAGCACGGGCAGCCGAGCGAGCCGAGCAGGGTGGTCAGGCAGGCGGTCTTCACATTCGCGACCAGTCTTCTGAGCAGGGTGGTCAGACAGGAGGTCAGTTGAGTGGACGGTGGATTCGCGATCTACTTACAGAGTAGCAGCAGCAGGCTGTGCTTCAGACCGAGGGCGGAGTGGTCCGGGTTCACGGCGAGCAGTACTCTCTTGACGATCCAGTTGAGGTCCTCCCTCCAGATTTTTATTTTCCGTCAGAGCCAGCTTCAGCTCTAGCGGCAGCTTCAGCCAGTGGTGCAGTGCCAGAGCCCCAGGTAGAGGGTCAGACTGAGGAGCAGCCAGCTCAGCAGCCAGTACGCAGGTCCACCCGTACTCGCACTCAGGTTTCTCCTAGACCTGAGGGGCTGAGGCTGGGTGGTCGACCCCCTCCGAGGCCACAGGGACCCCCACCTGTGGAGCACTTGGACCTGCGGACCGCGACAGCACGCTAGGTGCAGGCCCTGCAATTGGTCTCGTACGAGAAGTGGTTCCCAGCCGCCAGGCACCCTCAGGCCTCCGAGGGTTTTTGCACAGTGCTTCAGGAGGACTTTTATAGAGCTTATGTCAACAGCGATGTCCATATTCAACCTCACAGAGTTTGCCCGCTCGAGACTATAGTTGCAGCTGCTGGAGAGGCCATTCGTCCCATGCTTTCCTACCTGCTAGGCTTAGCAGATCTTCTTGGACGGAGTGGTCAGTATGTCGAGGATTGGGTTCGATAGTTCTATGCGTCTTTGTGGATCTCCCCGGATCACCGGTTCCTCCACTTTGCCTTCAGGGGGAGATCCTACAGGCTATACAGCTCTAGGGCCAGAGAGTATCTCGGATTGACAGCCTATGCGACCAAGATTCATACCCTGTGCTACGGAGAGACAGAGCCACCTCGACGTCCTCATGCAGGCGAGATTCCACCAGTAGACTTAGTCTGTGCCTGCTTCCGAGAGCCGTTCGGAGAGGGGTCCAGTCAGTGTCCTCGTGACTTGACGTCGACGGCCCGTCTTGTGAACGAGGTCATGAGGCATACTATTCTGCCTCGGACAGGCTACAGAGAGGGGTTGACTCATATTCAGATCTGGCTTATTCACCACCTTGTCTCCCAGTTTGAGTTCGATATTTGGGATGTTATCATTTCTGAGATGGAGGACACACTTGCAGACGGGTTCAAGGGTCACCGACAGCTTTCCTACGCCCACTGGATCTGTGTGCTTATGAGGAAGATGATTTCGGCCCTGCTTTCCGAGCTCACTGACTCTCTGACTGAGTTCCCTGTGTACGACACTCGCCAGATCGTTGGGGCTAGTCCAGACACTCGTTCCTAGCGTCAGCGTTAGAGGCTAGTTGTCACTGAAACGGAGGCTGAGCAGGACGACACGGTTCGTCAGCTGGCAGAGGCAGAGCTTGCAGGACTTGAGGCAGAGGCAGAGGATCCTGACCTTCCAGAGGTCCCAACTGACAGCTCCGACGACGACTACGCTCCTCTTCCGAGGATGCGTCCAGCAGCAGCTCACGACTCAGAGGCCTCCTCGTCGCGTATGGCCGACTCCGGCCCAGCTCTTCTTGCTATACTCTCTCAGATGGAGCAGCAGCAGTCCCGGCTCTCTGAGGAGGTTCAGCGACAGGCTGAGGAGCAGCGACGTCAGGCTCAGGAGCAGGCCAGACTTGCAGAGGCACAGGTAGTGGCCGCAGCTCAGGCTCAGGAGCGCCAGGACGCTCTCCAGCGATAGATGATTGAGCTTCAGACTCAGACCCTTGCTTTCATGGAGAGGATGGCGGCTATTCCTCAGTTACCACAGCCACCTCAGTTTTAGCTGCAGCAGCCCGGACCGTCGACCTCGTTCTACACGTCAGTTCCTCCGTCATCAGTCTCGCCCTTTCTGCAGTATCCGCAGTGGTTCACTTCTCCAGTGCCAGGGCAGCTGCCGGGGTTCACACCGCTTCGCTCTGGTTTCACTCCCACTCAGACGGACTCAGTTCTTGTGACCCCCAGGAGTTTAGAGGCTACGTTCAGCGAGCTCACCGGCCAGCCTACACCGTCAGAGTTTCACTTGTCAGTGACCTCCGCTCCAACTCCTGCTCTCGCTACTGGTACCACAGAGACACTTCCTTCCTCCGTAGCGTCGTTCGAGCCACCGGTCTCTCAGAGTCAGCTTTTGCCCGTCAGTTCTGCACCTGAGGCTTCGTTGACTGTGTCAGTGGCAGAGATAGAGACAGTGGATGCTCCTCCAGAGTCAGAGCTTCCGTAGCCAGAGGTTCTCGAGCCCGAGACCGCTCTAGAGTCAGCTGAGCAGACCTAGACTGCTTCACCTCCACGTCCAGTATCCGAGGGTCAGCCAGCTCATAGTTCGTCATCCGACGACGAGACTCTTCTTGCTCAGTTTGAGGCTCTTCCGCGTACCTCATCGCCCGACTCGTCTGCTCCCATCCCGCCTTCAGACTCTTAGTTTTTGGTCTTTGATGCCAAAGGGGGAGAGAGCGTATGTTAGACTTAGGGGAAGCTTGTGAGAGGGTCTCGATTCTTTTGTGTGATCCCTGCACTCATATGTATACATGTTTATCTTTTGGCACTTGTACGATATGTGTATGTCTTTTGGTTGTGACATGTTATCCTTCTCTCGTTATATATCTCATGTCACTTGTTTATGCTCATTTACTTTGCTTCCGCACTTATACTCCGATAAATGAGCTTGTTCATAAGTACTTGTGTTAACTCTTATATGTTGAGTACTTGTGTTGACTTGGTTTGTATAAGCATGCCTAACCCTTTTGATCTTTTTGTCACATGCTTATATAAACCAAGTAATTGAAAACCTCACCTCTCTTTCAAACATACTTGAGTTTGTCATCAATCACCAGAAAGGGGGAGATTGTGAGCATCTAGGCCCCCAGTGGGTTTCGGTGATTGGATGACAACAGTAAATTACTATGACTAACGTGTGTTTTGCAGAAACAGTTGAGTTAGGTCATGGTAATGATGATCGTGTGGGCACTATGGTATTCATGTCCCCTTATTGATGGAATTCGTTCGGTTTTCAAAGGATGGACGACGAAGACGGTGGTAGGCTAGTTCTAAGTGTCATTTGGTGTTGAAGGACACTTAGAGTAGCATAGGTCTTTGTTTTATCTTTGGTCGTACTATTAAGAGGGGGTTGAATGGGTAGCTTGACCTAGGTGAGACTTTTGAGTTAGGTGTGGTGCACACTTGTTAACCAAAGCCCTAGGTAGCTTAGAAAGGTCCCTAAGATCATAAGGAAGAAGGTTTGTGAAGGGAGCGTCGCAAACCGAAGTCGTTTTGGACTTCAAAATGTGACTGGACGCTGGAACCCTTGGGACCAGACGCTAGGGTATGCGTCCGGTCAGTGGTGCTCGCTGAGGGGCGAGTCTGGCTGTGACCGGACGCTCCTTCAAGCCATGGACCGAACGCACCAGGGGTGAGTCCGGTCCAATACAGAGAGGTTCCAGAGAGTAAAATGCGCGACCGGACGCGTCCGGTCAGAGAGGATCGGAAGCATGGGAGCGTCTGATCATCAGTTCATACGAGTGCCAGTGCTAACGTCAGTTAGCCGTTGGGCACTGACCGGACGCGTCTGGTCACCCCGATAGGTGCGTCTGGTCAGTGTGTAACTGACTGGACTTACCCCTTCGTGCATGTTTTGAGTTGGGGGTATAAATATGCCTCCCCCTCCTTCATGTTGTCTCTCTTGCTCATTTGAAAGGTTGCCAAACACATTGTGATTGCAAGTGAGTGCAAGAGGCCTAGTGAGGTTGAGAGATTTGATAATTGAGTGATCAAACACCTCATTAGTGAAAGAAGAGTAGCAAGTGTGCATCCACCCATCTCATTAGCCTTGCGTTGGTCAAGTGAGAGTTCTTGCTTCTTACTCTTGGTGATCGGCATCACCTAGACGGCTTGGTGGCGATCGAAGAGCTTGGTGATCATCCGGAGGCTTTGTGGATGACCCAAGCCAAGTTGCGACCGGTAGCGAGTGATTCACCGGGCCGGAGTGGCAAAGAATCAGCTCGTAGAGAGCACTTGATCCTTGCGCGGATCAAGGGGGAGCAATACCCTTGCGCGGGTGCTCCAACGAGGATTAGGGGGTGTGCCGACACCTCGATACCTCAGGAAAAAGGTCATCGTGTCATCTCCACTCTCTTTACATACGCATTTACTTTTGAGCAATTCAATTCCGCAAATTACTTGTTGCTCTTTCATAAGTTGAATTGCCATGCTAGAGTGGAAATGGTTTAGCGATAGTCTTTTGTGCGGTTGTTGTTAGAGAAACACACTTCTAGGCACTAGGGGGTTAATTGGGCTCGTTAGGATTTAATTCTTGCAAAAGTTTTAGAAAAGCCCAATTCACCCCCCCCCCCCCTCTTGGGCATCTTGATCCTTTCAGACATCTTCCATCATTCCTTCTTGTTTATGCCTCTTGATATGGTGTCACTCATGTTATTTGTTCGTCCAGCAGTTTGAAGTGAAGCATTAATTGTGGACGTTGGCAGCTTCTTGCTCAGTGTGCATGTTCTTGTAGATCTAGGACCTTCACTTTGTATAATTTGGGAGTGACTTCTCCATGTTTTGCTCAAGAGTGTGTCCTGCTCATAAAGACAAGGTAGAGATCAAATGCATGGGCTCTATTGGTGGAAAAACACCAACAGAACCAAAAGTTTTGTTTATTCCCCTCTAACCTCAGGCACATTGCACAAGACAAACTTGTTGTTTATGTGTCCTATTCAATCTTAACATGAGTGATAGGATCAGAGGATGAGCATGAAAGTAGCATCTTAAAATATTTAATAGATCAGATTACTTAACCCATGGAAGGATAATCTATGCATAAAGTGTCGATCTTTTCATGATTGAGATATATCATCTTCCAAAGGTTAGATGCACAACATTTTAGCTCATTTAGTTAAGACAGTGAGATTCAAGAGAGTAAAGCTAAGATCAAAGATCAAAGGACTAAACATGTTGAGTTGATTAGGTTGGATCAAGTGAGGTGCAACTTAAACATGTTTTTTCCTTATTTAAGTTCATACTAGAATCAAGAAGAAATTTTTAAAGTGGTGGTCACTTACCTTGAAATGTTACTTTGTCATTGAAGAGTGATGTGTCGAACCACCTTGTGGAAGCTTCTCTTGTCTAGCTATGGCTTGTCTTCTCTTGCTTGACTCACAGTGTGCTTGAGAGGAAGAAGGTCGTGGTGGAATCATCTTTATAGGTATCGACCTTCCTTCTCTATGTGTCGACTTTATCAGTGAAGGCGCATTGTTCCTTGAGTATGCTGTCTAGGATCCTCTCTGTTTCTTGCATCAATTTTTTACTATGAGGATGTAGGGATAGTGCTGCATTCTTCTCTTGTCAACCTTTCTTGTTTTTCTTTCTTTAATTATTGGGTTGATAAGAGACTTGAAGTTAGAACTGTTACTCGAGTGCCTCCATGATAGTCTTTGTCTTTTAGTGTCACAACTGAGACTTGTCCTCTCAACAGTGTCTAGATGATGGAGATCTTATCGGCTGTTTTTCTTGATTTGTTGGCTCAGGTACTATCTCTCCATCTTCTAACTCTTGTGGTGCAGTGGCTTCATCCTTCATGATGCCCTCCTCAATCCTTGGCAGTTGGTTCTCCCTTGACGTCTTCTCTTGGTTCTCTTTGGCTGCTCATAAGTGATGTAGATGTTGAAGATGCAGCGAAAGATCCAAAAGTTGACTTCTCGAGGTCTGACAAAGATGATAACATTGATGGTGTTCAAGAACGATCTTCCAAGAATGTGTGGTGGATCATATTTTCCTTCTCGACTGGGACATCATCTAGTGGTTTGTATTGATCAAAGTGGTGAGTAGAAGATCAATATGTTTGAAGTTGGGTTTCTCCTTCCTCCCTTTGATTGTGAAACACATCTAGACAACGGAATTCTCTCCCAGACTGGCTTGTGATGTAGATGGATTCCAAAACATGTTCATGTTTTGGATTTGTAGATCTTGTTATTGTGGTAGTGGTACCATCTTATCTCCCAAGTTAGCTCTTGATTAGAAGAGAAGATAACTCCCCACTTCTTGTCTTGATGTCTTGGACAATGATGGTTGCAGGCATAGGTTGTCTCATACGAGGTAAGTTGCATCCTGTTTGTCATCAGTGCCCAAGCAAGACTCAAAGCTAGGCTAGCACCATTTGTGATCTGAGAGTAGGTTTGTGTGTGTATGGTTTGAGTTTTGGATCTTCAATGTTCAGACCAAACCATGGATGAACAAAATCTCTCTCATGCGTAATGTTAGTGGACATATACCCGAACGATTGCAAGAATTTGAAGCATGGGTTATTATCCACAACTTATGTATTTTGCATCTATGCTAATAAAAAGATGTTTTTAGGATTATTTTAGCATAGACTAGTATTTTATGTGTTGGCTGCACTTTAACATGATTCAAGGCAAAACATAACTTGCAGTAGAAGACAAAATAAACTTTGATACTCACAGTTCTTTCATCCATGATGAATGAGTTGAGTCTTCATTGTGCAAGAGTTGTTGAAGTTCATTGTACGCCTTGCTTCATCTCCAGTGTGAGTTCATCTCAGGACTTTCCCAAATTAATATCGAAAGTTTCCTACAGGGGTTAGTCTAACAAAATATCCAACATCCACTATAGCATATTATTGGCTCAAAAATCAACCTAGACACCATGTCTAATTTGATCTAGGAAGGCATTTTAACTTAATTGCTTAAACTAAAAGCCTTTGAAAGCAAGATCACCACTCCTAAACTAGGCACCATGCTTAATTTAAGAGATGTATGAAAGTACTCCAAACCTAAACATATAATATAGTGAATGAGGGTAGCATGAAAGTATTATAGAGATTTATTTAGATGGTGATGAAAGAGCATGATTAGTATATGAGCATATCTTAAAGGTAGGGATAACCAACATAGCAACACGGCAAGAGATGCTCTTAGAAAGTCCATTCCCCAAGCTTGGATTTTGCAAATCAAGATTGGATGAATGTAATTCAATGTTACATGGTGATTGGTTGGGCATACCTTGTGTTTGTTGTTCCTTTGTTCTTTTCTGCTCTAGACCTGGAAAGGTTAGTGACAAGAATACCCGAAGGAATAATTTCATAATTATATTTCTATGCTCATTACAGAAGGAAGTGCAGCGGAAAGGTAGGCGTAGCTAATAACCAGATGTTATGATAGGGTGTAAGGATTCTACTGGTTATAGCTTGCGCTCATGGGGTAGTGATAGATAAGAGTGGAATTCAAAAACAATATTAATAAGAATGAACACAAAAATGATGAAAAGACTGGGACAAAAGGAAAAGATAAAAGTATGATTACAAGGTTAAACTATGACTTAAGATGATCTACCGTTCCCCGGCAACGGCGCCAGAAATGCTTGTTGGTATAAAATTAACGCACACTCTACTTTATCCGCAAGCGCACAGATAAAATCTACTGATGTAGCACTTCACCGGAGTAACCCAGTTTTAATATCGAACCCAAAGGAACGGATAGTGTTAAGTCTTAAAAAGTATAGGCCCTGAGTAGCTAACAAGGACGGAGAATCTAGAAGTATAGAGGGGATCATTAAGGCTGTCTAATTCCAATTTAAGAGTGATATGTTTATATTATTCTTAGTGGGGAAGTTGCCACAAAAGATCACAAACAGAGTATGAGTCTTTTATGCAAATGTATAATCCTACCGAGCCTACACACGGGTAAGTGGACTATAGAAGAATCCACAAGGCTATAAGAGTCACCCTTGCGAACAACCACTACTACCGGCGTTATAGGAGGCATTTATGAGCTATCAAGTCTAAGCACCACGCTTACACTATCCAACTACTCTAACTCTAGAATGACTAGAATTAAAGTACTCAAAAGAGAGTCATAAACCTTAAGAATAACAAGAACAACGGCTCAAACTTAAATATAGACGTTGATTACTGAAACAATCGCTCATGCAAGTTGAAGATAAACTTGAATCTGCAGGTACAAGATGAAGAAGTTGATCCGACAGGCTGGAGCTCCTTCTTGATCTTTTCCTCTCTCTCTATGTTCTAGTTCTAGTATAAGACTAGGTTCTAAACCTAAACTAGAGGGGTAACTAGTCTTCTACTTGAAAGTTGGCTCTTGAAGTCTTCTTCTAGGGTTTCTGAATGAGGCGTAGACTTTTCTGAAGAGAGACTTGATCTTCCCTGGGGCCTGGGGGCCTATTTATATAGCCCTGAGGGATCAACCACGACCGTTAGATCAAACAGACTTCATGTAGGGCTGAGATGGATCCTCAAAGGCGGTGGAGGAAGCTTCCAGAAGACGAAGGCCATCGGGCCCAGGGGGTGACCGACCGGTCCTAGGGTGGGACCGGTTGGTCCCACCTGGCAGCCTCTCAGGGTGTCCCGCCTCGTGGTGTCCTCTGGTGTCCTCTAGGTCCTTCTGGAGTATTCCTGACATGTCGGTTCCGTAATCTTCTGTCGATTTCCTCCTAGGAGAAGTAATCAGTGCTCGTTTTCCTATTTAGTCCCTGCAGAATCACAATTCACCAAAACTCGTGGAATATTGTCAATTAAAACCCTAAACCTTTATTGGTGATTGAATTCATGCCATTTTCATATTTATTTATCCTTTAATTTTGATAGATAACCAGTGTCAACACTAACCCAGGGATGCGGCGACGCTACCCCGGTCCACCCGAACTCGACTGACCGTCTGCTGCGCGCTTTCCGCGATCCATATCAGGGAGCGGAAGGGCGACGAAAGGACGGTGAAAAGGGGAACAGGGTGGGCTGGCTGAGGGCTAAGGCTATTGTCCCGTATTTATAACAGAAGGGACCTGCCACAGCTACCAGCCGGAACGCAACCCTTGTGCTCCCCTAGGGAAAGTCAAAATGCCACCTGACTATTCAACTTCCACGCTCGAAGGACGAGCCCCTGGGAAGGCGCGCCCCAGATGGCCGTGATTTCCAGTGGGACCAACCATTAATGCCAGGAAGCCAAAGGGTCGACTCTTCAGTCATCGACCGCCTGAGACACCACAAGCACACATGCTGACACGCACACCTCCAGACCTCAACGGATTTTCAAAAAATCCACCGAGGCCTCGAGGGCTACACCCGGCGGGTGCGCTCACGCGCACCCACCGAAAAGAAGGATAGACCCTCAAAAAACAAAACTCAGCTAAACCTCCGAGGGAGTACCGGCATCCCCCCCCCCCTCGAAAGCTCAGGGGCTACTGTCGGGTACCAGAATAAGGGGTACCCCGGACGGCCTAGAAAAAACAAGCGCCTGGACCGGTGGGAGGTCCCGACCCATGCTTGGCCACCAGGGGACCCCCCGTCGGGGGCAGCGGCCCGTGTTTCGGATAGATCTGATGGCAAGTCAGCCCACCCCAGGGCAAACCAAGGCCCTGGAATGGGGCAGAAAACGCCAAAACACTCCCACTCCCCGCACGAGCCCGGCCTTGTACCACCCCGAACAGGGGCAGCACCATGACTGAACGTGCTCACCCTGCTTCGACAAGGACGGAAGGCCATCCTGATCCACCTCCATATCCGTGCCAGCAAGGAGACCTGGTATGGACCGGGTAATCCAGAGCGCCACACCGCAAGGACTGGCGGCCTAATGACCGCGTCCCCCTAGAGGTCCTCTCAGGCCACTGGTGATGCAGGCAACCTGTCACAACACAGCACAGGTCGCTCATCACTGGCTCCTCAAAAGGAGAACTCGATGGGGATTCAGGTCCAATAAATTAAACAACAGTGTCGCACATGCAAAAACCCACTACCGACTGACTCGTAGGCTAAGGGGCCTCGCAGCCCTGTCTACCCCCCGAGGCCCCCCGTTGAGGCCTCGGAGGGAGAGATCCACTTCCGTTTCGCCCGACCCTCGTGCCAAGGCCTCGGGCGGCTTTCTCCGCTTCGCCCGAGCCCTCTCGCTGAGGCCATGGACAGCCTTCCCTGCTCCATCCGAGCCCTCGTGCTGAGACCTCGGGCGGTCCTCTCTGAACGCATCTTCGCCCCTAGTGGGCTTCGGTGATTGGATGAAACACAAGATTACTGTGACTAACGTGTGTTTTGCAGAAACAGGGATGAGTTAGGTCACGGTAATGGCGACGATACGAGCATATGGAGTTCATGTCCCCTGACGATGAAAATCGTTTCGGTTTTCAAAGGACAGACGATGAAGACAGTGGTAGACTAGGCTAAGTGTCATATGGTGTTGGAGGACACTTAGGTAGTCTTAGGTCTTTGTTTTTCCTTTGGCCGTACTATAAAGGGTAGCATGAATCAGTAGCTTGACCTAGATGAGTCTATTAAGGTAGTTGTGGTGCACACTTGTTATTTCATAGCCCTAGGTAGCTCAAAGAGCGCCCTTACGTTGTGAGGATGAAAAGTCGTTAAGGTAGCATCACGATCCGAAGTCATTTCGGCCCTGAAATGGGCATCGAACGCTGGCCTTAGTGGCATCAGACGCACGTCCGATGTCCACCAGACTTGAGTGTGCTGGCAACATGGCATCGAACGCTCCGATGTTGACACATCGGACGCGCATGTGCCACTGTTCTGAGAGAGTGCCCTGAGGGGCACATCGGACGCTGAGGGCCAACGTCCGATGTCCATGCAGAGAGGTCAGATTCGCATCGGACGCGTCCTATGTGATGGCATCGGACGCTGCCCAGCGTCCGATGCTCCTTTAAACAGTTTGACAGAAAGTACAGTTGACTGTTGGGTCGAGGGCATCGGAGCGTCCGATGCCAGGCATCGGCGCGTCCGATGCCCTCGAAAACTGTGTTGTCCAGTGCTCTTTTGGATGGCCGGTTGGGGGGAGTATTTATACTCCTCCCCCTTCTCCATTAGAGTATTCTTGCCACTTCCATCTGCTGAGAGACACATTGTGAGTGTGAGAAACTGCAAGAGCCCTAGTGAGGTTGAGAGAATCCCTAATTGAGAGAATTAGTGGCTTCATTAGTGAAAGAGAGTAGCAAGTGTGCATCCATCCATATCTTTGGCCTTGGCTTGGTCAAGTGGGAGTTCTAGCTTGTTACTCTTGGTGATCGGCATCACCTAAACGGCTTGGTGGTGATCGAAGAGCTTGGTGATCATCTGGTGGACTTGTGGATGACCCATGTTGGCTTGTGACCGGTAGTGAGCGGTTCACCGGGTCGGAGTGGCAAAGAATCAGCTCATAGTGAGCACTTGATCCTTGCGTGGATCAAGGGAGCGATACCCTTGCACGGGTGCTCCAACGAGGATTAGGGGTTGTGCCGACACCTCGATACCTCGGCAAAAAGATCGTCGTGTCATCTCTACTCTCTTTACATACGCATTTACTTTTGAGCAATTCAATTCCGCAATTTACTTGTTGGTCATCCTTACTTGAATTGCGTTGCTAGAGTAGAAGAGACATAGTGATAGTCTTTTGTGCGGTAGAATATAGAGAAACACACTTCTAGGCACAAGGGGTTAATTGGGCTTGATAGGTTTTAATTCTTGCTAAAGTTTTAGAAAAGCCCAATTCAACCCCCCCCCCTCTTGGGCATCTTGATCCTTTCAATTGGTATCAAAGCCTAGTGCTCTCGATTTAGGCTTAACCGCCTAGAGTTAAGATGTCTGGAGGTGATGGACCACCTCCCATGTTCGAGGGAGATGACTTTCCATATTGGAAAATCCGTATGGAGTCATAGCTAGAGGCGGTCGATGTTAAATGCCGCCAAGCCACGATAACCGGGTTCCCCAAACCCAAGGAGGGCACTAGTCTTACTCCTCATGAAGAAGAATATGAGAAGTGGAATGCAAAAGCCAAAAACATCATATTTAGAGGCATTTGGAAGGATGTGTTTAACCACGTCCGGAACCACAAGAATGCCAATGAGCTATGGGATAACATTTGTGCGCTCCATGAGGGAACCAAGAGTGAGCGTGAGGAACAATATCATCTTATCATGCAAAAGCTTAATTCCTTTATTATGCATGCAAATGAAAGTACCAATGAAATGTACTCACACTTAAATGTTCTTGTAGAAGAATTGAATGGTCTTGACCTCACACAAATGCAACCATCTGATGTTGTGAGGAAGATTCTATGTGTCCTTCTAATTGACAAATATGGACACATTGTGACGGTGCTATATCAAAGTGATGTTTCAACTGCTACACCAACTCAAATCTTGGGAAAGATCAACGCTCGTGAGATGTACATGCACATCACACCAAGTGGTGGCTCTTCCACAGACAAGAAGAAGGACTTGGCTCTCAAAGCAAGCCATGACAAGAAGGGCAAGTCCAAGGCAATGGATGTGCATCATGAGAGCACAAGTGATGAAGAAGATGATTCCAACATTGCTCTCATGGTGAGGAAGACCACCAAGATGTTGAAGAAGCTTCACAAGAATGGAGTCAACTTTGACTCAAGAAAGAAGAAGTTCTTCACAAGTAGCAAGAGAAGGCCAATCTCCGAAATGGATTGCTACAATTGCGGTGATCTTGGCCATCTTGCTCATCAATGCACCAAGCCCAAGAAAGAGAGCTACAAGAACAAAAACAAGGGCAAGAAATATGACTCATCAAGTGATGATGAGAAAAGAAATGAGAAGCCCTATAAGAAGAAAGAAGGCAAGAAGAAGCAATACCACAAGAAAGGTGGTAAAGCATACATTGTTGGTGATTGGCTCACCGACATTGACTCCTCTAGTGGCTCATCAAATGAAGATAGTGATGATGAGAAGGAGAAGGTGGCTGTTCTAGTCATTGGGACCACCACCACCGTCGCCATCATCCTCTACACACCTATGCCTCATGGCTAAGGGTGACCGGAAGGTACAAAGTGATGATGACTCTAGTGATGATGATAGTGATGGTGAATTTGAGGCACCTTCTTATGATGAACTTGTTGAATTGCTAAACAACTATTCTAAAATCATAAGAAAGACTAGAGCTAAAAATGAAAGGCTTGTTAGTGATAATAAATCTCTTGTTGACAAGTATAACAATGCCATACATGCTAGTGATGAGCTACAAAATAAACTTGCTATTATGTCATCTTCTATCAAGGAGCTCAAGTCCTCTAACAAGGAGCTCAAAGCTAAAAATGAAAAACTTGAAAAGATGCATAGTGACCTTAACACTAGCTATTCTTTGCTCAAAGAACAATATACTCAAGTCAAAGTAGATCATGATACACTTAACGTTGCTTATGATATACTTTCACATGAGACACATGATGCTCCTAACCTTGTTGTTAAGTGTGACATAGCAACATCTTGTGAGGACTTGGTTAGTGAGCATGAAGAGCAAAGAGCTAGTGGCAAAGGCAAGAAAGTGGTTGAGGCCGAAAACTATGATGACTATGACAAGATCAAGAATGAGAATACAAAGATCAAAATTGATCTAGAGAAGCTAGCAACCACCAAGCAAGTGATCATTCAAACTCATGATGATGACTATAGCATGTCACTTGAGCTTGACATGTTGAAAGAAGAGAACAAGAGATTGAAAATGGAGAGGGATTACAAGATGAAACCATCTCAATTGGAACTCCAACAAGAAAATGACAAACTAAAGAAGGATAAAGAGCACATTACCATCGGGTTGAAGAAATTCACCAAGGGTCAATGTCTTCAAAGTGAGCTTCTCATGAACACCGTGATGAAGACAAATAGAAATGGTATTGGCTATCTTGAAGAGAAGATGAAGCAACGCAAGAGCAACACAACACCCAAGAAGAAGAAGTTGGGGAGATGCTTTGAGTGTGGAAAGGAAGGTCACTTTGCTCACAATTGTGAAGAGCCAAAACCCACACCCTTACCCAAGCATGCTAGGCCCTTTGCTTTCAATGCTCACTACATGCTTAGACAAGATGCTAGTGGCAAAATGAAAGTTATGTTCATGGGGCCACCAAACAAGAATAGGCCAAAACAAATTTGGGTTGCAAAGTCACTTGTAGAGAAGGTTAAGGGACCTCAACAAGTTTGGGTCCCGAAAGCTCATGCTTTATTTCTTGTGTGTGTAGGTGAACTACAAGAGCGGTGGATCTCATTGGGTGATAGATAGTGGTTGCACACAACATATGACCGGTGATCCCCGGATGTTCACCTCACTAGAAGAGAATGTCAATGACCTAGAAAAGATTACATTTGGTGACAACTCAAAGGGCAATGTCAAGGGTTTGGGCAAAGTGGCAATATCCAATGACCATACAATATCAAATGTGCTTCTTGTTGCTTCATTGAGCTTCAACTTGCTATCTGTTGGGCAACTATGTGATCTTGGCTTTCAATGTTTGTTCACCGACAAAGAAGTGGTTGTGACCAAGAAAGATTATACACAAGTGATATTCCAAGGCTTTAGATACAACAATCTCTTGGTTGGCCATGGCATAGAAGGTTGGCACATGTTGGAATGAACACTCTCAACAAGCTATTGAAGAAGGATTTGGTTAGGGGCTTGAAGGATGTCAAGTTTGAGAAGGACAATGTTGGCACAAAATGTGGCGCACTGTGCCTCACACACAACAAGCCGGAAAGCGTGGCTTCAATCGGGTACCTGGACAGTTTGAAATCTGAAAACGTGCCAGTCGGTTTGACCTGAAAGCCAACAAGGGATAAAACTGTGAGAATAAAACTGGAACATGCCGGGTGAGACCAGAAAGTTCCATATTTACGGCCCTGAAGCCACTTACGACGACATACAACTATAGAAGCTGTCTGCCAAGCATGTTTATAGAGTCATTCGGCTAATATAAAAGAAAGCATGTGAAAGCATTGATTGTCGAATACACATGTAAGAAAAGAAATGTCTGAACAAGTAAAAATAAATTATAAATCGATGTATAACCAAGCTCGGCAATCTAGCCGAATTGGGATCCATGAAGAAGGAACATGCAAACAAACACGATCAAACCAATCTAAAACCTGCATCTGCCGCACGATACCTAGTTTTATCGAGGCTCAAGAGTGATTGACATGTATGAACCCACACCACGTAACAATCTAGATTAGAAATTAATTCGGCCATCATGATTATGCAATTTATAAAGGATGTCATGTATAGATGGCCATCGGGCCGGCCCGGCCCGCCCCGGCCCGGGCCCGGGCTAGGCACAGCCCACGTCGTGCCGGGCCGGCATGGCCCGTGGGCCTCCCGTGCCGTGCCTTAGTGGCCCACGGGCCTGGCCGCCGGCCCAGGCACAGGCCCACGGGCCAACTTTCGTGTCGTGCCGGCCCGAGAGGCACGGCCAAATCCACCTAGTCGGGCCGGCCCAAGGCCCACAGAGAGAAAGGAAAGGGAAGAGCAAGAGGATGAGGCAGCCATTGAAGCTCGGGGCAAAGCTTGGGGCGGAGCTTGGCAGGCAGCGCCGGAGGAAGAAAACGAGGCCCGACCGCCACGGATCCGGCCACCGGCGCCGCCCTTGAGGCAGATCTGGCCACCAGCTCGAAGGACATGGCGGCGTGCAGCGCCTCATCGCGGCGCAGCAAGCAGAGGAGAGGATTCGGCGTCCCGCTCGCATGGTCATGTCCCTCCGCGCATCGCGCACTCGCGCGAGGGAAGGGAAGAGGGAGGATGAGGCCCCTCGCGGGCAGAGAGCGCGGAGGGAGAGGCCCCTCGCCTAGGCCGAGAGCGCAGAGGGAGAGGCCCCATCGATGCTCGGCGCGGAGGAAGAGGCCATGTCGGTGCGAGGGCGGGGGCGCTCGACTCGGCCGACCCGAGGGAAAGGGAAGAGGATGGAGGCATGGCCGCCAGCGGGGACGCGAACGCGCTCTGACACGGGAAAGAGGAAGAGTTGGGGCGGCGGCGTCCTGTCTCGGGAGGACGGGAGGGAAAGATGAAGAGTTGGGGGCGGCGGCATCCTGTCTCAGGATGACGGGAGGTGGGATTGAGGGGTGAGTGGATGAGTTAGGTTTGAGTTAGCAGGCCGGGCCACCACCGGGCCTTCTATTGAAGTCGGACCGTGCCCGTGCCAGCCCACGGGCCTGATGGGAGGCCCAAGCACGGCCCATGGTTGCGGGCCGGGCCAGCCCGGGCCCAACGTCCTTCGGGTCGGGCCGTGCTCGTGCCGTGCTTTTTTCTCGTGCTTCGTGTCGTGCCTTCGTGCCTCGGGCTGCATGGACATCTATAATATCATGAAAACAACGATTATTGGAACATAAGTAAACTTATAAATAAAGGCCAAACAAAATCAATCTAGATTGGGCAAAAGAGTGTTACAAAATTAATTAAATCATGCAACACATGGTAACTTAATGAATCTACTAGATCCTGTCGAATCTAATTGAGCCGATAACTATCTCATTTTTACTAAACATATCAAGTAAACGCCTTTCGCACGGTATTTACTCATAAGCAAAGCATAAACAAAGATTTCTTGATTGTTAACAGAGATCCGTCGCACGACCATTCGAAACAAACAAGACTACTTGCATCAGATCTAAATCCACTGCATGATACTAGACATGATAACAAGGTCGTCGGAACTTACAGAGGTCGATGGATCGATGATTCCTCTCAAAGAACTCGACGACACGACAAAGGACTCAAGGATGGCACAGGGCCGGTTTGTATTGATATGGTTGTGAACCCTTTTTACAATGGCCAAGGGTTTATATTTATACCCTGGACACAATACAAGTCCTAAGAGGACATGACTATGAAACGTTAAAGGAAAATACAACATTTTTGGCCTTTAACTCCCTTCAAAATCTTCATTGCCTTAATTGTCGCAATTTTGTTGCCCGATTGGCTCTCGCTTCCGTCGTTTCGACGGAAACCCCCTTTCTCAGAATAGCCGACCGCATAAGCAGTTGCCGAATCCTTGGAAATTAGCCGACCGCATGGATACTTGTCGAATGCCTCATACGTCCGCACACTGGCCCATCTGTCATCTCCTCATGCGTGCGAAAATTCGGTGTTAACACATGCCCCTCAATTTCGGGATAAAAATTGTTTTATTTCAAAATTGTTCGTAAGCTTCTTCCCTCTTCTAGGTTTACACTTTTCGATACCGTAGCCGCCGCTCAAGAAATTCAAGCCACAGCGCAACCTCGAATTCATCTCAAATTCCTAATGCCGACTCAGGACGAGATCCCAGAGGTAAACCTTATTCATTCTCACGCATTCGGTAATTTCCTGCTAGTTTTGTCTCTCTTTCGACTCATTTTCTTCCCCAACTTTGTCATTCTCCGAAGGAATACAAGAACCAGATTCTGATTCCCTATGCTACCAATCCTGACTCCTACCTTCTTGGCCCAATGGGAAATTCTGATCCAACGGAGATTATTGAGAAGGAAACCCAAAGAATCCCCTTCAAATCTGGAATCACTCCGTCGAACCAATGGCCGAGCACCTTCAAGAACTGGCCGTTTCCTCCAATTGCCGGATGGCGAAATTGGTACCGGAGGATGTTGGAAAAAAGTAGCAGCCACTGGGAGAATCAAGACATCAGCCATTGCCTGGAATTATCTTTATCAGAAACACCCAGAAATGACTCTCTTCTGATAGCAGCTTCCCACTTTTGGTCTGACGCCATCAATGCTTTCATCTTCGGCCATGGTATGATGACTATTACCTTAACTGATGTTTTTATGATGACTGGCCTGAATGTGACACTACTAGTGTATCCTTACAAGTACAAGAACAAAAGTAATCCAAGAGCCATCAACTCTAGATGTGGATGGGCTAAATACATCCAGACTTATATGGAGTCGTCTAGCACTATCTCCGACAAAGAGCTGAGAGCCTTCATGAATATGTGGCTATGCACATTCATTTTCTGTGGAAAATCCAATGAACTCACCCTGAACCATATGGTGATGGCTGAAGACTTATTTGCAGGTACTCAAATCCCACTAGGCAAATACCTCTTGGGGTCTGTCTATCATATGATGCATCAGATCACTCTCTAGATGCACTTAGGTGGAGAAATTTCCTGCGTGAATGGTCCCTGGTGGTTGGTTTAGATGTGGCTCCTGACAATACATATGATGAATGATTGACTATGTTGAGGAAGGTTTGAGGCTTTTACCCGGTTGAGTCATTATTTGCTATGCGCTTAATGCTTATGACTAACTGGTGGCGTGAGTTGTGTGGTGTTTCTGTGTTGGTGTGTGTGTGCGACATGTGTCTCTTGGCTGTGTTGATGTGCAGGTGTGGAGCTCGGAGACAGTGGTCTATGGCGAGGTGAAGGTCAAGTTGAGACGTGCCGTGCCGACGGATCGGGTGCGGTGAAGGATGGGCGTGCCGTGCGGCGGACGTGCCATGCCGAGGTACCGAGCGATGAAGGGCGGACGTGAGGCTTGGACTGACGGACCGGAGGGCCAGAGGACCAGCTGTGGTAGCTGGCACGTGGCATCGACGAGCAAGAGCACATGGGGATGTGCGGTGCGTCGGCCGAGTCGGGAGGAAGGCGCTGGAGTCGGGTCGCTTGGCAGGAGGTCGGACACGGGCTTGCGTGCGGCGCAAGTGCCGTCGGCCGAGTCAAGAAGGAAGGCGAAGGCGTTGTGCCCAGCGTGGAGGCTGGACATGCATCGGCATCGGCGCCGGTGGTCGGGGTGTGAGAACCACATCCCGTCTACGGTGCGGGTTCGGTAGCTGAGCCTCAAAAAGCTACCATCGACGGTTTCCGAGTTTGGGCCTCAAAACTCGGGGTGGCTGGTTTGCCAGGTTTGGGCCTCAAAACCTGGGCTTGCGGGTTTCCGAGTTTGGGCCTCAAAACTCGGGGTGGACGGTTTCCTGGTTTGGGCCTCAAAACCGGGGGTTGGTCCGAAAGGACGGTCGACGCGTGGCGGCACCGAGAGGCTTGCGTTGCGACGAAGCTATCGGTGAGAAGGCGCGGCGGTCGACGGTGGCGGCACGTGGCGGCATCAGGGAGGTCGCGTCGAGGCGAAGCTACCGGATGTGCGGGTGTGGCCGTCGGATGAAGATTGACCGGACTGGACGGTTTTACCCCTGGGGGGTATTTGGGTCGAGTGCTTAATGTAAGGGCGCTTTGGTCATTAGGACGTGCGCCTATATATATGGAGGGGGCTGCTAGGGCAGCCGTATCCTTGGCAATCCTCCGGTGGAGTCTCTCTCATTTTGTTCCTGTGAGAGTAGGCTAGGGTTAGGGAGAGTTGGCTCTTGTTCTTGAGCTTTTTGCCATCCAAGCTTTGTGTTGCTAGGATTGGCTTGTAGCCCGACACCAAGTGCTTAATGAATCATCCATTCCTCTGAGTCCAAGGATCAAATTCGTGCTTTGATTTGTCTTGCGATTTTGTTCTTCGCGTTTGCACGTTTTCCCCTCTTTCGTTCTTCACGAGAATTCTTGTTTCGAGGGAAGATTCGCAAATCCGTTTGAACCATCTTGTGTAGCTTCGTGAGAGTCTTCTTTCTACCGAAGGAATTTCTCTAATACCTCACAAACTCACAGATCGGGCGGATTTAGTTTTGGGATCAAGTTCTTGCCGTTCTTCATCCTTTTTCTCCGATTCACCGATTTGGAGTTAGGTTCGAGCCATGATCTCTTAGGAGTAGCTCACTAACATCCTTGTGACCCCTCACACGAAGTTGGAGCCCTAGTGCTTTTGATTTGAGGGAGATTGGGTTGATTCGGTGGATGAACAGAGGTGCATCGCGGTGACCGGACGCACGAGTCGCACCGACCGGACGCTTGGTCGTGAGTCCGGTCGTTGAACACGTTCTCTGCGTCTCCTTCGTGACTTGACCGGACGCACGCCTCATATCGACCGGACGCTATCCCGTGCGTCCGATCGTTGAAGGCCGAGCGAAATACTGTGCGCGATTCTGACCGGACGCTAGGGTTTCGCGTGACCGGACGCGCTGAAGGCACTGTTCATTGCCTCCCCGGTGCTTGACCGGACGCTCAGTTGTAACGACCGGACGCTTGATCACCGTGAGTCCGGTCGTGAACAGAGAGCATCCAGAGAGGTTTTTCTCTGACCGGACGCGTCCGATCGACACTGACCGGACGCACCTCAGAGTCCGGTCAGTGCAGTGTTTGCGCGTTTTCGCCTGTATCTTTTGCGTTCGAGCTCCGATTTGAGATCCGCTTTTTGCGTTGGATTCCCGACTCTGTGCTCTACAGAAACCGGGCTTCCCGCTTTGTGAAAAAGCCTGAATCCCCCTCGCGTTGCTCTGGGGAGGTTGAGATTACCCAAACTCCATCCTGTCACTAGTTGACTCGCGTGGATTTGGAAGAGGGAGCTTTTGTGGTGTCCCGCTGTGTTCCTAGGGAACATCCACCCATTCTCTTGGGTCGTGGACATCACGTGTGTCGGCTTTGCTCTTGGGGTTGATTTTGTTGGGACAGAGGCCGGAATTTCTGAGAAGAAATTTTTAGGCTCCCATTCACCCCCCCTCCCCCCTCTGGTCGCCTTGCTTTAGCTTTTTCGGTCCTTCAATTGGTATCGGAGCCAGTTAAGGATCTCTCTACCTTAACCGGTTCCGGATCCGCGAAGGCAACCTTTTTAGAGTGGTTTGGCTTCCGACGTGGTTTGTCGAGGTGTTGAGCTTTTGTTTGGCTAACACTAACGGTGCTTTTCGAGATGGCACCAAGTTCTTCTTCTAGTGTGTCTTTGTCCTTAGGTTTGAGTCTTGGACATGCTAATGAGGATGACACCTTGGTGAGGAGGAGGAGTACGGCTCTTGAGGCGGAACGTGAGGTGGATGCTTTGCTGGGCTTCCTAGGAGATGATGAGCATTCAACGGAGGATCGCATACGCGAACTTGGCAAAGCCAAGAAAGGTATTCTTGCTGCATGTCTTGGGATCTTATCCCAACAATTTGAAGCTTGTTGTGATGATAACTTGAGATATGATGAGCTTTGCGATACCTTGCATAGAAAGATCAAGAAGTTGAAATGCTCCATTGATAGGTTAAAATGTGGCCTTTTTCATTGGAAGTCTAGTGCATCTTTACCTTGCACCTCTTGTAGTGACATGGTTAGGAAGAATAATGAGCTATGCTTTTCGCTTGCTAGCTTAGAATCTGAAAATGAAACTTTGAAATCAAATGCTTCCATACCATGTCTTGTTTGCTTTGACTTGCGCAAGGACCTTGTTTATGCTAAATCTGAAATAGCCTTGCTTAGGTCAAAAGCTTCTTTACCATGTGGTTCTTGTGAGTCTTTGCTTGCTGAAATTAATAAATTAAAATTGACTCACACCACATGTGTAGATGAACTTGAGCATGCTAGGGCTGAAATTATTGAAATAAATGCTAGGCCTTGTAGCTTGTGCTCTTTGAATAAAAATGCTTGCCATGCTTCTAGTGCTACTCATGATTCTTTGCTTGATGGGAATGGTGATGTTTCTTCCACCGATTTCATGTGCACATCATGCATTGATTTGGAAAAAGAAGTTTTGGTTTTGAAGCAAATGCGCGATGATATGAGCGCTAAGTTGGTTGAGCACAATAATATGAGTGCCAACCTTGAGAGTGAAGTTGAGCTCTTGCGTACCACATATGCCGAGTGCATAAAGGAGGAGATGGAGAATCTGAAAAACACTCCTTGTGGTACTTGTGATCGCCTCATGTTTGAGAATGAGGTTTTAGCCAAAAGGTGCAAGAGCCTTTGTGCTAAGTCGTTAGAGTCACGCATTTCTTGCAACTCCGATGTTGATGCTTCTAAAATTGCTTCTTTGCAACCGGAGTTGAGTTCTTGTGTTGCGCGTGAGTCTTTTGACGTTAGCACTAGTGCCAAGGTTTCGGATAGCTCTTTCATAGCTACTCCTAACCTTGCTAGTTCTTCGAGTGATGTCCAAGGGACTTCTCTTGACAAGGGTGCTCCTCATATTTTTGGGACTCGTCCTCCCAATCCGGTTTTCCATTGCACCTTTTGCAAGAAGGATGGACATTCATTCGATTTTTGTTTTCGCCGTGTCAAGCACGAGCGGCGAATTCGAGCTAAGGCTTTTAGGAAGCCGCGTAGCCCTTCCCATGGCACGTGTGCTCCTAGCATTGGCACCAAGTTGGTGGTTGATGCTTCTTGTTCTAAGTCCCAAGGGACTTCTCACTTGTCGGAGAATGGTGTGCCTGCTAGTAGGCCTTTGTACCATTGCTCTTTTTGTGAGAAAGATGGGCATCAAGAAAGCTTTTGCTATCGGCGTGCCAAACGTTTGCGCCAAGCTCGCTCTTCTAGGAAGATGGTGATTCATAGCCCGTCTCATGGCATGAACGCTTGTGCTCCTAGTAAGAAGCCCATTTTTGTTGATGGGTTTTATGACTCCTTTTCTAGTGGGATAGGTCATGGTCATGGACATGTTTCTACTGCTTCTTCTCTTGGTCCACGTCATGCTTCTCATGGTGCTTCTATTGGTTCTTCTACAAAAACCCTGGAAGATGTTTGCCTCTTTTCCCATGGTTCGACTCGTTCTTCTCCTCGAGTTGTCCTTTTGAGGAATGCTTCCAAGGGTGTTTCAAAATTGCTTTTGAACCAGCATTTGCATCATGCTAACCCACATGAGAAGTTGAGATTTGTGACCAAGTCCTGGATTCCCAAGTACATGCTTGCTAACCCTTCGGGATCCAAGGCTCGGGTTACTTTGTCCTCTTGTGTGTAGATATGAGGACGCGGGGTGGAGGACATGCGCCGAATGGAGCTTGATCTTTTAGATGTGATCAAGTTTTGATGGTTCTCTGCATCCCTCTTAGTTTTGCCTCCAAAGAGGTTTGTATAGCTTGGTGAGCCTTCTTATACACTCATACCTTGTTCATCCATGATTTATGTCTTGTGGTATGAGATGGATCATCATGTGCTCACTTGTATAGCTTTTACATGTACATTTTCTTTTTGTATCATGTTTTGCTTTAGTCTAGCATGTGCTATCTTGTATATCATGTCATGCTAGCTTTGTGTATAGCTTTTTGTGGAATATCCACCCTTCTTGCTAGTCTGTGATCCTTATGAACATTATGCCATGTTTTACCATACTTCTCCATGAGCTTTACATGTAGAGGTATGATGTTCATTAGGTATCATTTTTCAGGTGCTAGTTTTGTGTAGCTACATGTATCCTGTTGATGTGATTAGTTTGAGCACTAGCCTTTCCACAATTTTATCATGTTACATGCTTTTGGATCTATTGCTATCATTTTCTGGCATTGTGGCATGTGTTGAGGTTTAGGCTGCGTTTGAGTTGATCATGTCCTTAGGATGCATTTTGCTCCATAGTGCTTTATCCTGTTGCATGGTAGTCTTGTCTAGTTTGGATTCATATCTCCTTGCGGTATCATTCATGGGTAGACCTCTTTTTGTTGAGAGCTTACCTTATGCTTTTATGTGACTAACCGTTTTCGTGGAGACCTTGAGGTCACACTGGACGAGACAACGCCTTGTGTTTCTTCTGCTTTTGAGTGTGCAGGAGAACAGGAGCCTGGAGAGAGCATTTCGACTCACGGACCCGATCCCACTTCTTCCACGACTTGGGGTTCCGTTCGAGCAGCTCTCCAGCGAGCACTAGCAGCACCTGGGGGAGCGACAACATCAGGCGAGGGGGAGACGACTTCGGCGAGGCAGATGCCCCGAAGATTTCAGCAAGATCAAGCGTCCCCTCGGGCATCACACCAGCAGGCGGTCATGCGCTTCATGAGGTACCTCCGACACACTTCTAAGTTTGGTTTTTGGTACACTCCTTCTTCGACCCCTTTTCTGCTGTGTGGTCTTTTCGATGTGGATTTTGCTGGCTGTCGCTTGAGCGTTTCCTGGCTCTTCGCTTGTGAGCTAGATGTGTGTTTCCCTTTTAGTTTGGGAAGCATTTTGCTTGTTGTATCTTAGTTGGTCTTCTCCGATAACCCTTTTGCTTTGGGTTTTCCTTTTTAGGCTAGTTTTGCTTTGTCTTTGATAGACTAGCTTTTGCATGCATTTCATCATGTACACTAGTGCATTTTTAGAGCTTCATGTTTAGAGCAATGAGAATGAGATTATGCTCTTTTTGGTATGCCTTGTTTATTCATGATGATGCTTGTAGCTTAGGCTCTCTTTGATCACCTGATACATGTTATGAGCTAAGCTATTTTTGCAAATGGTGAACTTGTTTAATCAACTATGAAACCTTTAATTTGTTCACCATTGAGATTGGCAACTAGCATGGGTAGGACGTGTTGAGATCACTTGTACTATCTTTTGTATGCTAGGTTGCTATGTCTCTTGCATTGAGTCTTTCACTTGCTTGGATTGCATATTTACCTTGTGCTTAAAATTTGATCCAAGTCTAGTGAAATGAAAAGATCGAGATGGGATTGCATGTGTCAGCACATCACGGTATCGAGACTGTTTCTCATTGCACATTTGAGTTAAACTTGAGCCGTGTAGTGTAAGACCGAAACCGGCGCTTTAAGCTTCCAATTGCTTTTCTTGCATAGGCTTAGCCCGGTTGAAAAGTTAGGCAATGACCATGCTTTTAACCTCTCGCAATCACATGCTTTTAAATATGAACTTGTGTTAATACCGCTGCAATCTCCGATGAAAATTTGAAAATAACACAAGTCTATGCTTCACTCTATTGCATGATGATTGAACTTTGCTAGGGGTAGTTCACCTTTTATACCTGAGTTAGCACTTGTTTGATTTCCTGTCTATTCATGCTAAGTGCTATTTTAGTGGTGAACTCCTTTTCAAATGGCTTAAAACTGCTCATATGCTTAATTGTTCATATTTCGTATTCATTTGATCAGTTTGAGCCTTTGCTAGCATTTGTATTGGTTGCTGAAGTTTCAGGGCAGCACCCCTTTGAGCATCTTTTCATTCTGATTGCTATACACTTGAAGCTGTTGCATTGTGCATTTCATGCATTTTTAGCATAGTGTGCATACCCCCAGCTCCGATACTCTTTGTGGTCACCTTCAATTGGTTTCGGGCCACTTTCTATGCTTTTCACTGCCCCCATATGCTTTTGGATGACTTGTCTTGTGTTTGTGTTAACTTTTGTGGAAAAATGTTAAAACCCCTCAGCATGTTCCCTTTTGTCAAGGGGGAGAAGCTATTTTCAAGGGGGAGCTTGAGTGTTGGCACAAAGGGGAGAGTCATGCATTTTGGGGAGAGCTTTGAGCGAGGGGGAGTTTAGCTCTTTTGGTATCTTCACTCGGTATAGCTCTTTTATGTGTTCCAATTTGTATCCATCTTTCGGTATGGAATGCAATTGATGTCATGAGCTGTATTGCATAGCTTTTGTATATAGGCTTGCTTTCAGGGGGAGTTGCTTTTGTCTTGCTGCTTCTCCGTGTGCTCCGAGTGTTTGTGCTCCATTTCGCCTTGAGCCTTTTCTTTGGGCTTTTTCAATTGGAATTGAACCTTCCTTGTGTTCCTTCAATTGGTACGCTTCGATTGGTTTTCCATTGGTGCGGAGCATGTTTGGCCATAAGGCATTGGTATCGAGCCTGCTAGTCGTGTTGAGCCGTTTTGCCTCTCTCTTGAGGGACTAGCAGCTTTTGCTTGGTATTTTTAATTGGTTTGGAGCCTTCAGCTAGTTGTGTTGAGCCGTTTTGCCTCTGTCTTGAGGAACTAGCTGTTTTCACCAACTTGTGGCTGATTTTGAATGGTATCAAATTTTCTGCTAGTTGTGTTGAGCCTCTGTGCCTCTATCTTGAGGGACTAGCAGTTTTGCTTCTTATGCGCTGTTTCAGCCTCATTTGGTGTCGAGCCTTGAGCTAGCGGTGTTGAGCCCCTCTTCTGCCTCTTCTTGAGGACTAGCTCATTTTTGACTTGGTTGCGTCGAGCCGTTGCCCATGTCTTTGGGAACCAAGTCTTTTGCTCTTTGTGATCGAGTTTTGCTCTTTGTTGAGTTGTTGCTCCGATCCTTCGCTTGGTTGCGTTGAGCCGTTGCCCATGTCTTTGGGGACCAAGTTTTCGGCTCTGGTATCTCAAACCATCTCTTGTGCCTAGTTTTTTTGTCAATTCAATCATCAAGGGGGAGAAATTTAGAAACCCCCAAGTGACTTAATCATCAAGGGGGAGATAAAGGGGAGAAATTGACCCAAGTGAATCCAAGTGGATAAGTACCTTGGTTTCTTTTGTGATGATTGTTTGACAATTTTTGAGATTGGTTTTCGAGTGCCTTTTGGGATTCATGAAACTCTTGTCTTCTCTTGACTCTTCGGTTGTGTGGAGGCTTTGCCCGCTTTTCCCATTTCTTTTGGGACCGAGAGTTTTTATTTGGAGTTTTCATGATCCTCCCTCTCTCAAGTGGCCTTGTGTTTGCTTTTACCTGGCTTTTGGGCACTTGAGTGAGGCTTGCCTTCAAACCCTTCCTTTTTGATTTTACTGTCAGTCAATGCATTCATCAAGGGGGAGATTGAGAATACATATGATGAATGATTGACTATGTTGAGGAAGGTTTGAGGCTTTTACCCGGTTGAGTCATTATTTGCTATGCGCTTAATGCTTATGACTAACTGGTGGCGTGAGTTGTGTGGTGTTTCTGTGTTGGTGTGTGTGTGCGACATGTGTCTCTTGGCTGTGTTGATGTGCAGGTGTGGAGCTCGGAGACAGTGGTCTATGGCGAGGTGAAGGTCAAGTTGAGACGTGCCGTGCCGACGGATCGGGTGCGGTGAAGGATGGGCGTGCCGTGCGACGGACGTGCCATGCCGAGGTACCGAGCGATGAAGGGCGGACGTGAGGCTTGGACTGACGGACCGGAGGGCCAGAGGACCAGCTGTGGTAGCTGGCACGTGGCATCGACGAGCAAGAGCACATGGGGATGTGCGGTGCGTCGGCCGAGTCGGGAGGAAGGCGCTGGAGTCGGGTCGCTTGGCAGGAGGTCGGACACGGGCTTGCGTGCGGCGCAAGTGCCGTCGGCCGAGTCAAGAAGGAAGGCGAAGGCGTTGTGCCCAGCGTGGAGGCTGGACATGCATCGGCATCGGCGCCGGTGGTCGGGGTGTGAGAACCACATCCCGTCTACGGTGCGGGTTCGGTAGCTGAGCCTCAAAAAGCTACCATCGACGGTTTCCGAGTTTGGGCCTCAAAACTCGGGGTGGCTGGTTTGCCAGGTTTGGGCCTCAAAACCTGGGCTTGCGGGTTTCCGAGTTTGGGCCTCAAAACTCGGGGTGGACGGTTTCCTGGTTTGGGCCTCAAAACCGGGGGTTGGTCCGAAAGGACGGTCGACGCGTGGCGGCACCGAGAGGCTTGCGTTGCGACGAAGCTATCGGTGAGAAGGCGCGGCGGTCGACGGTGGCGGCACGTGGCGGCATCAGGGAGGTCGCGTCGAGGCGAAGCTACCGGATGTGCGGGTGTGGCCGTCGGATGAAGATTGACCGGACTGGACGGTTTTACCCCTGGGGGGTATTTGGGTCGAGTGCTTAATGTAAGGGCGCTTTGGTCATTAGGACGTGCGCCTATATATATGGAGGGGGCTGCTAGGGCAGCCGTATCCTTGGCAATCCTCCGGTGGAGTCTCTCTCATTTTGTTCCTGTGAGAGTAGGCTAGGGTTAGGGAGAGTTGGCTCTTGTTCTTGAGCTTTTTGCCATCCAAGCTTTGTGTTGCTAGGATTGGCTTGTAGCCCGACACCAAGTGCTTAATGAATCATCCATTCCTCTGAGTCCAAGGATCAAATTCGTGCTTTGATTTGTCTTGCGATTTTGTTCTTCGCGTTTGCACGTTTTCCCCTCTTTCGTTCTTCACGAGAATTCTTGTTTCGAGGGAAGATTCGCAAATCCGTTTGAACCATCTTGTGTAGCTTCGTGAGAGTCTTCTTTCTACCGAAGGAATTTCTCTAATACCTCACAAACTCACAGATCGGGCGGATTTAGTTTTGGGATCAAGTTCTTGCCGTTCTTCATCCTTTTTCTCCGATTCACCGATTTGGAGTTAGGTTCGAGCCATGATCTCTTAGGAGTAGCTCACTAACATCCTTGTGACCCCTCACACGAAGTTGGAGCCCTAGTGCTTTTGATTTGAGGGAGATTGGGTTGATTCGGTGGATGAACAGAGGTGCATCGCGGTGACCGGACGCACGAGTCGCACCGACCGGACGCTTGGTCGTGAGTCCGGTCGTTGAACACGTTCTCTGCGTCTCCTTCGTGACTTGACCGGACGCACGCCTCATATCGACCGGACGCTATCCCGTGCGTCCGATCGTTGAAGGCCGAGCGAAATACTGTGCGCGATTCTGACCGGACGCTAGGGTTTCGCGTGACCGGACGCGCTGAAGGCACTGTTCATTGCCTCCCCGGTGCTTGACCGGACGCTCAGTTGTAACGACCGGACGCTTGATCACCGTGAGTCCGGTCGTGAACAGAGAGCATCCAGAGAGGTTTTTCTCTGACCGGACGCGTCCGATCGACACTGACCGGACGCACCTCAGAGTCCGGTCAGTGCAGTGTTTGCGCGTTTTCGCCTGTATCTTTTGCGTTCGAGCTCCGATTTGAGATCCGCTTTTTGCGTTGGATTCCCGACTCTGTGCTCTACAGAAACCGGGCTTCCCGCTTTGTGAAAAAGCCTGAATCCCCCTCGCGTTGCTCTGGGGAGGTTGAGATTACCCAAACTCCATCCTGTCACTAGTTGACTCGCGTGGATTTGGAAGAGGGAGCTTTTGTGGTGTCCCGCTGTGTTCCTAGGGAACATCCACCCATTCTCTTGGGTCGTGGACATCACGTGTGTCGGCTTTGCTCTTGGGGTTGATTTTGTTGGGACAGAGGCCGGAATTTCTGAGAAGAAATTTTTAGGCTCCCATTCACCCCCCCCCCTCTGGTCGCCTTGCTTTAGCTTTTTCGGTCCTTCAGCTCCAACTATATATGCATCAGATAGCTTCTGTGAGCCTTCTTAATCTGAGTTTCCCTTCAATTAACTATGCTGAAGGCAACACAGCAAAGGTCAAAGCCTGTCAGACTTATGGAGAAGCAGCATCATCTATTAGTATTGACATAGACATTGGTCATCTCTTTAAGTTGTTCTTCAAAGGTTTCGACAATGTACTTTGGCTTCCTTACAGAGAGAATGAAGATCTGACTCTTCCTTGCAAGTTTAACTATGAATTCGGCTGTGAAGACAAAGTATCCACTGATATCTTCAACTCTTTCATCAAACCTTGCATTCTGCCAGCCGAATTTCATCATGGAAGATTAGTGCAGTCCACCTATGAATTTTATTATCCAAACATGATGGCCAGACAATTAGGATGTGGTCAATTTCCCCCAAGACCTTTCCTCTCAACAATAATAAAGCCCAGGGAAGTAATCACAGAAGGGACAACAGCTCAAAAAGTCTTTGAATTAGGATGGGAGCTGCCAACATATGAACCATCTCCATTTAGGATAGTAGATACTACTCATCCTTTCTTTACTTCTTGGTGGGAAGAATGGCACGCTCATATCTTCAATGTATCAGTCCACTCCCTATGTCAAAACTTGCAACCTGATTTTGCTTCTGATAGTGAGGTAATTTCATTATACTCATCATTTACCGCTCTTGAATTCACTCCTTACTTTAACATTTGGCTATACACAGGATTTTGAGTCTACACCCCCCGTCAAGGTAATCCAATATTATTTGGCTGGACCCAATCCTGTCCTGGGTTTTAATGCTTCAAACTTGAAAACTTTCAGGAAAATTCCTGCAACTTCAACTACTGCACCTTCAAGTGGAGAGGGTAAAAGAAAAGCACTTGAGAGTGTCTCTTTACCCAGGAAACCAAGGACCAAAAGGGCTAAATTATCTCCTAAGGTATGAATCCTTCATTCTGTGTTAAGATAGTAACCTCATTCGGCAATAAATCTGACCACTTCCATATTCCATCGCTTCTATTGCAGCCACAGGTTAAAATTCCCAAATTAGGTGGCACCTCATCAACTGTAGAGGATGCTGAAATCCCAAAAACTCAGGAAGCTGAAGGTTCAAAAATTCATGAAGCCGATGAGACTATAGGTAACACATTCGGCTAACCCCCTTTCTTTTGTCACATCTCTCCTCATACTCATATCATTACTTGAAACAGATGAAATTTTAAATCAGCTGGCAGAAGAACCTTCTCCTGATCATGCTCTAAGCCCTCAATCAAGTCCTCGAGCAGGCCCGGATACAGCCCATCCTGATGACCAATCAGCTCAGCAGGTAAAGTTTTGTTTCAAACTATATTATTTTTAACAAATTCATTCAATCGGCTAACGCTTCTTTCTCCTTTTTTTAGAAGAATACCACCGAGCCGACCACGAGTTATTCCTTCCCCGCTGAAGATTATATCACTGAGAAGGGTGAAGAAAATATTTCTCAACGTACTTTATCAATGGAAAATCAAGCTCGACTGAGGGAGGTGATCATTCTGTTGAATAAAGACACCGTCAATTTGGTTCAGGACGCAGATCAGATAAGAGACATTCTTGAACTTATTGATGAAGATATCCCCCCTGCTTTTTTGACCCCCTTAGAGTCTGCAGCCTGCCTTGATAACTTTGTTGGTATGGTGAGAAGGGCAACCAAGAACATATCATTTAGGGCTGTCTTGCAGAATGATAGGTCTTCAAAGAAACTGGAGCTTAAAGATTTGCATTCTTACATCCAAACTGCAAGAAATTCCCTGGCAACCCTGGAGCCCGAGTTGAAAACCATGGAGGAGGAAAAGGGCAGGTTAGAAGCTCAACTAGTCGAACTGAATACCAAAATTCAGTCTCACAGGGCTCATATAGCTGATTTGCCGAAGGACATAGAAGCAGCTTCACTAAGGATGACTTCGGCCCTCAAAGAAGATCGGCAAATCAAAACCAAGCTATCCAAAATCCAGAGCTCTGAAGATGAAGACCAGAAAGTGCTAGACAATGTTAGCCGAATCAGGACTGAGGCTATAAAGGCAATTAATCAGCTTCTGAATGAGTAGACATTGAGCTTGTAATAAACTAAGTGTAATATACTCTATCTCCGCAAAACTATCTTCGTGCTTCCATGCTTTTATTTGTCTGAGAAAGCAATCGGCCTTTTTCCTTTAAATTTTTCCTATTAAGATGTAGCCGATTGTCCTCATTTTCTGATAGCCGAACGAACCCGGACTCAAAGAACCAAGGATATAGCCGAACGACATTCGACTTAACCGAGCCCGGCCTAGTCCAGTAACGGCCCAGCTGAGAGGGGAAAACCCTACTTCATCGCTTGGCATTCTTGCCCCACTACCCCGTGGAACTCGCCATGACTCCTTCTTCGGCTTACAAATAAGCCCCTTTCGTTAGCCTCGATTGCCACCTACAGTTAAGCATTCTTGCCTCCGCCTCTTCATATTTCTTTGCTAGATTCAACCCAGAAGAAAACCCTAACCTCTATAGTAATGGCGAATGGCGATGATCGCGGCAAGCGTCCCGCCGAAAGGGAAGCAGAGGGAAGCAGAGTACCGCAACGCCAGCGCCGTGGGTGAGAATCGGTTTCTTTGCCCCCTTGTAGTTCTACTTTCTTGTCCGCCTTCCGTCTGGATTTTGATTTTCTTCTTACTTACTAGGATAAGATTCATTTCCACCAGCCAAAGCCATCCTCATCCTCAACCAGGAACCCCATCATTCGGTTCCTCTAGCCCCTCCGATTCCCTAGATTCTTCCTCGGACTCCTACTACTCCGATTGTTGGAGTCACCGTGACGCCTGCCGCTTCAAGGAGGAGAGGGACAAGGCCCGAGAGGAACTGGGCGAGGTTTCCAAGCAATACGGTATCGACCAGCTTGAATGGGAGGATCAGCGGAAGCAACTCTGCGATGCTATCACAGGTCATTGAAATTCTCGCCCAATTCCCCCTCTTCTAATTGAACTTGTTTGCCTGATGTATCCTTTTTCCTGTCCAGCATTGTCCGCAGAGGTCGACCGCTTGAAGATTGCGGCAACCAGGGTGGCCAAAAAAGTGAACACCCAGGGGGAAACCGTGGAGGCGCGCCTTGATGATGCGGACAGCCGTGTCGATCAAGCCGTCATTCACGGTGTACACCACGGCGTCGCCTTAGGGCTGGCGGCGATGTCCACCCAGGCACGTGAGGACTTCTATGCCATGCCAACCGGCTTCCTCGGCGGCGAGCTTCCAGAAGATGTCGAATACATCAAAGATCCTCTAGAAAGCTACGAGGATCATGCAACCGTACTCGCCCAGGCCACTGACGCCCAATCTGTCTTGAACAGATTGTCTGACGAATAGTCTATACTTAGGAGTTCCTGTAATAAGACTGCTCGCTTTTGTGAAACACTTGCATCTGTGAAATACTGGTTTGTGATTCCTGTTTTTCCTTCTCTGAATTACCGAAAGCAGAATTCCTGCATGATATTATCCTTATTCGGTTAGATTGATATTTTTGCTCTAAAGGCGACACATGTCATGTCGGCTATTCTCCAAACTTTTGGAGCATTTTTCTGCTAAAGGCGATGTTTTACATTGGCTATTTTTGCGTACAAACATTCTTGAATCTGCTCATGTACCGACTTCCACGCTGGGATGAAACCTCTTAAGAAATCTCCCATTAATAGCTCTGGAGAACTCTTCCCCGAACAAAGTCTTCAAGATATATGCATTACCAGGCACGCTCCTCACTACCCAAAAAGGACCTTCCCAATTTGGAGACCATTTACTGAACGCTTTATCTTTCATCCCGATTGGCAATATAACCTTCCAAACCAAATCCCCTTCTACAAAGTGTTTCTCTTTATCTTTCTTATTGTAATATTTGGCAACACGTAACTTTTTTTTATGTTTTCCAATGCCTTGAGACAAACTAAATGCAAATCTTCTAATTCATCCATCATCAAACCTTTATAATCTTCTTTCTTCAAATCATTTTGTAATGTAACTCGTCTCGAACCCGATTGTAACTCCCACGGTAACACAGCACAATGACCATAAACCAACTCGTAAGGAGATGCTTGAGTAGACCCATGACAAGTCATTCGATAAGCCCACAAAGCTTCGTTAAGAACTGAATGCCACTTCTTCGGCTTTTCGTCAATCTTCTTCTGGATAATCTTAATCATAATTTTATTTGATGCTTCAGCTTGACCATTGGCTTGTGCATAATAAGGAGAAGAATTATACAACTTGATCCCCATTTCTTCAGCAAAATCACAAAATTCGGATGACGTAAACTGAGTCCCTTGATCTGTTGTTATAGTTTGAGGGATCCCGAACCTGTGAACTATATGTTCCTTAAAAAAATTGATCATGTTTTCTGACGTAACCTTCTTCAAAGGTATAGCCTCAACCCATTTGGTAAAGTAATTTGTAGCCAACAGTACGAACTTATGTCCTTTGCTAGAAGGAGGATGAATTTGACCAATCAAATCTATAGCCCATCCCCTAAACGGCCATGGCTTGATAATTGGATTCATAGCCGATGCTGGAATTCTTTGAATATTGTCGAATCTCTGACAGTCTTGACATCCTTTACAATATTCAAAACAATCCTCGAGCATAGTTGGCCAAAAATAACCAGTCCTTCTTATTATCCATTTCATTCGGTAAGCCGATTGATGTGCACCACATAAGCCTTCATGCACTTCATACATCAGCTTTTTGGCTTCTTCTTGACTTAAACACTTGAGGAGCACTCCATCTATAGATTTATAGTATAAATGATCATCAAGAAGTATAAACTTGAGAGCTTTATACCTGAGCTTCCGGGAAACCTTTTGTGATGGATTTTTCAAGTAATCGGCAATTTCTTCTCTCCAGTCATCAACCATACGATCTTCACCCAAAGCAAAAATCTCTTGATCTTCCCGATATCCAGAAGCAGCTTGAGCCAATTCGGCTCGGCATCATTACCAACATTTATCTCTTCTAGTTTATCAGCCGACATAAAACCTCGTCCCAACTTTCCTTCATTACCATCAATTGGATTATCCATTTAAAAATTGCTTTGAGAGCCGACTGCTTGGATCGGCTGTTGGTCCTTGTCGAAAACATTTACAGGACCTTCCTCCCAAACTCTTCCAGAGAAGCACTCGACACCATCATACTCCCAATAAGTGGGCTCTGTGGCAGCAACACTTATCGAATCATCAGCATAGACAACTTTGACATCATCTCCAATCCACTGGATAAGGATTTGATGCATAGTCAATGGAACACAATAGTTTGCATGGATCCAATCTCTTCCTAAGAGTAAACTACATGCCCCCTTGCCATCGATGACGAAGAAGGTAGTAATCAAAGTTTTTGATCCAATCATCAACTCAACATGAACAGCTCCTCGAGTATCAGAAGGGTTGCCAGCGAAGTCTCTGAGCACCATGTCAGTCTTTAGTAATTCCTCATTAGCCATCTCAAGCTTCCTGAAGGTAGTGTATGGCATGATATTGATGGCAGCACCCCCATCAATAAACATCTTGGTTAACGGCTTGGCATTAACGTAGCCTTTCACGTAAAGCGGCTTTAAGTGTCGATGCTTGGTTGGCTTGTCAAAAATTGCTCGCTGGGTCAAGACAAGCTGAGCCATCAGATCCTGGTACTCGTTTTCATCAAAATCCGAGTACACCTCTTCTTGGACATCTTGATCCCCGAGGGCCATGAATTCTAACGGAAGGAAGAAAGCCATGCATGCATTAGCCGAATGATCATGCTCATTGGGTTTTTCCTTTGGACGCCAAATTTGTTTCGTCTTAGTGTCTGCTTGCGCCAATTCTATGTCTCTTAGGCGTTGCACTCTTCTTTTCTGGCTTTTCCTCAACCCTGGTGGACACCACTATCCTTTCTGCCAAACATATTCACGGCACTCTTCTTCTCGCCAAGCGCGAGCCCAATCTTGATCAGCAAACCTTTTCCCCCGTCGATCTTCGGAATTACCTATTTTTAAACGTCGATCGTCCCCAAGAAATTGTGTCCCAAGCCTTTCATGGACTGGATGGCGGTTGACCCGAGACTGCCTATACTCTGAATATTGATCACTACATTCAGGGCAATTATTTTTAGCAGGCAGTTTCAAGCCTTCATTCCAGCAATATTTGAAGAATGAGCACCCCCAATGAGATTGCTCTTGTTCTTTTACGTACTCTTGTTCCTCTCGGCACATCTCCTCTTTGTACCTCCGGCGTTCCTCCATGAACTTTCGTTCTTCATAATACTTCTGCTTCTGACGCTGTTCCTGCTCCCATC
Source organism: Coix lacryma-jobi var. lacryma-jobi (assembly GCA_009763385.1). Lineage (NCBI taxonomy): Eukaryota > Viridiplantae > Streptophyta > Magnoliopsida > Poales > Poaceae > Coix > Coix lacryma-jobi. The sequence continues at coordinate 53,366,279 of CM019825.1, forward strand.
GCCATTTGTTCAATAAAATATGTGTCGTGACCTTGGGCCTGGAAACTTCTCCCCTCTCGGTTCGACTATTCTGGAAATGATTTTGTTGCCGAAATTCTTCATTTGTGATCTGCCGATCGGGGTCAACAGCGACGGTCTTTCTCGCTCTATCAGAGGTTAATACCTTCATCTTACCTCTGCCCTTGGGGCCATCCACATTAACCATGTTAATGGAGAAAGATACGGTATTCTGCGCAAAAGGGTTAGCATCGATCTTCATTTTTCCGTCGAACTTCAAATGCCCTTCCTGGATAGCCTTCTGGATCCGCACCCTGAACACTCGGCAATCATTTATAGAATGAGATCTGGTGTTATGGAAACCATAATACTTCTTGTCTTTAACCCCTTCAGGCCACAGCATGGGATGACCTTCCGGTAGCTTGATGCGTCCCTCTTTCACCAACAATTCGAATAGCTTATCTGATTTGGAAACATCAAAGTCGTAGGTACCTCTTTGCTGCCTCACCCATCGTTGATTGACTTGAGTCGGCTCTTTCACCCAGACTAACTCAGCTGCAGCTATCTCATCTTCGTCATCATACTCCATTGCTTCTTCTAAGAAACCCTGATACATTTCGCTAGCCACATCGCCTTTTTGGAATTGGTTGTTTCTTATAAATCCCTGAACATGATTACTCATCATTGCCAATCGTTGTGATAATTGCCCAAGATCATCAAACTCCATGCCGAATAACTTTTCCCTGATATTTGGCAACATGGCAGCTATAGCTATCCCTGGCAATTGATCATCTGGTAAATTCAGGGAATAGTAGAGATTTTTAGTCTCTCTGAATCTTCGCAAATATTCCTATGGTGTTTCGGTAGCTTTCATTCTCAAACTCATGAGGTCGACCAACTTCTTCTCATTGGTACCCGTAAAGAAATACGCATGGAATTTATGCTCCAAATCCGCCCATGTTCCAATAGAATTCGCCGGTAGAGATGTGAACCATGAGAAGGCTGGTCCTGTCAGTGATAACGGGAAGTACCGAATCCTCCAAGCTTCATCTCCAAATGCTTCCCCAAGCTGCATTAAGTAACGGCTGATATGTTCTATAGTGCTAGTATCATCCTGGCCTAAAAACTTGGTGAGATCGGTGGGAGGCTTTACCCTCGGAGGAAGTGCTACTCGGTTATACCACTCTGGGTAAGGAGATTTCTAAGCATAAGGCTGATTCTTTGACTTCAGGCCAAATTGATTTTGCGTCATGTCGGCCATCCTATGCATGACAAGGTCAATATTTGAATCTGGAACGCCGTGCGCTTGTCCTCCAAGAAATGCCCTTGCTGAATTTTTATAGCCCGGATTCGGGAAAGCATCAATTGCATTGTAATCAACGAACTCCTGATATCCATCTCCATACATATTATTTTGCAACCTATTTGTTGCTGGAGACACCCTGAAAGCAGATTGTGGGACTGTTGGGGGAAGAGACCCTCGGCAGTGGTGCCACGCGCGCTGACTCAACAAGATGACCCCCGCACGTCTCGCGTACCTTCGGAAAAACCCACCTCTCTATCTGCTAAGTCCCTCAAATCGCTATCTTGGCCCTCGAGTGCTAACCCAACCTTCGTACTGGCTTTGTAAGTTCTCACAGGCAGAGGACGCGGAGGGCGCTGGGAGCAATCTTCGCGAGGCCGCGTACCTTCGCCAAGAGGCCCAGGCCTTAGTGGGAGGAGAAGGTACCCGGGCTTCGCAACAGTTTGGATATCCTCGCAAGACGGAGGTCAGCCCCGCATTTCAGCGAAGGTGATCACGAACCAAGCGGCGGCGGGCGCGCGTAGACCAAGCTAGGGTTTCGGCCTAGTTGTGTTTGTACGATTCTGCCCTCCTGTGTGTACAACGCAGAGGAATCTTTTCTGTACCCTTTTGTAATTTGGTCAGCACCCCTTGGTATCCCCTATAAATACCGGGGGGTGAACAGTGTATCGGGTACGTTTTTGGGAATAAAGCCACCGCAACACTGTCCCTGTTTCTCAACCTTCGCTTTTGTTTTCGACGCTTGGCCACCTTCGCTACACCCCTGCACAAGTGCGGAGGTGGGGCAAGTGTGTTCCCAACAGGGACGTTTCCCGTCGTGCCGAATGCGAGTTGGCCATGAGTCGTGGGAGGTTGTTGCTTCTCGTGAGGGACCATCCCACCTCTGCTTGTACCAACTCCGCCGTCTTCAGCAATCTTTTTTTGATGTTGGGGTACGGGGAATAACATTGGCCCCTGTATCGGGCCAGCGGCTTCCTCAAAATGTTTATCAACTGTCGGGCTGAAAGTACTAACCATGATGGCACGAAAAGTATTTAAGAAAGCTGATTGATGATTTGTCAAGGCCTCTGACATAGCCTTGTACACCAGTTCGGACAATTTTTTAGCATCTTCTTCATCGGTGCAATCGGATTGATGAGGAAGGAGAGTTCTTGGGAGTGACTGCTTCTGGAAAACCTTGTTACTCTTATTCTTAGAAAAGGACATCAAGCATTTGTGCTGAAACTCATCGCATGCTTGTTGAACTAAATTTCTCAAGTCTCCTGGCAACTCATCCATGGTCACGTCCAGAACTTGATTGTTGTCGATTTCAGGCATCTTGGAATGTGGTGTCTCACTGGGCGTGCCAAAAAGTGTGTTGGCACAAAATGTGGCGCACTGTGCCTCACACACAGCAAGCCGGAAAGCGTGGCTTCAATCAGGTACCAGGACGGTTTGAAATCCGAAAACGTGCCAGTCGGTTTGACCTGAAAGCCAACAAGGGATAAAACTGTGAGAATAGAACTGGAACATGCCGGGTGAGGCCAGACAATTCCATATTTACGGCCCTAAAGCCACTTACGATGACATACAACTATAGAAGCTATCTGCCAAGCATGTTTATAGAGTCATTTGGCTAATATAAAAGAAAGCATGTGAAAGCATTGATTGCCGAATACACATGTAAGAAAAGACATGTCTGAACAAATAAAAATAAATTATAAATCGACGTATAACCAAGCTCGGCAATCTAGCCGAATTGGGATCCATGAAGAAGGAACATGCAAACAAACACAATCAAACCAATCTAAAACCTGCATCTGCCGCACGATACCTAGTTTTATCGAGGCTCAAGCGTGATTGACATGTATGAACCCACAACACGTAACAATCTAGATTAGAAATTAATTCGGCCATCATGATTATGCAATTTATAAAGGATGTCATGAAAACAACGATTATTGGAACATAAGTAAACTTATAAATAAAGGCCGAACAAAATCAATCTAGATTGGGCAAAAGAGTGTTACAAAATTAATTAAATCATGCAACACATGGTAACTTAATGAATCTACTAGATCCTGCTGAATCTAATAGAGCCGATAACTATCTCATTTTTACTAAACATATCAAGTAAACGCCTACCGCACAGTATTTACTCATAAGCAAAGCATAAACAAAGATTTCTTGATTGTTAACAGAGATCCGCCACACGACCATTGAAAACAAACAAGACTACTTGCATCAGATCTAAATCCACCGCATGATACTTGACATGATAACAAGGTTGTCGGAACTTACGGAGGTCGACGGATCGATGATTCCTCTCGAAGAACTCGATGACACGACAAAGGACTCAAGGATGGCACGTGGCCGGTTTGTATTGATATGGTTGTGAACCCTTTTTACAATGGCCAAGGGTTTATATTTATACCCTGGACACAATACAAGTCCTAAGAGGACACGACTATGAAACGTTAAAGGGAAATACAACATTTTTGGCCTTTAACTCCCTTCGAAATCTTCATTGCCTTAATTGTCGCAATTTTGTTGCCCGATCGGCTCTCGCTTCCGTCGTTTCGACGGAAACCCCCTTTTCTCAGAATAGCCGACCGCATGGATACTTGCCGAATGCCTCATACGCCCATCTCCGCACACTGGCCCATCTGTCATCTCCTTATGCGTGCGAAAATCCGGTGTTAACAGAAAAATTGTGTAGTGCATGTCAAGCCGGCAAGCAAGTTGCAAACACTCATCCAACCAAAGCCTTTGTATCAACATCAAGAGAGTTAGAGCTACTTCACATGGATCTATTTGGGCCAACAACATATGCTAGCTTGGGAGGAAATCTCTATTGCCTAGTGATTGTTGATGATTTCTCTAGATACACTTGGGTATTCTTTTTTCATGACAAATCCGAAGCAACCCCTTCATTCAAGAAGTTTGCCAAGAGAGCCCAAAATGAGTTTGACTTGAAGATCAAAAAGATTAGAAGTGATAATGGGAGAGAATTTGACAACACCCACATTGAGCAATATTGTGATGAAGTTGGGATCAAGCATGAAGTCTCCGCAGCCTACACACCACAACAAAATGGGGTAGTTGAGAGGAAGAACCAGACTCTAATCACCCTAGCAAGAACTATGTTAGATGAGTACTCTACACCGGAAAGATTTTGGGCAGAACCAATCAACACCGCTTGCTATGCATCCAACCGATTGTTCCCCCATCGTCTCCTTGGCAAGACCCCCTAACAAGAAGCCGAATGTATCTTTCTTTAGAGTGTTTGGGTGCAAATGCTACATCTACAAGAAGCGCCAACACCTAGGAAAGTTTCAACACCAATGTGATATTGGTTTTCTTGTTGGTTACTCATTGAAGTCCAAAGCATATCGAGTATTCAACCATGCCACCGGGATGGTAGAAGAAACATATGATGTGGAATTCGATGAATCTAATGGCTCTCAAGGAGAGCATGAGAATCTTGATGATGTAGGTGATGAACCATTGAGGGAAGCAATGAAGAACATGCCGGTGGGAGCCATCAAGCCTAAAGATGATGATGATGATGTGCAAGTCATTGACAAGCCATCCTCATCAAATGTACCACATGATGATGACAAGGATGGGAGAGATCCAAATGAAGATATTCATGTCTCCCATGATCAAATGGTGGTACAAGCACAAGATGTTGATGCTCCACAAGCGGCCCCTCAAGTGGTTGATCGAAGGACCACTCCTCTACTACAAGCTCATCCTCAAGATCTCATCATAGGGAGTCCAAAAAGGGGTGTAATGACTCGATCTCAAAAACTTGCTTTATTTATGGAACATCACTCCTTTGTTTCTCTTATTGAGCCTACCATTGTAGATGAAGCTCTAAGTGATCCGGATTGGGTGAATGCCATGCATGAAGAATTGAACAACTTCACCTGCAACCAAGTTTGGACACTTGAAGAGCGACCTAAAGGCGCAAGAGTCATTGGAACAAAATGGGTGTTTAGAAACAAGCAACATGATCAAGGCAAGGTTGTTAGAAACAAGGCAAGGCTAGTTGCAAAGGGGTTCTCTCAAGTTGAAGGCTTAGATTTTGGAGAGACGTTTGCACCGGTTGCAAGACTTGAAGCCATTCGTATCCTCCTTGCATATGCATCACATCATGACATTAAATTGTATCAAATGGATGTGAAAAGTGCATTTTTAAATGGCTTCATAAATGAACTAGTCTATGTTGACCAACCTCCCGGGTTTGAAGACCCTAGATATCCTAATCATGTTTATAGGTTGTCCAAGGCGCTATATGGGCTCAAGCAAGCCCTAAGAGCATGGTACGAGTGCCTCCGGGACTTCCTCATTGAGAAGGGCTTCATCATTGGGAAGGTTGACACCACACTATTCACCAAGAAGCTTGATGGAGAGATCTTCATTTGTCAAGTCTACGTTGATGATATCATCTTCGAGTCAACAAATGAAGCATATTGCAAGGAATTTGGGGACTTGATGTCGAAGGAGTTCGAAATGTCCAAGATTGGCGAGCTCACATTCTTTCTAGGCTTCCAAGTCAAGCAATTGAAGGAGGGGACTTTCATATCTCAAGAGAAGTACACTAAAGACCTCCTCAAGCGCTTCAACATAGATGATTGCAAGCCTATCAAAACTCCAATGCCAACAAATGGACATCTCGACCTAGATGAGGGAGGTAACTCGGTTGATCAAACTCTCTACTGTTCTATGATTGGTAGCTTGTTATATTTGACCGCATCTAGGCCCGACATCATGTTTAGTGTGTGCATGTGTGCTAGGTTTCAAGCCGATCCTAAGGAATCACATCTCATAGTCGTAAAGAGAATCCTTAGGTACCTAAAGCACACCCCAAGCATCGGCCTTTGGTATCCCAAAGGAGCTAACTTCCAACTCATTGGGTATTCCGAGTCGGATTACGCGGGTTGCAAAGTAGATAGAAAAAGCACATCCGGAGGGTGCCACTTGCTTGGGAGATCACTAGTGTCTTGGAGCTCGAAAAAGCAAAATAGTGTGGCCTTGTCTACCGCCGAGGCGGAATACATAGCCGTGGGTGCTTGTTGTGCACAAATCCATTACATGAAACAAACCCTTTTAGACTATGGTGTAGTTCTAGAAAGGGTACCTTTGTTGTGTGACAATGAGAGCGCGGTTAAGCTTGCTAACAATCCGGTTCAACACTCTCGCACTAAACACATAGATATTCGCCATCACTTTCTAAGAGACCATGTTTCAAAGAAAGATATATCTCTAGGAGTTAGAACCGAAGATCAATTGGCGGATATCTTCACTAAACCACTAGATGAGAATACCCTTTGTAGATTGCGAAGTGAGCTTAATGTGCTTGATCTAAGTAACTTTATCAAAAGGTGAAAGGGGGTTGTCTTTGCATTGCATTGTATAATATGCCATGTTTAAATTATGCTATGCACATAGGCTTGTCAGACGTGGTTAATATAACCGCCCTAAAAAGCATGTGAAGAAGCTTACCCATGAGCAAACTTGACAAGCAACCTAGATTCAAATTTTGTCTTGCATTGCATGTGCATGTGTGTTGCTTGCCATTTCTTTTCGGTTAAGCTTGAGCAACCGCTATGTTCGTCCACCGCTAGGGGGAGCATTTGAGGCTCTTAATGGTTAAGACCCCTAGTTTTGGTGGCCACATGTTGTCTCCTAGGGATTTATTGCCTATTTTCTCTAAAAAAGGATATGTAGCCTAAGGCAAAATATTTATAAAATTGAGGGTTTATGCGAGGATGCTCATACTAGGTTCCAACTGGTGTTTATTTGCCTCTTATTTGAGTTGGAACTTGGTTGAGAGAGGGAGTCGCAATGGAGATCTTCGAACCTACCCAATTTGCAGCATCGGACATTGCATCGGACTCTGCATCGGACGCTGGCCCCAGCGTCCGATGCCCACACTGTAGACAGCTCCGGCTGGAACAGTGTTTCAGTAGCGTCCGATGTGTCATCATCGGCGCGTCCGAGGCTCCATCGGACGCTGCTCAGCGTCCGATGCTGAGGAAAAGTACGCGTCGGAGCGTCCGATGTGATCACATCGGCGCGTCCGATGTCCATTTAAGCGACACAGTCAGGGTCTTTTACCGACACAAGGGTCCCACACAACATATTCACCTTCGTCCTCTTCCTCGCGCCCAAGCACCCAACCCTAGCCACCGCTCGCTCGACCCGCCGTCGAGCCCCCTTCCGCGCGTGCGCTCGCCGCCGGCCCCCGAGCTCCGCCGCGCCCGCTCCGTGCGCCCCCGCTTCGCAGCGAGCGAGCATGTCTGCCAGCAATCTCGCCTGAGCCAAGCCATCCTCGCCGGCGCCTAGCCGTCCTTGCCAGAGTTTCTACCGCCGGAGCCTCGCCGGAGCTGCATCCTTGTCCTCGTCGGTCTTCGCCCACGTCTTATCCGTCTCTGGCGCGTGCTTCTCCTTCGGCCAGCTTCAATCAGTGAGCTTCACCTCTCCTCCTCCATATCCAACGCCCATAAGCTGCTCGATGAAATGCCCCAATACGCGTTCACTCAGCTTTTGACCTCCGTTCCGCTCCAAACTCTTTGCAGACCTCTTGGTGTGACTCGTGGGTGCCCGAACATCAGTCCTTACCTCTTGCTTGGTTGGTTTCATCGGATCATCAGGTAGCAAAGCCAAACTCCATTCTTATCCATTTGCTTTGCTTCTGGTAGGTCACTATTATCTCTAGATTATATGCTTATATGTATATCCTCTCTATTCTATGCAGCGAGTCAGTGGTCCGTCTGTTTGGCAGTTGGTCAGTGACAGAGAACCCGGGGCAAGCCTACGGGTACGGATCGAGGCCAAGCCTCGCGAGTGACAGTGGCAGCTGGTCAGTGAGTCAGGGGGAGTTCTTCTGTCAGTGGCTACTTATCAGTTGATCTTGAGTGGCCGTTGGTTCTTCTGTGTCCGTTCACAGCCTCTCAGTGTCAGTTGTTCTCAATTCTTGTCAGCCATGCACTGCAAGAACATTGGTGGAGCCCTGGGGGACTCTCCTCCCCGTCCTCCTCCTTCTGGTCAGCCGAAGGGGAAGGCAAAGCTTGTTACACGCAGGAAGCGCTCTAGGGCCGAGAGAGAGGCCGAGCAGGCCCGAGCAGTTGTAGACGCCGCAGAGCGTGCAGAGTGGGGAGGCCACAGTGGTAGTTTGAGGATCGAGGACCAGCTTACCCCCGAGCAGAGGCATACTTTTGAGGAGACCAAGCGTCTTCACAGTTCGCCGACCGGGACTCTTATGGCTGCCGGTCGTCGGACCACGTTCATCGCTCTAAGTGTCGAGCCGCAGGGCTCCAGGCAGAGGCCAAGACAGCAGAGGTTGAGCCAGAGGCAGATGAGGAGGTGCCACAGGAGGAGCCCAGGTGCCAGTCGTCCCATCGCAGGACTGAGGTGCCACCCCGACCCGACGTCCCTCTGCGGGGTGCACGTGCTCCGTCGAGACGTCCACCTCCGCTGATCCCGCGCTTGGACCTCCGGTTGGCCACCTGCCCTCAGATTCAGACTCTTCGGTTGGTTCCAATCGAGCAGTGGTTTCCTAGAGAGACGCAGTAGCAGGCCAGCCCAGACTTCTACACTGTCCTCCAGGAGGATTTCTATCAGGGCTACAGGAACGTCGGGATCTGCCTACGTTCTCAGAGGGTCTGTTCTTTGGAGGCAGTGGTTACAGCAGCAGAGCAGCTTCGCCCCGTCTTCACTTACCTACCTGGTTTGGCAGACCTCTTGGGGCGGTCTGGCTCGTACATCGAGGATTGGGTCTTCCAGTTCTATGCCTCACTGTGGGTGCACCCAGACCGAGAGACCATAGAGTTTGCTTTCAGAGGGGAGCACTACAGGTTGTTTTCGTCAGAGATCTGGGAGTGGTTCTGACTTTGTCACTCACAGACCCGGATCCACGACCAGCGTTACGGTCGGACAGAGCCACCTAGACGCCCTCACAGCGGTGAGCAGCCCTCTACTGACTTGGTGTGGTCGTGCTTCAGAGAGCCCTTCGGGGAGGGTTCGAGCCGTGCACCTAAGGATTTCACTCCTTCGGCTCGGATCCTCCACGAGGTCCTTAGGCGTACCCTGCTTCCTCGAGTTGGCTTCAGAGAGGCGATGTCCAAACTGCAGATATGGCTACTTGCATATCTGATCAGGCAGCAGGAGTTTGATGTTTGGGATGTGATCCTTTGTGAGATGGAGGACACAGTGGCAGAGGGCATCAAGGCCTGGAGGCAGCTACCGTACGCCCACTGGATTTCCTATCTTCTATGGAAGGTAACTGCCACGACAGGGACTGACCCAGGACAGACTCTCATGGGCCCAGCGACTGTGTTCCCGGATTATAACATGAGTCAGCTTCTTGGACACCGTCGCGACCACAGGCAGCAGCAGCGACTGTCTAGCTCCCGACAGCGTCCCGACGTCCCAGAGTCTGGTCAGGAGCAGGACGAGACAGTTAGAGTCCTCATCGAGCAGGAGCTTGCTGATCTAGAGAGTGAGGACACGTATGTTACTGAGGACCCCACCGACAGCTCCGACGAGGACTACCAGCTCCTGCCTCACGCTCAGCCACGTCCTCACGACACTGAGGCTGGGACGTCTGGTACTGCTTCCTCCGATCCAGCACTACTTGCCATACTATCCAGGATGGAGGAGCAATAGAGGACCGTGACACAGGATGTCCAGCGGTTGGCACATTGTTGACGCTCACTAAGTGTCATATTCTTAGCATCAACAAGGTCATATAATGCAACACAAGGGCCTAAAATCAACCAAAAACCTTTTATAAACTAACGATTTCCACTTGTCCTTGAGTTTTATTTGAATGTAGGAAATTGCAGGGTTTTTGAGCAAAATGACCAAATGGACCCACCAGGAAGCAAGCCCACTTGCCTGGGCTCACTTTGGGCCAAGGAGGGGTGGCGCCCGCCACCCCTAGCTGGCGGCCGCCAGGGGGAGAAGCCCAAACTCCTCCCTGCCACGTCACTGATCCAGGGGAAGCACCCCACACTCATTGGCAGTCGTTGCTCACCTAAGTCGGTTCATCCAAGGGCTAAGAAGCAGCGTCACATGGATCATGGCCTAATTGCCCATGTGACGGTTATTGGACAACCCTAACCAACCCCAAACAGACTTGGAGGACCTCCTGGATACCGTTGGTGAAGAGGCGGTGGATCCAAGGGCCAGGGGAGTGGCGCCCGCCACCCATAGCTAGCGCCCGCCACCACACTCACCCCCCTGACCTAACCCTAGGTCCATAAGTACCCCCCTAGGTCCCTTAGGCTATAAATAGGACCCCCAAGCTCATTTGTACTCAGACCTCACCTCATTAGTCCCACTCTCTTGTAAGCGGAGCTCTGGTGGAGTAACACTCTAGTTGAGAGACTTAGAGTGAGAGCCAGAGTGTAGAAGAGAAGAGCTGGAGTTGTAATAGAGGATCTTCCAAGTCTCTGGTATAATTCCAAGTCTTTTCTCATTTATCTTAGTGTTCTTCTACTTTCAGCATTTACTTTAAGTTCTTTACTTATTGTTCTTGTTGAGTGCTTTCGATAAAAAAACTTAGTATTTAGTTTGTATCTAGTTTGGGTTCTTCGCTGAGTAATCAGTGCTCTAGTTTTGGACGCAAGATTAGAGTAGTATATATTAGTGTAAGCGCGGTGCTTAGACTAGTTATACCTTAGTTTGTGGCTAGCCCCCCGGATAGCTGTGGTAGCAAACAGGTGGTGACAGCCCTGGGAGCCTTGAATTCCACCACGTAGTTGGGTTAGTTCTTAAATCATAAACCTCGTTGTGCACGTCTGAGGTAAATAGTCCAGAGGGTGTGTACGGTTCGAAGAACTAGATAAACTCTTTGTTGCTAAGTTAGTTGTGTTCGTAAGTGTGTAGGAAAACATTAATCTGTTCATCGGCCAGACCCCGCCAATTTAGGTTAGTAATAGTTAGTCTTTCTTTTCTTTTTAGTAGTAGTAGAAACCAATCCCCTTTCACACATTTCGATCAACCCTGCTAGAGTCACTAGTTGTTCATAGCGGTCCTAGTGTTAGTTCTGCCATAGTAGCTTCCCTGTGGAAATAAATACGATACTCGGTTACTCCCGGGTGAAGTGCTACAATAGACTTATTCTGTGCGCTTGCGGAACCTACCAATAGTCATACGAATAGTTAGTTATACTTCTTACATTAAGAAGTACGAACAAACCTTTCTGGCGTCGTTGCCAGGGATAGATTCCATAGTCTACTCCTAGTGACGACGTTAGCAAGAGTCAACACACATGCTCAGGCACTTGCCTAGCAGCAGGCATAGGAGCAGTCAGACGCTCTTCAGCGGTAGATGATGGAGCTACAGCAACAGACTTTGAGCTTCATGGAGAGGATCATGAGTGGACCTCCTCAATGGCAGTGGCAGCAGCCTCCACCTCAGCAGCAGCTTCAGTGGCCGCCACCTGTCCCACCGCAACAGCAGCAGCAGTCCAGCCAGCTTCCGCAGTTCTCGGGTCCCTCCCAGTCCACCTCGTACACCACTCCACCTGGAGGGCCCCCGCTCTTTAGTCCGCTTCACACGGGTTTCACGCCACGTCCGACAGAGTCCCTGTTCGCGACGACCACTACCGTGACGCGTGACTTGTCTGCCACGTTCAGTGAGCTCATCGGGCTACCCACTCCAGACTTGCCCGTTTCAGCTCAGACGTCGACGGCTCCTGTGACCTCCACCACAGAGACCTTGCCGAGTTCAGTCGCGTCTTCAGAGCAGACAGAGCCTGTCTAGCCAGAGACGACCACTACAGTTCAGCCTGAGTTGTCCACTATACCAGAGCTTCCGCACTCCGATACTCAGGTTGACACCACTACAGAGACTGAGACTGAGACAGCGCAGCCAGAGCAGCTTGAGCAGACAGAGCAGGCAGATCAGACCCAGACCACTTCTCCACAGCGTCCGGCTTCTGAGGGTCAGACTGTCGGGTCTTCTTCCTCCGACTCTGAGGCGCTCCTTCAGCAGTTCGAGCTTGCACAACGTACTCCGTAGACAGCTCTTGACTCGTCTGCGCCACCTTCGCCCTCTAACGCTTAGTTTGGTGCTTGACGCCAAAGGGGGAGAGTGGTCGAGTATAGTGATAGGGGGAGCGATGTGAGAGGGATTTGACTCTTATGTTTGTTATGTTTCACATACACTCTTCATATCGCATATCTTTTGCTCTATGTTTATTATATATGTGTGTGATATGGACCTCATGACATGTTTGTGTTTCTTTCATATTCTATATGACATGTCATTTCGTTTCGCTCGATTACCTGCGCTTAACTCTCACTTGTTATGTATTCGAGCTATATTACTCTTGTACTTGCTTTTCACTCTAACTCGTTGAGTGCAGGATGGTGACATGATATGTATGAGCTTGCCTCTAACCATTTTCTCTTAGCTATCGCAAGTTCATACATGTCATGATATTGAAAACCTCTTCTCTTTATACTCGAGGTCGTGTTGTCATCAATCACCAAAAAGGGGGAGATTGAACGCATCTTGGCCCCTAGTGGGTTTCAGTGATTGGATGAAACACAAGATTACTGTGACTAACGTGTGTTTTGCAGAAATAGGGATGAGTTATGTCACGGTAATGGCGACGATACGAGCATATGGAGTTCATGTCCCCTGACGATGAAAATCGTTTCGTTTTTCAAAGGACGGACGACGAAGACAGTGGTAGACTAGGCTAAGTGTCATATGGTGTTGGAGGACACTTAGGTAGTCTTAGGTCTTTGTTTTTCCTTTGGCCGTACTATAAAGGGGAGCGTGAATCAGTAGCTTGACCTAGATGAGTCTATTGAGGTAGGTGTGGTGCACACATGTTATTTCATAGCCCTAGGTAGCTCAGAGAGAGCCCTTACGTCGTGAGGATGAAAAGTTGTTAAGGCAGCGTCGCGATCCGAAGTCGTTTCAGCCCTGAAATGGGCATCGGACGCTGGCCTTAGTGGCATCGGACGCGCGTCCGATGTCCACCGGACTTGAGTGTGCTGGCAACGTGGCATCGGACACTCCGATGTTGACACATCGGACGCGCCTGTGCCACTGTTCTGAGAGAGTGCCATGAGGGGCACATCGGACGCTGGCATCAGACGCTGAGGCCCAGCGTCCGATGTCCATGCAGAGAGGTTCCAGAGAGGTCAGATTCGCATCGGATGCGTCCTATGTGATGGCATTGGACGCTGCCCAGCGTCTGATGCTCCTTTAAACAGTCTGACAGAAAGTACAGTTGACCGTTGGGTCGAGGGCATCGGAGCGTCCGATGCCAGGCATCGGCACGTCCGATGCCCCCAAAAATTGTGTTGACCAGTGCTCTTTTGGATGGCCGGTTGGGGGAGTATTTATACTCCTCCCCCTCCTCCATTAGAGTGTTCTTGCCACTTCCATTTGCTGAGAGACATATTGTGAGTGTGAGAAAGTGCAAGAGCCCTAGTGAGGTTGAGAGAATCCCTAATTGAGAGAATTAGTGGCCTCATTAGTGAAAGAGAGTAGCAAGTGTGCATCCATCCATCTCTTTGGCCTTACTCTTGGTGATCGGCATCACCTAGACGGCTTGGTGGTGATCAAAGAGTTTGGTGATCATCCGGTGGACTTGTGGATGACCCAAGTTGGCTTGTGACCGGTAGTGAGCGATTCACCGGGCTGGAGTGGCGAAAAATCAGCTCATAGTGAGCACTTGATCCTTGCGCGGATCAAGGGGGAGCGATACCCTTGCGCGGGTGCTCCAACGAGGATTCGTGGGGTGTGCCGACACCTCGATACCTCGGCAAAAAGATTGTCGTGTTATCTCTACTCTCTTTACATATGTATTTACTTTTGAGCAATTCAATTCCGCAATTTACTTGTTGTTCATCCTTACTTGAATTGCCTTGCTAGAGTAGAAGAGACATAGTGATAGTCTTTTGTGCGGTAGAATATAGAGAAACACACTTCTAGGCACAAGGGGTTAATTGGGCTTGATAGGTTTTAATTTTTGCTAAAGTTTTAGAAAAGACCAATTCAACCCCCCCCCCCTCTTGGGCATCTTGATCCTTTCACTCTCCGACTCGCCTAAGACCTCACGGTCAGGCCTCGAGAGAATTTCGACCCTTCGACCAGAAGCTTCGGCGCGATACAACAAGCGCTACAAGGACCCACGAATCCCGGGCCATTCATGACTCCTCCAGCACGTCTTCCACGTATGGGTCAAGACGTGGTTCGGGACTCGCACCGTCCCCATGCTCAAAAGGACAAAGCAAAGGGACTCGTCGCTGCACCACCACAGTGTCGGACGCGCCCAGCCACGACGACAAGGACGACAACCATGCCGTTATAGTAGAATCACAGTAGTCCACTCCTACCTCTAGCTCAGAACCCCATACCCTCCTTAAAGCTATAAAAGGAGGGACCAAGGGACGCCTTAGGACAGGTCAGGCAAACACTGAAAATAGCCATCGAGTAAGGCATAGCATACACACACACACCAGTCAGCGACCACATCGTAGGCTTCGCCTTCTTCATCCTCGCGAGACTTGGGGAGCTCCCCCTCTCTCACCCGCTTGTACCCCTACTACGAGCTCCCCGGTGCAAGATAACACGATCTCTCCCACCTCACTGGACGTAGGGCTTCCGTTCGCCCGAACCAGTATAAACCCTTCGTGTCCTTCTTGCATCACCACTCCGGGCTAGGGTCACGTAGAAACAAATTCACTCGCCGGTGCTAGGACCCCCCGTTTCTGAAACACCGACGCAGTCTTATGTCTTACATGATACACAGTCAAGGAATATGTTTAGATTAATGTTTAAACTTTGTTGATCTTTTCTAGGAGTTCCATTATGGCTGTAGCGGTTCTATCCAATCCTCACTGTTGGAATTACCTAGATTCAGACTTTGTCGGTTAGCAAGCTTTATACATAATGATAGATGTATATCTTCTTTAGTCGATTGTCCATGCTTTGATAAATACAATGTGTTTTTTGAAACCTTTAAGTTTATTCATACATGTTGCTCTTGGTACATGATTTGAAGTACAAATAGATCTGTTAATCTCGTCTAAGAGCTTTATTATGGTTGTAACGATCTCGTTCGATCCCCAGTGTTAAAGTTACATAGATTCAAACGTTGTCGGTTAACAGTTTTTATTTGCTATGGAAAGTGATGTGTTATCTGTCAATTTGTATGCACAAATTATATAGTTGATTTCACACATGCTGTAATCTTTATCTTGATATGATCTTAATGTAGGGATCCCCTTAATGTATTGTACTTGTTCTGGTTGATCAGCTTTACATCATATCTGTTGTTCATATTGTAAGGGTTATGGGGATGCTACACTAGCCGAATGCTACCGCAGTGGTAGCCGAAAACGGTTCCGCTACGTTAGCCGAACGCTTCTGCTGAGTTAGCCGAACGCAAAAATTTTCGACCCCATAAACCAGGAACTACTACTAGTTATAGATCACGGGATTACCACTAGACGCGCAGGTGCAGCGGAAGACGTCTCGGTGTAGATGTGCGCGTCGCAGCGATGCCGTGTAGATGTTCACGTCCGTCCTTCACGTCTCCACGTGCGGTTCGTCCTTGTGCTCCAGATGCAGCACCTCCGAGGTATCCACACGTACAGGGAGGAAGCGTCACGCCTCCAGACTGCTAGGTCTGCGAGGAGCAATAGGCGCGGGCGTGGGGTGGGCGACGGCTGTCAACAATTGACGTGAGTTCAACCCTGGTCGCCCCACCCCTCTTTATATAGGCGTCCCTAATGAGCCCATCGACCTGGAGGCCCATTAGCAAACCCTAATCCCGGTCTGACTCGAGTCTAACTCGAATCAGGCTTCCAGCCCCTTAAGCATGCGACCCTATGGGTTCACGCACACATAGACACGGCCCGAGTACTCCTACTCGCCCGATAGTTGACAGCAGCCTCTAGCAAGACGTGTCAACTCCTATGTATACGCAAAGATCATATCTGACGAACCACCATGATCACATATACGTAATTCCCTTGCCTCACAATATTTGGTTCAACTCATAGGTTAACATTCAACCTAAGCACGGCCATGCATTTTATGATCCAATCATATGAGTGATCCAGTGATATCTCTCTCGCATGGAGAGGGGCAAATCCCATCTTGATCGTCTATGTCTCACAGCATGTTTCCTGACAAACCCGAAGACTATCTTTATGACTACCCTGTTACGAAGTAGCGTTTGATAGTCCCTAAGTAAGTCGATTCACATCTTGAGAACATACCACAATCTCAGGTCGAAGGACATAACGTACATGATATGTAAAGAGATAATAAGAACATCTCACGTTGGGTCAGTCCAGCCCCATGTCATACATGTGCCCACATTATTAGTTTGACATCTCCATGTCTATGACTTGTGAAACATAGTCATCAACTAATATATGTGCTGATCTAATATTTATGTGTCCTCACATGAACTCCGATCAGGGACAACTATCGAATAACCATACAAGTAAAAGAGTTTCATAGACAATTCACATAATTGTCAATCAATACAAGTTGTCTTTAATGGATATTCAATGAACATACAATAAATCATGGATACAATAGAAATATCATCATCTCTATGACTACCTCTAGGGCATATTTCCAACACATATATATCGGCAACCAGCTTTACATCATATCTGTTGTTCATATATATCTGAAAACAACCAATTCTTTTATATTTTTCCTAATCATGCACCCATGTGCAGGTTGTCGACTGTTTAGTCGATGTGCTTGAAAACCAACTGTTGAGGCCACATATTTGAATCCGCCGACATGTTCCACCTTAAACCGATCAAGTCAAGACTGACTTGTTAGAGAAGGCACACGAATCAAGGAACCTCTCTGCTTCAATCTCCGACTATGAATGTGCTTGCTTACCAAATTTTGCATCAACAGTGACCAATGGGTCCCACATGTAGAGATAGGATATGTATATCAGGTTACATATGACCTATGGCTGCTATAAGAGCAAGTATAAAAATTGGCTTAGAGCTAAGATAATTAATTTTTTTGTTGATATACAACAACAACAACAACAACCAAGCCTCTTAGTCCCAAACAAGTTGGGGTAGGCTAGAGTTGAAACCCAACAAGAGACCCTAGTCACGGTTCAGGCACGTCAATGGCTGCTCTCCATGCATTTCTATCCAAACATAGATCTCTAGGTATATCCCAACTTTTTAGATCTCTCTTTATTGCCTCCCCCCACGTCAATTTCAGTCTACCTCTACCTCTCCTCACATGAAAATCTTGGGCTAAAACTCCACAATGCACTGGTGCCTCCGGAGGTCTCCTTTGGACATGACCAAACCACCTCAACCGATGTTGGACCAACTTTTCTTCAATTGGTACTACCCCTAGCCGGTCACGAATATCGTCATTTCGGACTCGGTCCATCCTTGTGTGGCCACAAATCCAGCGCAACATACGCATTTCTGCAACACTCATTTGTTGGACATGTCTTCTTTTAGTAGGCCAACATTCTGCTCCATACAACATAGCCGGTCTAATCGTCGTCCTATAAAACTTGCCTTTGAGCTTTTGTGGTACCCTCTTGTCACAGAGAATACCAGATGCTTGGCGCCACTTCATCCACCCTGCTTTGATCCTATGGCTAACATCTGCATCAATATCTCCATCCTTCTGTAACATCGATCCAAGATACCGGAAGACATCTTTCTTAGGCACCACTTGGTCTTCCAAGCTCACTTCTCCCTCTTCCTGTGCAGCATTGCCGAAATCACATCTCATGTACTCAGTCTTAGTCCTGCTTTTTCTAAACCCTTTGGACTCAAGGGTCTGCCGCCACAATTCTAGTTTCCTATTTACTCCTGTCTGACTCTCATCAACTAACACTACATCGTCTGCAAAAAAGCATACACCAAGGGATATCTCCTTGTATGTCCCTCGTAACCTCATCCATAACCAAGGCAAAGAGATATGGGCTCAAGGCTGACCCTTGATGAAGACCTATTTTAATCGGAAAGAAATCAGTGTCACCATCATTTGTCCGCACACTGGTCTCGACGTTGTTGTACATGTCCTTGATGAGGGTGACATATTTTGTTGGGACTTTATGTTTGTCCAAAGCCCACCACATAACATTCCTTGGTATCTTGTCGTACGCCTTCTCCAAGTCAATGAAAACCATGTGTAGGTCCTTTTGCTCCCTGAACCGCTCCATAACTTGTCTTATTAAGAAGATTGCTTCTATGGTTGACCTTCCAGGCATGAAACCAAATTGGTTCATGGATATCCGCGTCGACCCTCGCAATCTATGCTCAATAACTCTCTCCCACAACTTCATCGTGTGGCTCATCAACTTAATTCCCCGATAATTAGTGCAGCTTTGGACGTCTCCCTTGTTCTTGTAGATTGGAACCAATATGCTTCTTCTCCACTCCTGAGGCATCTTGTTTGAACGATAGATATTGTTAAACAACTTGGTTAGCCATACTACAGCTGTATCCCCGAGGCATCTCCACACCTTGATTGGAATACCATCAGGACCCATTGCTTTATCCACTTTCATCCTTTTCAAAGCTTCTCTAACCTCCTGCTCTTGGATCCTCCGCACATAGCGCTTATTGGTGTCATCAGATGAGTCATCCAACCGAACGGTGGAGTTCTCATTCTCCCCATTGAACAAATTATCAAAATATTCTTGCCACCTATGTCTAATCTCATCTTCCTTCACCAAGAGTTGCTCCATCTTATCCTTAATGCACTTGACTTGGTTGAAGTCCCTTGTCTTCTTATCACGAGCCCTAGCCATCCTATAAATGTCCTTCTCCCCTTCCTTCGTATTCAAACGTTGGTAAAGATCCTCGTAAGCCCGCCCCTTCGCCTCCCCCACCGCTCGTTTTGCAGCCTTCTTAGCCACCTTGTACTTTTCTATGTTGTCCGCGCACCGGTCTTGGTACAAGCACATATAGCATTCCTTTTTTTCCTTAATAGCCTTTTGCACATCTTCATTCCACCACTAAGTGTCTTTTGGATCGCGACCACTTCCTTTAGACACTCCAAGCACCTCTGTGGCAACCTTCCGAACGCAAGTTGTCATCTTCTCTCACATGTTGTTTGCATCTCCTTCGTCTTTCCAAGGGCCCTCATCAATAACTCTTTCTTTGAAGCCCTTCAATGTTTCTCCCTTTAAATTCCACCACTTTGTCCTCGCACTCTTGGCTTGTTTGACCCTACGAGCATGCACCAGGAAGCGAAAATCGGCCACCAATAGCTTGTGTTGAGAAACCACATTTTCCAGGTATCACCTTACAATCCTCGCAAGTGTGTTTATCCCCCCTTCTTGTAAGGACAAAGTCGATCTGGCTAGAGGAACGACCACTACTAAAGGTCACTAAATGGGAAGGTCTCTTTCTAAAGAAAGTGTTGGCTATCATCAGATCAAAAGCTGTAGCAAAATCTAGGACATCCACTCCCTCCTGGTTCCTACTACCATAACCGAAACCACCATGAGCCGCCTCAAAACCTGCACTTGAAGACCCTACATGGCCATTTAGGTCCCCTCCTATGAAGAGCTTCTCACTGCTAGGTACAGCTCTAACCAAGCCATCCAAATCTTCCCAGAACTGCCTCTTAACACTCATCATGGCCTACTTGAGGGGCATAAGCACTAATTACGTTTAGAACCATATCACTAACGACAAGTTTAACTAAGATAATCCTATCTCCTTGTCTTCTCACCTCCACTACTCCATCCTTCAGGCTCTTGTCAATCAAAACTCCTACTCCATTAATATTTGAAGTTGTCCCTGTGTACCAGAGCTTAAAACCAGTATTTTCCACCTCCTTCGCCTTCTGACCCTTCCATTTAGTCTCTTGGACGCACAAGATATTTACACGCCTCCTAACCGTTGTATCAACTAACTCTACCCTACATGGCCATTTAGGTCCCCTCCTATGAAGAGCTTCTCACTGCTAGGTACAGCTCTAACCAAGCCATCCAAATCTTCCCAGAACTGCCTCTTAACACTCTCATCATGGCCTACTTGAGGGGCATAAGCACTAATTACGTTTAGAACCATATCACTAACGACAAGTTTAACTAAGATAATCCTATCTCCTTGTCTTCTCACCTCCACTACTCCATCCTTCAGGCTCTTGTCAATCAAAACTCCTACTCCATTAATATTTGAAGTTGTCCCTGTGTACCAGAGCTTAAAACCAGTATTTTCCACCTCCTTCGCCTTCTGACCCTTCCATTTAGTCTCTTGGACGCACAAGATATTTACACGCCTCCTAACCGCTGTATCAACTAACTCTCTTAACTTACCCGTGAGGCACCCTACGTTCCAACTGCCTAGACGAATCCTAGTTGGCTCGACTAGCTTCCTTACCCTTCTCACCCGCCGAGTCAGATGAGAAGACCCTTGCACATTTTTCACCACATCCGGGCGCCGATGTGGCGCGCCACTAAGGATGCGACGACCCGATCCTTGCTCACTTGGCACCATGCCCAGATCACGACACGGCGCGTCACGGGGGTGACGACCCGGCCCTTGCTCATTTGACACCATGCCTGGGTTCCGACATGGCGCGTCGCTAGGAGGGTTACGCCCCAACGAGATTCTTTTGGGTTTCATCTCCATAAGGTTAGCTAGGTTTTTACGTTGGCTCGCCAAGCCTATCACAACCCTCCTCCTTAACCAGGGCTTGGGACCTACTATGTTGAGCCACCATAGACACCCCAACATAGACGGAGTTTAATTTTTTTGCTGATATGAAAGAAAAAAAAAAGAAAACTTGACTCTAATGCAAGCACCAAAATAGATACAAAAACATAGCTATTAAATTCACAAAAAAAAGGAAGTATGGTATTAGTAAAGTGGTAGCTCCAAATAGAAATGTATGTAAGGATGAATAAAAAAAAGTAAGACATACTAATACGATATGATAATAGAAAACTTTTCTTAGACAAATAGAAGACAGTTATATTATATAACTTGACTTATAACAAGTATTTAGTTCTATTATTAACCATTGGTCTCCGTGAACGACAGAAAACAGGGATATGAGATTAAATGCTAGCAGCGAAAACAGAATAGCAAAATACAATATTAACTGATTCACTGTGGAAGGAAGTGGAATGATCGCACACGAACATGACATAATATTATTGGTGTCATGGAGACACAAGTCAGGCAAGCCCAGAGTGACCAGCAACAGCTAGTGCCCCATCTAGAATTTTCCAACAAGAAACCCAGATCCAAATATATACACGAATACTTTAGAAAAACATACTAGGAACCGCATATGTGGCAGTTAGACTAGTCCACGAGTCACGACAGACAAATGGCAACATCATAAGCTTTCCAGGTAGGTCACTGCATTTAGAGGTGGATCGATAGTATAATATCATGCCCCATGGTCGAAACATAGCCTGACAAAAGAGGAAAACACAACAGTGAATATGAGATCAGTTTGAAAATGATATAATCTCAGTAGCTCCGGAGAACGAACCTAATGGCCATGACCAACAAGTGAAAGAAGGAACGTCCGATAGCTTCCCGATGTCTCGGAGTTGATAGCCTCAGCTAATGGCTTCTTATACTTCTTGAAGTACTCTGCCTTGATATATTGCATGTCAATCTCAGTCCTCGTCACCACGACCCTTATAAGTGTCTTGTCATCAGTGCCTAGACCTTTCATGGCCTTCCGTAAGAGCTGTATTCATGTCATCAACAGAAAATTGGTCACGTTGCAAGTATCAAAATAAGAAAACAGAGGTATTATACTATTATTAGATTCTACAATAGTAAACATAAGAGGTTTAGCAAAGATTACAAAACCCACAAAGATTTGTTAAAAAGTAAGAGTGATCAAGGATGCTATCCTAACCTCTGCATAGAAAGTAAATTGTATACATAAAACATAGAGCCATGTGATCTCAGGTTAATAGCATACTCTATCAGGGCAGCAGCATTTCCATATTTAAGATACTAGGGTAGGCCAAATGAAAAAGACAGCTAGAACAGTCTAGGAGGGGAGTCATGGGCACCCAAGATACATGAGCAATATATAATATGCTCATTTCGCCACATTAGCAGAAAATAACACTTTGGAATGGTGGCAAGTTACATATAATTAGAATAAGAAATAAAATATACAAAGATCAACTCGATGGTACAACAAACTTTATACCAGTGACGTATTCAACAAGTGATCTTTGCTTCACAAAATGTTAAATTATAATTTTGTAAGAAAGAAGAACAGCTGTTGGCTATGGCTAAATCTATCAGCAAAACATAACATGACTCTAAACCAATCAGTGATTTTATATATCCATGGTGCCTGCACAGAATCAAAAGCTACAATATTTCTTTACTGAAAACAGCATGGGTGCAATACCTTAGCAAAATACTTTGCTGGGTTTTCCGCACATCTGAGGATAGTTAAAAGTGCAAATGCAAAGTTTCCAGATGTTTCACTCTTGATAACCTATCATATATAAAGGAACCGTGAAAAATCCAGAGAATAAAAAAAATGCTTATTCCCGAAGTGTACTGAACAGAAGTGCTACCTTCTCTAATTTCCGGTCATACATATGATGGTAAGCAGAAGAAACAGATGCCAAGTGTGCCCAACTGCGTTCAGTGAAAACACGGATAAAAGTCTTCTCATCCGTACCCAGCCTTTTTTCACCAGCTTTGTACAAATCCTTTGCATCATGTGTCACAATGGTAGGATCAACCTCAGGACCTTCATAGCGTGGAATCCCCACATAGGCAAGTAAAAGCTGAAATATACATTATATTGTTAATTACTTCTGGCAGAAAAAAGTGCAATTTAAATTTGAACAAATATTAACTACTAACTTATAAAAAATACTGATTGGCATACAGCACATGAAGTTCATGCTACAGATCTCTTTATGCATTGGGTAAAAGACATAAATGTGTACAAGAAAGCAATTGAAGCAACTTCACATCAGTAATTGCAATATGTCAATGAAGAATGGGCATTCCCTTAGTCTTATACAATACAGACATTAGATGTGAGGATATCTCAGACATTAGACTCACAATTGCAGATTATGCAGTCATTTAGCAGCACATGGAAGTTGTTCCAAAGAAATTATAGCTAAATATTCACGTTCCTAATGCTGGTCAGTGCAATACTAAAAGTTGAATAAAAAGTGAGTAATTTAAGTGTCTTTCATGTATCATGATGTATGAGGTTAAGTAGAACAAATGTAAGGCAGATACTCTAGGTAGTAAGGATCAGGACCTTCTGGTGATCGCCGGATGTGTGGTGACCAATGTCATGCTCAAGATAAGTACCGAATCTAGCATAATAAGTCTGTTTCATTATTTGCAACTGTGATGGTGTCCTGGAACATATAATCTCAGTGGCTGCTCTCAGATCCATAGTATCACCGTTTAGAGCTTCTCTCAAAACAGTTGCATCACGTCCAGCAGGATCGAAAATCCACAGCGACATAGCTTTCTGGAGCCACATGAAACAAAGTTAACATATTTAACACACCGATTTTGACAAACTAAACATAAGCTCATGATTGAAGCAACACATATTCACATTTTTTATTTTTTTAGCTAATTGATTCAAATCATCAGTTCTCATACGTGAATATATTGTACAGTTGATTAAGCATATTGGTACAGCTAGATTAATGAGTTGATTATTTAATAAAGATAACAATCCTTGAAGAACTTTTCATGCCTTGTGGTTTCCACTGAGTTCAGATGAAATACGATGGGTGAGTTCCTCATGATACATAGCCCTGTATTCCTGTTGAATGAGTCCACGCTGCACTGAATCGCGATGAGTAAGTATGTTTATCACTGTTGTACTGTCACAGCCAAATCCTGGGCAACCATCAACCAAGGCACAATATAAACAAAGTCAGCATGTTTAGTGACCGCTTTGCGTTAGAAGGATAAAGGTTACAGTTTGGTTATATATATAACATTTTAGTTAAAAGGATGTTTAGTGACCGAAATTATATAACAAAGTCAGCATGTTTAGTGACCGCTAATTACAACATTTTAGTTATATATATAAAGTTACAAGTAATGGTCAAAGTCGCATCTCTAAGCCATGAAAAGTCAGAAACACTAATAAATAGAAAAGAGCAGAAGGATTATATATGTCAGTAACAAATAAGTTCCTGGAAGGCTAGAAGCAGTTGCCCTGATTTTTCACTTTTTTTTGGAAGTTGGTGCACAACACTCTTAACTCTTAGGATATTGTGAGTAAATTGGAATGTTTATGAGTAGGAAATGCATAACAGAATAGAAATGAACCAAACAATAAAATAATTAGCAAGCGCATCAACTTGCATACCAGCGAGCTACAGAATTCTTTAATCACAAATATTGGAGCATACAAAGAACACCATACTTTCCTTAAAAACAAAATCTTATATATGGAGCATTTCCATCAGTCATGTGGAATCTATAGAGCCTACACCGGACCGGCCATAATTGTTCTAGTTGACCCAAGAACAGACTATTCAAGGCTCGAACCCACAGGTGACTTGACCTTCTATTAATCCACCACCCACTTTACCCCAAATTGTAGTTAGGTAAAACAAAAAAAAATGTCTTAATCAGTGCAATTGCCATCACTTCATCCAGATCAATAGCTAATGTAGCAACCACGGTCAATTTCCCTCAAGGAAATATCCGATAAATTTCCCTCAAGGAAATATCCGATAGCCTATATAAGCCTCTAACAACAACCTCCTCGACCACCTCCCCATCTGCCATCTGAACCCAGTCCTGCCAGCCCCACTAGAATAGGGAGTTCTAGCTTCGTCCAGCTCCTCGACACATCCCCGAGCTCGCATGCTCGGAAAACCAACGTAACTGCCAGGGAACCAAATAGCAACGGTGGTTTCCGCCCCCCATAGCCATAGCATAATATCCTCTCCTGTTCATTCGGCCACAATATCTGATCGAAAACGGAAATCGAACAACAACGCCGCGCGGCGGGCCCGACGAATTGCGGGGCAGACGGAAATTTGGGCGAGAACCCAAGGGGAAAGTATTGGGGCGCAGCGGACCTTTGAAGGCCTTGTGAAGGTCGATGGCGTCCTGGCGTGGATTGGGGGGGGCCGGCGGCAGGGTGAGGCTCGCCATCGCCGGCAATCGCTGCGCGTGCGCTCTGCTGCCCGCGATTCGATTCGATTTGGCCGGCTCGTGGAGGGAGATTAGCGAGATGGATAGGTGCAATTTGGTGCGCGCTTTGCGTTAAAAGGACGAGGTGGCTTTCTCCCCGCGTGGACCGGGTCTCTCTCGAGCCGTACCTCAACGGACGGCAACATCCACTGTCTGTGGGTGGCCGCGTTTCTTCAGGTGGGGGGGTCGGTGGACCTGGTCGATGTCTGTAGTGGTGAACCAGAGGGAGCATGCGTTTTGTTTGGTGTTGTGTTGACAACTGGAGGGCGGCCGCCCATGCGTTGCCGGTTTTCACTCCATTTCATTTCGGTTTCTCCATCGGTCCGGTCTACCAAAACCAGCGATACTCTTTATTAAATAATAATGAAAAACAGCTATATACTTGATCAATTCTAGTATTCTACAGTACAATAGAACGGTTCTACATACTTGTTTGACTGCGCTTGTTATATGTAGCTCTAAAAAAATCCTTGATCTCAAACTACATGACATGCATATTAGTTCATTTACGTGATTCAATTCATTATATTCTGTTTTAATAAAAATATTTAAGCCATTTTAATTTAGTCTACAAACTATAAATTCAGTGTAGATGATAGTTAAAGTTGTGCTAAACAGATCCATAACTCACATATTGAGCTTATAGCTATGCTCTAGCTTCGGTGACCCTAATTTTTTATCAATATAGTCATTTGTATCTTGGAATGTTGGAATGTTGTTTGTGAGCTCCTTTTCTTGATTTAGCTTGTAGAAGTGATTCTTAGGGCAGTTCTAATGCTTGAAACTATGCACGTTTTCCATAACAGCTAACTCAGCAAGAAACTATTCATAGAAACTATATTCTCCAATGCAGTGGTCTTCATCGTAATAAATGTTACTTTTTTCCCTTTTTCTCTCTCCAAACTTTATCTTCTTCCATGCTAACAAGCACAAACAGAGTAGGTTACGGGGTCGGGCCACCGGCCGAAGGAATCGCGGAGCCTACCCGAAGAAACTACTCGTTTCTTCCAGACGCAAGAGTCGTAGTTTGTTTCCGCCTCGTTTCAAGAGTAGAAGCCGTTTCTCAACTAAGAAACGGTTTCAACAAATTTGAACTTGACGGCCACATCAGCATTTTACTTAGGTGGCAGGGTAATTAATAGAGATAGAAACTATCATTAATTTCTTATTGGGACTGTCCTTATTATTCTAAAAATCATGGGCCTCAGACATTTACACTCATGTTTTATATCTGAATGAATGGTGGTTTTGTCTTAATTTTGTGATTTTAGTTCTGTGTTTCAAGACGAAGCACCACTTTTCCCTATCCTATCATTCCCTTCTAACTATTTTAACTTTTACACCAAAAGACAAATATGTCCACAATTCTTTTTTAATCTCAGAAAAACTTTGTCTACATTTTCTCGGTGGTTTGCTATCTCCATTCACTAGTTTGTATTTTCTTACTTATACTTGTGCTATTATGAAGTAGTTGCTCTTGTGATTAGTTAGCTTGTGTAGCTTGCTAGTTACCTTTCTTGTTTGTGTAGCATAGAAGTAATTCTCTTGCGTGACTAATTGGCTTGAGCAGCCTTGTTCGTCACATTATATAGTTTGTGTATCTAAGTAATTTGAACTCTTTAATTTGCTTGTGTAGCCTTGTTATTGAGCATTGCTAGTGAGTTTAGGAGCTTTGTGCTTTTGCATCACTAGATTGATTAGGAGCTCTCCAATTTACTTAGAATACTAGTTGCATACTCCCTTCATCCCTAAATGTCTATCGTTCTCGCTTCCCAAGAAATATTTTTGATTAATTTTATATAAAAACCTATTAATATTTATAATACATAATTGAAATCATTAGATAGATCTTCTAATCTAGTTTTTTAATAAATTTATTTGAAGATATAAATATTATATACTTTTTCTATAAATCGAGGTCAAACTTGTGGCACAAAAACCAAAAACGACGAATAAAAAGGGACGGAGGGAGTAAGTTTGTGCGACCTTGCAAGCTAGATTGTTTATATGAGCTCTTACTAGCCTGGCAGGCTAGCACCTTTGCTACTTAGTTAGGATCTTTATAGGATGCTAGAGAACTTAGATAGAGGGGTGTAGTCTTGACTAGACAGATAGTTTTAATTTCACATTTGTTTCAGTTAGTTGTTGCAATTAATTTTAGAAAAGACTATTTACCCTCCTTTTAGTCCACCATCTTGACCCTACAACACTGCCTAGGCGCATTTGATCGCCCTGACCAGCGCATTCGATCGCTGCATAGAGGACGCGTGAAGGGGCAACGTTACAACTCTTTTAAGCTTGGCCCTATAAATAGAAGTGGTGTCCGGTCTTGGGCTGGTTAAGAGGAGCACCCTAGGACCTTGGTGGCTTGTGTTAGTATGTTTGGAATCCTTCTAACTCGCTTGTGCTTACTAGTGTGCGAATCAAGAAATGAGTGAGTGATCCTACTGCATTGCATTGAGAGATTGCAAGGTGTGGCACTAGGTGGTTGTGTTGCAAACTGGTGGTGTTTGTTACTCTTTTGGAGGTTGTCACATTCTAGACGGCTTGGTGATCATCGAGTTTCTGTTGTGAAGTCCACGTGAAGATTGTGCATGGCTCCGGAGAAGGATTGTGAGGGATGTTGTGCTCGCCCCACGAGGATCGGTAAGAGCAACTCTAGTAGAGCGTGTTATTGAGTGAGTTCTTGCGGTACTCGAGTGTCGAGCTAGATGTGGTGTCTATTAGCCGTCGAACTATCAAGGTGTGTGGTCAACACAATGAAGACTAGCTTGGTGGGAACCAAGTGAACCTCAGGAGAAAATCACAATGTCAACTTTGTGTTCATCTTCTCGGTGGTTTGCATTTTCTATTCACTAGCTTGTACTTACTTGTTCATATATTATGCTAGTGCAGATTGTTCTTGCGCTTCTTGTTAGCTTGTGTAGCTTGCAAGTTTTATTTTTTTGCTTGTGTTCCATTAAATTAGAGCTCTTGCGTGGCTAATTGAATTAGCTTGAGTATCTTTGTTAGTCGTATTATTTAGTTTGTATAGTTAAATAAGAGTTGTGCTCTCTAATTTGGCTTGTGTAAAATTGTTATTGAGCATAGCTAGTGAGCTTAGCTTTTGTGCTTTTGCTTAGTATAATTTGTAGGAGCTTCTCGTGCTTAAAATACTAGTGACATATGTTTGTATGACCTTGTTTGCTAGATTTGTTAGGTGAGTTCTATCTAGCTCGACACCTTACATGCTTTGTTTAGGATCTTTGTAAGATGCTATAAAGTATAGATATAGGGTGTAGTCTTGACTAGACCGATAGTTTTAGTTCTGTATTTATTTCAGTTAGCATGTGCAATTTTTCTAGAAAGGATTATTTACCCTCTCTAATCTACCATCTAGACTCTTTAACTGGCCAAAGCCTGGCTAGAAAAAAACGGTCGCCAGTTGATGCATTATTCTAGAGCTAGACTAAAAGTGGCTTAACAAGCCTGGTTTTGGTCTATTTATAGACAACAAACATAGCCTGATGCATTATTCTAGAGCTAGACTACACGGTCAAAAGTGGCTTAACAAGCCTGGTTTTGGTCTATTTATAGACGACAAACATAGCCAGGGGCGAATCTACAAGAGAGGTTGGGTGAGCTTCAGCCCCCCTACAACTAGTATATCAATGTAAAATTAGAGATAATTAAGGAAAAAATAGGTGGAGAAAAAAATAGAGAAATAGAGAAAGTAGATGAGACCAGTCCTTCTTTTATCGTGTTCTGCATCCGTCACTGAACATAACTTGCTCAGGAGCTATCCACCCAACCAAACAAACATATGAAAACTAAATGTGGCCCATTAGACATTAGGGGCCTGTTTGGAACGTAGGAATCACGCAGGACTTTCACAGGAACCAGTTCGATTTCACAGGAAAAACGCAGAAACGGAAAAAATTCCCCGCGTTCCAAACAGGCCTTAGGTGATATTCCTTTAGAGCAAGGCTAATAATACAACCTTCAGTTGGGTGTATGAAATCTTGCAGCTCATCTCTCAGCCAACTCATACAGTGGTTAATTCTCTTACCTCCCACCTCCTTCTCTCACAAATTTCTTGGTTCTTATGCCTTTAGCTGGTTGCAAGCTTACAACTCACATCTCTTTTCTCTTTTTCTTTTTCTCTTCCACATCAACATATAGCCTTCTTGCAGCCCCTTGTAATACTTGCTCTTAGGGCACGTTGTACGGGTCCTTTGAGCTCGTCTCCGTAACGTAAATTTTGCAAAAATCACCCACTGATGCTAGAAGACGGGGTCGGCGTCCTCTCGCGAAGCGACGAGGCGGGCTCGTGCTCCCAGGTTGAGACGCCGGCCGAGAGCAGCGTTGTATGGCTCGCATCGTCTCCAAGCGAGGGCGCGGGATCCAGATGTGGTGGCGCGAGATTTTGCTTGTTGCCCACCAAAATCCACCCCGACAGCGCAGGACAGATGCGACATCGGCAGTGGGAGGAGGGAGGTGGAGTGTGCGGTCGTTTGACGGCAAAGACGCCGCGAGGGGGCAGGGCCAAGGCGACGCCAGCGCAGTCGGCGGCGGCGGGCAGCCCCTGGGAGATCGGGCTCCCCTATGGCATCATGACGTCGGCGGTGACCTTGACTCCAGTCCACGCCGCGCCACTGCTTCTGCCGTCCGTTCTTGCCGATGTCCCTGGCCAAGCACAACAAGGCGTTCCTCGCGTGCTGGCTCGGCCACCAGGCGCCGGCATCCGCATCGCAGGTGCCCAGGCCAACGACTGGCTTCTCCTTTCGCCATCTTTGTGTGTCTGAATATTCGTTTACTCTGTTGTTAGTTCTGGCCATTGAAAACTTGTTTGATTTCATCTTGTGGTGCTGAACTTTGCTGCTGCTTATCTCGTTACCTTTATTCATATTTTGATATGTTCTAGAAGTTAGCAAATGATTAGTTAAGTACACTGATAACTGATGATTGTTGTTCGCCTTTGGCTTTCTGCTGGTTCCCTGTTTGATCTGAGTTGATGCTCTGAAATTGACTATTGGAATGGTTACAGTCCAATATGTATAGGCAAGGGTGATTATTTTGATTTTTTTCTTAGAGATCTCTATGTTGATTATCATCTATTTTCAATGTGACTGTTATTATTCACCTTAGTGATTATACTGATGCACCGACTATTGTGTTATTTTTATATGTTATCCCTCTTTAGACTCCTAGAAAAATGACTCCAGGAAGCTGTCATATATTTTTCAGCAATAAAGATCTACATCCACCATGTAGTAGAAGTGGAAACTCCAAAGATCCTGTACTCTGTACTCTCAATTTTTTTCAACCATATGCCTTATGCTTCAACTGAATAAAGCATCTGATAATGGTTGAAGTTGCTATATGAAGCTTTGGTCTGAAGTGCTACCTGAAGGCTTGTTGAGAACGCCACCTTGCTGAAAGACCAAAAGAAGAGAAGTTGCTACCTGAAGCTTTTGCTTATGGCACTAGAAACTCTAGAAAAGTATGTAAATTAGTCTTTGCTTATGGCATCAGAAACTGAGATCGCTATCGACATCGATTGTGTTGAAAATAGAGACCTTGAATCAGCTTATCAGCATGTTAGTGTGAACTCATTCTTGCAGATATGAATTTTGTAGCAACTTGATCTTATCTGTTAGCAAAGAGAGCTATTTTATGAATGTGAACACTATCCTATGTGTCAGTGAACTGAACTATTTTGTGAATGTGAACTTGATCCTGTCTAACGGAGCTATTTTCTGAATGTGAACTACTCTGATGTCGTGATCTACCTGATACCTGTATGCTACTACCTGATACTACATACTTCCTGATACCTGATGTACCGTTAAGTTTCAGTTACCCGTTAAATTCTACCAGTTAAATTCTGTCTGTTAAGTTATGTACTGGATGATCTAGAAGACATAGCCACACAATGATATACAAAAATTTATTTATAGTTGATCCTAGCTACATGTAAAATATTAAATAGTTTAGAGACACATCTCTGACTATGAGTTGTATGATCCATCTTTATATCTGTCTATGTGATAGATTCGAGATGTTTAGAGACGGACCCTATCTGTGGGTTGTACATACCCTAGGGCGGTTCAATTCCTCACGCCGTGTTAGGTGGCCTGCCCAGGACGCGCGTCGATGTGAGTTTGACACGTGGATCGGAGTACGGGAGTTTTTTTATACAGAGTACAGAAGTTGAACCGTCGGTGCCGGATAGTACTCCCTCCGTCCACGAATGATATTCGTATTAGACTAGTCCCAAAAAGTCATACAAAATATACTTTAACCATTAATTTCTCTTATAATATAAAGTTGGTGGCTAAAAACTCAATAGCATCTTAGAGACACTTTTAACACGAATCTATTGATGTAAGTTTTATACTCTAAACTTTTATACAATTTGATTAATTATTGGTCCAAATTTATAAAGTTTGACTTTTTGACTAGTCTAATACGAACATCATTTGTGGACGGAGGGAGGAGTATACAGGTGGACTGGATCATGAATGCGGGGTCTGCTATGCGCACGTGGCACGGTGTTCGTGCAAGCGTGGCGAGCGCACATTGATAGGGTGGCCAAAGTGGAGCAGATGTATGGCAGTATGGGTGCTGGAGAGATGGAGAAGTTTGATTTTTGTATGGACTCTTTGGTTTTTTGATAGCTTTTTTTAACTCTAATAATTTATAATATTTTTAAAAGTTTTTCAAAAGATATAATGATTAGATAAATACTCGCGCACCAGTGAAACTTCAAATCCATCGAAGGTCAATCCCTAATCCGACAACAAGTAATAGGGAAAATGGTCAAAAACACACACAAAAAAAAAAGAGCTCCGCATGTAGGGATGAAAAGAAAACGGATAGGATCGGAGCGGATAATGTCTTCCTCATATCCTAATCCATATTTTTTTGGTCGGATTTGGAGCGGAGCGGATATTATATGGATTCGGATACGAATACGGATTTGTCGATGGTATAAAAAAAGGTACCTGTGGGGATATTACCTCCGTATATCCCCATGGACCTACTTGGGCCCTTCGTCAAGGATAGCCCAGCTCGCGAGGCCTTGCAGCACACGACCAGCTCGCCGTGCTCGTCAAGGACTCTCCAGAAGCCTTGCCCGTCAAGGAAGATCCTAGAGTTAGATCCGGATTCCTTGCCTTAAGGAACCGTTTGTAATCTGATAAGGACTCGACAACTGTAAACCTGCTCCTCGGCTATATAAGGCGAGCAGGGACCCCCTCTCATAAGAGGGGAGATCCCATCGGATCACACGCGATATTCCAATCCATCAATACAAACCAGCCACCAGAACACAGGACGTAGGGTATTACGGCGACTTGCTGGCCCGAACCTGTCTAAATCGTCATCTCTCGTCCCTGTGTTTACGCTTTGCAGACGTCTCGCACGCCTCCGTCGCTCAATCTACTACCTTGGGCATACCCCTCGGTGGACTATCGACCATATTTCGTCGACAGTACCCCAAAACCTGCACCTCAAAAAACCCAACTCATGGCAAAGCCTACAAGTGCCCCTCAAAATCTCAACGCGCAAACCGGCCCAAGTACCAATTTGTACTAGGCTGGCCCACAACTATACCTTCGCGACGCAGCATACCCTCGAGGAATCCCTCCTTGAGACCGCGCCAACGCCCCCTTCGAAGTACGGTGACGGAAACTTCCTCAAGCGAACGGGGAAGGCCTCGACCGCCTCGCCATATATCACCATACGTCCTCAACCCTCCACACGAAGGGATCAGGCCTTGAGCGCCAAGGCTTCCTGATGAAGGAAGCAAGGCTGGACTGCCTCATACCTACCCCATGTACGACCGCAGAGGCATTTAATGCATTCCACCTACTCCCATCTCACTCGTATGGACGCAGCACATGCGACAGGGGGGCGTACCCCGGTCAAGTCACTTTATCTACCCATACCCGGGAAATGAGCATGACGCACAGCGCAGTGGCTCCATGCCGCACGCTACGTCCCGTCGCACGCCTGCCTCGAGGCACGTTGGTCAACACCTTTCCCGTGCCTTCCGGAGCACGCTCCACCAGCAAAGGTCTCGACCGCCTTACGCCTCTTCGAGGCACCCCTCGAACGCCCTCTGCGCAGCTCTGAGAGCATTTAATGCGACCACCAACTCCCGTCCGAGCCGCATGGGCACGATGCGGAGCCAGAAGCAGTTCGTACCACGGTTAAATCAACTTTGACCGCCCATCCCCAAGAAAGGAGGCCGTTCGTACAACGTTGTTGCTCCATACCACGCACTATACCTCTCGAGGCATACACCCTGCGTGGCTCGGGGCTCGATCCTATCCGCTTAGGCCTCGGCCCCGACAGCACCAACTTTGACCCTATCCGCGCGGGCCTCGACCTCGCCCCCAAGCACGGCGTCCCCAAGACCGGTCAGCACTCCAATAACTCCTGACATGACGTATCGATACACGCTCACGCATGGGCGCTGTCCTTCATCAGGCGTATCAACTCCAAGCTGGGCGCACCCCCGCGGCGGCGCCGACATGACCTGCGTCGTCATCACCCACGTCATCGTCAAACGTCATCGTCCACGATAGCCTAAACCATGTAACCCTGAGCCTCCCCTTCGCCTATAAAAAGGGACGCTTGGGCCAAGCAAAGGGCAAGCAGGCCGGCATCCACGCAAGCAGAGGTTGGCTCAAGCTCTCGAGCTCTCCACCGCAGTCTAGGACGCGAGAGTCGGTTCTCTAGTTCTAGCTCCTTCCTCCATACACCCCGTTCTCTCTCTATCACGCTTTAAATTTGCCCCTGTATAAGCACTTCAGTGCAAGATAATACAATCTTTCTCCCACCGCTGGACGTAGGGCCTTCTCTTGCCTGAACTAGGATAAATCGCCTGTATACTTCTTGCATCACCATCCGGATTAGGGAACACGCACACACGCAAATTCACTCGCCGGTGTAGACCCCCGGGTCCCGAACACCGATAGTTGGCGCGCCATGTAGGGGCAGCGCGTGTCTCTAACGGCTTCCTGCAGTTTGTTCTGGATGGCAGATTCTGCATCTCCACTCCCTCGCGGCACGGTGATGCGCTTTGGGAGCCTAGAGTTCGTTACTCTAGGCAGCGGCTACAACATGGCCCTCCTCCCGCCTACACCACCCCTCGCGACGGAGGCTCCTCAGCACCAGCCTGAACGCGTCAAACGTCTGGAACATCGCTCCCAACGCGCTCGGCGGGCGCGTTGGGTGCCGATCGCACCCGGTCCTTCCGCGCGGACCGGAGTCACCCCACCACGTTCCACTGGAGCTCCCCGTCCAGCCGATTCGACAAAACCCTCCTAAAGGGGTTTGGCCGGGATGGATCAAGCCAACCAGGGAGCGCCAACAGATCTTCCTCAAACCCCGACGATGAGCACTGCGATACCACAACCGGCGGAAATGCTGGGCTTACCGGCACCTAGGACCGGGACAACGCCGCCTTCGTACCTCTACGGTCTCGACAATGCCGCTCAAGCCTACTCCATGATGATATGGCTCGCAGGCCTCAAGCTTCAGCACTTCCTCGGCCACCACCGACCGGGTCTTCTTCGGCGACATCGAGGTCATATTCTGCTAAGTCTTCAAAACCTTCCTCGATGCCAGGGGAAGGACTTCAGGCTCGAACAGCTTTGCCAATGCTGCCCCAGGCTTCTCGGCCTCGGCGACAATGGCGAGGTGCTATTCCTCGTTCTCGTCATCAGTTTTGCTGATGTCGATGACAAAGCCTTCGAAGACCAGCTCCGTGTCATAGATGTAGCCGGAGCGGACCACAACCATCGCCCGCTTCACGCCAAGGTGGAGCGCGTCCCTGACGCGATCCCTCAAAGTGGCACCCAGGTGGCTGAGCTGGTTGATGAGGCCGTCCCCCGCACCTCGTCGTCGGCCTCGTTCGCCGAGCCAATGCCCCACACGGCACCAACACCATTGATGGCCCCTCGGAGTCGGTTGGTCATGGTCGCCTCATCCTGAAGCCCCTCTTGTAGAGTCGAGTTAGCCACTTTTGCGGCTGACAGATCCTCCTCAAGGGCTGAAAACCAAAACAGAAACTAGTCATGGTTAACAACGCCTCAGGGTCGCAAGAGTCGAAACCAAAAAACAAAATCTCACCAGCACAATGGGTTTGAAGAGCCGTGATACGGTCTTCCGCATCGGCGCGTCCCTTTTCCGCCTGGTCCAGGGCACGGACCACCTCCGTCGCCTTGACCCTCAGCACCTCTATCCCCTTACCGGCAGTCGAAAGGGCGAGGTCCTTCTCGATGAGGGTCGCCTTCAATATCCCCAGCTCAGCGGAGAGATCTCGGACCCGTGTCCTTTCGTCCCCAATCGAAACACCGAGGGCATCACGAGCGCTGGAGAGGTCGAACACGTCCTTCTCGAGGTCCTTGATCCGACCCTCGGCCCCGCCAAGCTTGCCCTCGAGGTCAAAAATTCGCTTTGAGCTTGAAGCAAAGTCCTCGAGGGCTTTCGCTTCGTTTGCCTTTGCTTTTGAGGCCTCTTCTTTCGCCTTCGCCGCCACAGCCTCCTCCTTGGCCTTCCTCGCGTTCTCCTCGGCTCGAGCCATAGCTTCTTGCACGGCCCGGCCGACCTCGATTTGGCGCACCACCTCCTCACGGCCGCCCTGCGTCGCATGGAGGAAGGAGGACTTCGTGTGGGAGTGCCTCCTCAGATCCTGCAAGCAAAGGGCGAACAATCAGTCGCCAAACCAAGAAAGAAGACAAAGACGAATGCGCCCAGATGCTACTCACTGACAGGCATTGGCCGAAGTCCTCGGTGACGACCTCGCAGGCCATCTTCAGGGTTTGCGCCATCCACGAGCGGTACATTTCCATGTCCTCCCAACGTGTCAGCTCGGCGGGGTCGTCCAACACGAGGGAAGGGCCGATCGAATCCTGGGGGTCCCGAAGCGAAATGCGCTCCTGGCCCCAGTGCAGAAGGCACGTGGTAATCTTGTCGCGCACCTCGCCCCGGATGCTCTCCACCGACTCGCGCGAGCCGCCCTGCTGCTCCACCCGGTCGGCCAGGGTGAGGTACGACATAGCTTCGGCCCGCCAAGGCCCCAGTTCAGGGGCTGACCACCTCGACGCGTCGGGAACGCCTCGAGTGCCCGATGCCCCGGCAAGCGCGAGAGCCTTGTCCATCTCTGGCCGGCGCCACGTCAGGGAGGCCGAGATCGCCATCTCCCCTTGTGGTTGGCTGGCCTCCGTCCCCGCCATCTCCACGTCCTCCAGCCGGCTCGACGCCGATTGATCTCCATCTTGTTGACGTTGGGGCAAGGCAGAAGCATCCGCCACCTCTAGCGCCACGATCGGCTGCGGCGGCAGGTGGCTTGGGGCCGACACGGCCTCCTGCTGTCCCTGTTGCTTTTGCTGTTGTTGCTATTGCTATTGATGCTCCTCTTGCAGCTGCAGCTCGTACTGCTTCTCCTCCTCCTCCTTCTTCTTCCGCTCCGCCTCGTGGAGCCCCGTGGGCCACACCCTCGCTGATCCCGTTGAAGCGCCGGCGGGCAGTGGCCTGGCGACCACCTCCTCGACCCCGATGTCGATCGGGACGAACTCCGAACCCACCCCCGGGGCCTCGGGGGTCAACTCTTCGGGTCGAGGGACGGGACCCTCGACCCGGCTCGAGGTGGAGCCCGTCGACGCCAGGGCTTGGGCCGCAACGGCCTTGGAGACCTGGGTGGGGGCAGCGTCACCCTCGGTACTTGGCCTCGGGGGGGGGGGGGGCTGCAACCATAGCAGCACCCATCAACTTGCCCCGAGCCCTGGCCTCCCGGGCCGCCGCGGCCAAGCCTGTGTGTAAGAGGGCAGGAAAACCCCACCTCTGGTCGGGTCCGTCGACTTCTTGGCGGCTACCTCCGCCTTGAGCCTCTTAGTAGGGACAGGGTCCGCCGGCCCCACCTGACGCTTCACCCTAAGGCCGCCAAGGATGGACAAATCACGTGACTATCAAGTCAAAAGGACAAAGAACAAAGGGGAGCTTGAGATGCGGAAACTTACCCCCGAGGAAGGGGGATCTTCTTCCCAGAACCGTCCGACTCGCTCGAGAAGGCTTCGGGGCCGCCGCCCCTCCCTCGAGACTTCGCTCGAATCCGGAGCCCCCGGTCCGAGACCGGGGCGTGCGTTGCCCCGAGTGGCTCCCGAGGCCTTCTCGAGGCACCAGCCCCCGCTCGAGGGAGATGTCGTTTTCCCCTTCGAGGCCACGGTCGAGGTCGACGACGAACCACGTTGACCTCGAGTCGAGGCTGACGCCGCACCACTGGACGACTGTCGAGATGACGAGCCGCCCTGCTTCTTCTCTTCGGACGCTCCAAGATATCCTCCTGCGCAGGGGGAATGTCAGCTGGCGGACTGAGGCCCAATATACGACTCAGACGTGCGTCCATCCCCTCGTCGTCATCGTCATAATCATCACCATCCTCCTCCTCGGTCGAGGTCTCTTCCATGGACGACTCTCTCCCGGGCGACCTATTATGCCTTCGACTCGCCCGACGCTGTTCGCGCTCTTGGCGTGAAAGGTTCTTCTTTTTCTCCTTCGCCTTCTTCATGTCTTTTCTCTCTTTCTCTTTTTGAGCAAAAAGATGTCTCACCTATCAGACGACGGCGTCCTCCTGCACTGGGGGCATCGAGGTCCGATAGCCGATTTTCCCCTGCGAAAAATATGTGGGGTAAGGGCAAGGATGAAGGAAGGGAAGAAAAGAGGATGAAACCCGAATGGCATGACTCGAGGCACTCACCAAGTCGAGGCATCCCTCGTCCGGCAGCATGGGAATAAGGTTGACATTCTCCGGCTCGAAGGGTCCGGAGGCTGCGCCTCTCACCCTCACCGCAACCTCCGCCTCGGGCAACGCCTCCTCGGACATGCGGCTCCTTTTAAGGCGCTCGGGCTCGGCCTGGGGCCCCATCTTGTCCAATCGCACAAGGCGGGCCATGAGGGGGGAGCACCCTCCGTCGCTGGAAGGCCCAGACGATGATTGCCGCCATCAGCCCCGCTTCACGAAGCTTCCTAATCGCATTCATGAGCGGCACCAGCCGCGACTGACGCTCCACCACGACGTCGTACGACTAGTGAGTCGGGCGCTCCGAGAAGAGACGCCCGATGTACTCCGGGAAATACCCCTCGTCGTTCCGCAAGTAGAACCACTGAGAGTCCCACTGGGCATGATTGCTCATCAAGTTGGTGGGGACATACTCACGCGGTACATCCGACTTGCTGACCTTCAAGGCAAAGTTGAGGCAGCCGGCGCGGACGACCCTCCTCACACCTTTACCCCCGGGGGCGTTGAAATGCCACCTGCTGAAGAGATGGAGCCATAACTCCAAGTGCGGCTCCATCCCCAGGTATCCTTCACAGTCCGCCGCGAAGATGGCGGCCTGGAGATCGCGTTGGGGGAAAGATTGTGAAGCTTGACGCCGTAATGATGGAGGAGTGCCCGCATGAACCGGCTCGGAGGCAACCCGAGCCCCAGTCGGTGGAACTTCAGGAAGCTCACAACGTAGCCCTTCGATGGCCTTGGCTCCCGATCAAACTGCGGCGGCGCCATCCACTCCGCCTTTTCATGAGAAGTGACGGGGTGGAGAAGCCCCACATCGACCAACTCCTACAGCCTCTCCGCCATCACCGTCAATGGACGTGAAGGACCGAGAATGCAAAAGCAAGGCGACCAGAGGGGGGGGGGGGGTGAATGGGAGCCAATAAAATCTCTCTCGAAACTTTGGCCAAGTGTCCCAAAATCAATCCCCAAGAGCTACTACCAAAAACGTGATGCCCACGACCCTTGGAAGAGGGTGGATGATCCCTGGGATCACAGCGAGGCACCACAAAAACTTCCTCACCCAAGTTCACGCAAGTCAACTAGTGACGGGATGGGTTTGGGTAACCTCAACCTCCCCCGAGCAACGCGAGGGGGATTCAGGCTATTTTGTAGAGCGGGAAGCCCAAATTCTGTAGAGCACGAAGTTAGGAATCCAACGCAACAAACGAATCTCAAATCGAAAGACGAACGAACAAACTGCGGATGAAAACGCGTCGGACCAGCACTGACCGGACTCTGCCTGCGTCCGGTCGCTGACCACCGGACGCGTCCGGTCGTGCAAAAACAGTTTTCGGAGCTTACTGTTTCTGACCGGACTCACCAGAGACGAGCGTCCGGTCGAGAGCAGTGCGTCCGGTCACAAAATACAAGCCAAGTGAACAGTACAATGAGCGAGTCCGGTCACTTAGCGAAAGGTGCGTCCGGTCAAGTCACAAACTGAACACAGCGAAGGTGTTCATCGACCGGACTCACTGACAGCGTCCGGTCGTTGAACAGGCAGCGTCCGGTCACCCCGATTCAGGCTGTTCGTTCACCGATTCGACTCGATCTCACCCAAAACAAATCCTCTAGGGATCAAACTTGGTGAGAAGAGTCACAAAGAGTATAGTGAGCTATCTCTAAGAGATCATGGCTCGAACCTATCTCCAAATCGATGAATTGAAGAATTTCGGGGGAAGGGAGAAAACTTGACCCGAAACGAAAAATCGATCGATCTCCTAGACCGTGAGGTTAGAGGATGATTCCTTCGGTGGAAAGAAGTGCCTCACGATCTAGAACAAACCAGTTCAAACGGAATTGCAAAAGATGAACCGAGCAAAGAGATCAAGCGACGGGAAAATCGTGGGAAAAAGGATTCCGCGAAGAACACGAACAA
This sequence comes from Coix lacryma-jobi var. lacryma-jobi, assembly GCA_009763385.1. Classification (NCBI taxonomy): domain Eukaryota; kingdom Viridiplantae; phylum Streptophyta; class Magnoliopsida; order Poales; family Poaceae; genus Coix; species Coix lacryma-jobi. Next base: position 53,406,451 of record CM019825.1, read on the forward strand.
AACACGAATCACACCCACGAATTGCAAGCCGAAGGGCAAACACACGCTACGACAAGGAGGTTACGGCCTCCTTTCCTCAAAATCAACAGTACACAGAGTTGCAAGTCTCTCTGCGGATCTCAGCTACAGCAGGGGATGGGAGAGCAGGAAACCCTAGGTGCAGGAAGCAAATCAAATGGCTAAAACTGAGATAACTGAGATGGGGGAGGAGGGTGTCTCCCCTGACTACTTATTCTATTCTAGTCTAAGTCTATTTCCTACTCTACCCCTCTCTATTCTAATTACAGAGCGAACCAGCTAAACCCTAGGGCTATTCTGGTCCAACCCGCGGTGGTAGGTAGATCCGACGGCCACGCCCGCTCGAACCGAAGCGTTGCCTCGACGCAACCTCTGGATCGCCGCCACGTGCCGCCCTCGCTCTGCACCCCCGGTTTTGTGGCCCAAACCGGGAAACCAGCCTTTTCCAGCAACCCCCGGTTTTGAGGCCCAAACCGGGAAACCAGCCTCCAGCCTGAGTTTTGTGGCCCAAACTCAGAAACCCGCAGCGCCCGAGTTTTGAGGCCCAAACTCGGAAACCGGCCCATCACCCGAGTTTTGTGGCCAAACTCGGAAACCATCCGCGCCCAGGTTTTGTGGCTCAACCTGGAAACCGAGCACCCGAGTTTTGAGGCCCAAACTCGGAAACCGTCCACCCGGTGGTTTTTCCCTGGCTCAACCACCAAACCGGAGCTGTAGAGGGGATGCACCGCCCGTGCACCCCGTCCACCGACACGTGTCCCCAGGTCCTCGACCCGAGCAACACCGTGCCCCGCAAGTCTCCGCTCGTCGCTGTCCCAGGCTGCCAGCCACCACAGCTGATCCTCAGGCACTCCGGTCCCTCAGTCCAAGCCTCACGTCCGCCCTTCACTGCTCGATACATCGGCATGGCACGTCCGCCGCACGGCACGCCCATCCTTCATCGCACCCAGTCCGTCGGCACGGCACGTCTCAACTTGACCTTCACCTTGCCCTCGATCACTGTCTCCGAGCTCGACACCTGCACAACACAAGCCAAAGAACATGCGCATCAAACCCGTTGACAATCACTCATCACTCAGAGACTCGGCATACACCCATGTATCCGCAATCTCCCCCTTGATGAGTGCATTGTCAACTACACACACAAATCATAAAATGAAAGAAGAAGGTAGGAGGAAGATGAGGAAGAGAACTCAACCAAATGACCCAAAAGCATAGCAAAGCCGAAGAAGGTCAAGTGGAAGAAGCGAGAACTTGGTCCCCAAAGACATGGGCAACGGCTCGACGCGACCAAGCAAAGCAAAACTAGCCCTCAAGAAGAGGTAGAACAGGCTCAACACCGCTAGCAGAAAACCAATTGAAAATCGGAGCTAAAAAATGGCAAAGTGCTAGTCCCTCAAGATAGAGGCACAGAGGCTCAACACAACTAGCACGAAAACCACTCCGAACCAATTGAAAAACAATCGAAAAGTCTTCGAACCAATCGAAATCAAACTCGATGCCAAATGAGGAAAATGTTTGCTAGTCCCTCAAGATAGAGGCAACGGCTCAACACAACTAGCAAACTCCCCTCGACAAGTGCAAGCAACCCGGGACTCCCCCTTAGGTCCAACAAGAGAAGAGCATAAAGATCTGAAAATCTCCCCCTTAGCAAAAACTCCCCCTTAATTGAACGCCAGGAGACATATGATTTGCAAAAACTCTCCCCCTTAGTTGAAAATGCACTTATCAAGCACAAACTCTTCCCTTGAGCCAACAAAACTCCCCCTTCTAAAATGCATATGAAGTCAGAAATGCAAGTTAGCAGCTTCAGGCATATAATCAAAAGAGTGCAAAAATGCTCTAATCGGTATAGCTCCAATGGCACAACTAAGCACTCAAATAGCGAAGGCTCAAACTGATCACACATACGAAATATGAAGCATATGAGCAAGTGAGCAGTTTTTTAGCCAAAGAGATAGTCACCATCAGAATAGCACTACACATGTATAGATAGGAATCCAGACAAGTGCTAAACATGTATACAAGGTGAACTACCCCTAGCAAAGTTCAATCATCATGCATAGGAATGAAGCATATACTTGTGATTTCATTTTCATATTGGAGTTGCAGCGGTGAAATTACACAAGTTTAATTTCAGCATGTGATTGCGAGAGGTTGAAAGCTTGTCTTTGCCTAACTTTTCAACCGTGCGAAGCCTATGCATATGCAATCGGAAGCTTAAAGCAACAGTTTCGGTCATACACTACACGGCTCAAGTTTAACTCAAAGTGCAATGAGAAACAGTCTCGATACCATGAGGTGTTGACAAGCAATCCCATCTCGATCTTTTCAATTCACTAAAACTTGGTTCAAATTTTATACATGATATGAACAGACCAAGCAAGTGAATGACTCATAACTAGAGACATAGCAACCTAGCATATATGAAAAGCACGAGTGAACTCTACATATCCTACACATGCTAGTTGCATATCTCAATGGTGAACATTTTCAGATTGTAAGTTATTAAGTAAATTCACCATTCCAAAATAGCTCAGCTCATAACATGTACTAGTGATCAGGAAGAGCATAAGCTACAAGCATCCATATAAGCATCGGAGCATACTAAATAGAGCATAGTTACATTCTAGTGATTATAAACATGAAGCTCAGAATGTGAATGCGTATGCTAAAATGCAAAAGAAAAGAAAGACAAAAGAGTCAGTCAAATATACAAGATCCAAAATGTTTCCCCCATCTAAAAGGGGAAACACACACCAAGCTCACCCCTCAACCGATTAAAGGTTGATTCGTCTAAAGGCTTGGTGAAAATATCAGCCAGTTGATGATGAGTATCGACATGGCGAAGGTCGATATCACCCTTCTCCTGGTGGTCTCGCAGAAAATGAAAGCGCACATCAATGTGTTTGGTCTTCGAGTGAAGCACGGGGTTCTTAGCAACGCTAATGGCACTCGTGCTGTCACAAAGCAAAGGCACGCGAGAAAAGCTCAGACCAAAATCACGCAAAGTGGCCATCATCCAAAGCAACTGGGAACAGCAGCTAGCCGCAGCAACATATTCAGCCTCCGTAGTGGACTGAGCGACGCTAGACTGCTTGCGAGAAGACCACGAAACAAGGGAAGAACCAATAAACTGGCAAGTCCCAGAAGTGGACTTGCGCTCAATACGACAACCAGCAAAATCGGCATCCGAATAACCGCAAAGGGAGAGGGTGGAGGAAGCAGAATACCAAATCCCGAACTCAGGCGTGAAACGAAGGTACCTGAAAATCCGCTTCACCGCCTGACAGTGAGAGGTGCGCGGCGACGCCTGAAAGCGCGCACACAGACACACCGCGAACTGGATGTCCGGGCGTGTCGCCGTCAGGTAGAGGAGCGACCCGATCATGCTGCGGTACTCCTTCTGGTCCACTGCTTCTCCATCCACATCTGCATCCAGGGCAGTCGTCGTCGACATGGGTGTTGGAAGAGGCTTGGCCTCACCCATATCGAACCGCTTCAGCAAGTCCTTGGTGTACTTGCCCTGGTGCACAAATGTCCCCTCTCGGGATTGCTTGATTTGCAACCCGAGAAAGAATGTCAGCTCGCCCATCATGCTCATCTCGAACTCCCTGCTCATAGTATCTGCAAACTTGGCAACCAGAGCATGAGAAGAACCACCGAAAATGATATCATCCACGTAAATCTGGACCAAGAGCGTGTCTTTGCCTTGCCGGAGGAGAAAGAGCGTTTTATCTACACATCCCATTTTAAAACCCTTAGCAAGCAAAAAGGTTTTCAACCTATCATACCAGGCTCTAGGGGCTTGTTTCAAACCATATAAAGCTTTATGAAGTTTAAAGACATGGTTTGGAAACTTGGGATTTTCAAAACCGGGGGGTTGCTCAACATAAACCTCCTCCTCTATGTAGCCGTTTAAGAAGGCACTCTTGACATCCATTTGAAAAAGTTTGAAGCCCTTGGATGCAGCAAAAGCCAAGAGTATCCTAATAGCCTCCAAACGAGCTACAGGAGCAAACGTCTCCTCATAATCTATCCCCTCCTTCTGACTATAGCCTTTCGCTACAAGCCGGGTCTTGTTTCTAACAACGTGGCCATCCTCTCCTTGCTTGTTTTTGAAAACCCATTTTGTCCCAATAGGCTTACAGTCAGGTGGAGGTGGAACTAGAACCCAAACCCGATTTCGCTCAAAATTTTCTAACTCCTCATGCATGACATTAACCCAATCCGGATCCGTCAAAGCGTGTCCAACATCTCGGGGCTCAAAATTAGCAACAAAAGCAGAATGAGCGAAGTGCGAGATTTGCTGTGACCTGGACCGAGTGACCCGTTCGTCGATGTTGCCGATCATCTGCTGAGGCGGGTGCTGGCGCTGGATATGTCGTGGCGCCTCCCGAGCTGAAGTAGCCTCCCCCTCAACAGCAGCTGGTGCCTCCCCGGGTACAAATGGTACCGCTCGGGGTGGCGGATCCCACGGCCCCCAGGAAGAAGAGGTGTCGGGGCCGTGAGTCATCGTCGAGGCCGCTCTTTGCGGCGCGGCAGGTGGAGGGGGTGCTGGATCATCCATACCTTCAGCACCCTCGTCCTCGTCATCAAAAAGAGGCTCACCAACCTCATGATCACCTGCACGCTCAAAACGAGAAGAAGGACAAACCATGGTCTCGTCGAAGGTGACATCGGATGTCTCCATGACTCGGTTAGTGTCAAGGTTAAGCACACGATAAGCTCGAGTGTGAGTGCCATAACCCAAAAACACACCGTCAGAAGAACGAGATTCAAATTTGTCCAAGTTGCCCTTTTTGAGTATAAAACAATGGCAACCAAAAACTCGAAAATAACTCACCTTGGGCAGTTTGCCAAAACGCAACTCATAAGAAGTCTTTTTCAAGAAAGCTCTCAGAAAAATGCGATTGGAAATATAGCATGCAGTGTTCATAGCTTCGGCCCAATAGCGCCTAGGAGTCCTATGCTCATCAAGCATCGTCCTGGCCATCTCAACAAGGGTCCGATTCTTCCTCTCTACAACACCATTTTGGGGCGGTGTGTAGGGGGAAGAAAACTGATGCTCCAAGCCAAGGCGGTTACAAAACTTCTCAAAATCCAAATTTTTGAATTCGGAACCATTATCACTTCTAATAGCTCGCATCGAGTTCAAAGGGAACTCGTTCTGAAGACGCAAAATCAGATTGCGAGCAAAGGAGAAAGTCTCAGTCTTCTCAGTCAAAAAGAAGACCCATGAATATCTCGAAAAGTCGTCAACAACAACCAAAACATACCACTTGCCACCAACCGAGCTCACCCGAGCCGGACCAACAAGGTCCATGTGTAAAAGCTCTCCGGGGTGCGAGGTCATGACCTTAGTCACTGGATGGTGGGGAGCGGCAACCATCTTCCCATGTCTGCAAGAATGGCAAACTAGATCCTTCTCCATCGAAAGCTTGGGCAATCCTCGGATTAGGCCAAGTGAGCTAAGTCTTGCAAGCAAGTCGAAGCTTAAATGACCGAGCCTCCTATGCCACTTCCAAAGATCGGAGGAAGAAGGACTAGCCAAAAGACAGCGAGAAGAACCAAACGACTCCGAGAAATTCGCGCGAAAGACTTTCCCAAAGGGCGAAATCAGACATACAAGATCGCCCTGAGGATCTAAGATGCGACTAAGGTTCGGTTTAAAACGAATCTCATAGTCATCATCAAAAAGTTGCGAAACAGAAAGAAGGTTAAAATGCAGGTTAGAAACAAGAGCAACATCGCGCAACACAAAGTGCTCATTAACCCGCACCGTCCCACGAGACAATACCTTACCTTTACTATTGTCGCCGAAGGTTATGTACTCCTTTCCGGCGACCGGGCTAAGGCTGGAGAACCACTTGGTGTTTCCGGTCATATGCCTCGAGCAACCAGAATCCACCAACCAAATGTCCTCCAACCGTCTCACCTACATCAATAAAAAGACATAGGGTGAGCATACGGTCCAACACTGGGGTTAGTGAAGTAAGGAGAATACTAGTGTTGGGCCGGCTGCTCAAAAGAACGGTCAGTGTAAAAACTATTCCTAGCCTGTCTACGGGGGTAGCGATCACCACATGCGGGAAAACGTGGTCCGCTGGGGAAGAAGCGCTCACCGCGGTACTCAAATTGCGGTGGGGGAAAGCGCTCAACAAAGCCTCCGCCACGGGGTCCGTTACCTGCAAAAGCAGGACCCCGTCGGGCACGCTCTCTACGAGATCTACGCCTAGGAGCCTGGGGCTCAACTGCTCTAGCGTCTCTCCTCGGAGCTCTCTCCTGCCTAGGCCTAACAAACTGAGGTGCTGGACCTCTAGGCCTAGTCTCCCTCTTAGGGGCTCTCATCTCCTGCCTAGGCCGGGGACCTTGGCGTCCGAACCTAGCAGCTCTCCCCTGAGGCTTCGGCACATGTCCACAATGAGCTGGATGGTACATGTCCGGGTTCTCCATCTCCCGAGCACGGCGCGCCTCTCGCTTGCGCCGGAAACAGAACTCGATCAAGTGACCATCCTTCCCACAGAAATCACACTGGTACCTCACCACACGCAAAGGGGGTTGTTGGTGACCAGGGCTGTGGGTGTGGTTCACTTCGCCCTTCTGAGGCAAACACTCCTCTCTAATGGGTGGCATAGCATCAAGCTTGTTCTTGAGGTGGTTTGGCTTGGGTGCCCAAATTTGGTTCTTGGGAGGAGCTCTCGGGGGTTCCTCAACCACACCATCTTTGGTGGTAGGCTTGGCAGGCTCTTTGGATGGAAGTTTGGCAAGCTTGGGAGTAGTGGTGGAGTTAGGCTTCTCACATGGATTCAAACCACTCGACTCTCCAATCTTCCCAAAAGCAGAAAGATCAACACCCTGAGCAAAACCTACACCAGGAGCCCCAGCAGCTCGCTTGAATTGGGAGATCATCATCCCGAGCTGCGGCTCACTACAGGAGACCCATGACAAGATGGTCCGAAGGTATGTGTTTTCTTCCTCGGTTTGCATCTTGCCATGCTTCACATTGGCAATCTCCAGCTCCAAGCCCTCGCACAAAATGCACCTCGCCACTCCAGTGCTACCTGAGCTGGCCTCCTCAAGAGACACAATCTTGGCATTCTTCTCTGCCAACTCAGATTGCAAGACGGGACAGGTCTTGCATGCACCCAACAGAGAAGGTCTAGCCTTCAGCTCATCTAGCTCTCCTACCAACGCAACATACTTACCTCTCAAAGTGAGAAGGTCAGTCATGTGCGCGGTGCACGACTCACACTCCGCCTCCTCCGACACAACCACGGTGGACCGAGCGAACTCAAGCTCCTTCACCGTGTCCTCCCACTTCTGCCTGAACTCCTTGCGCTCTCTAGCGGCACGCCTAAGCAGTTTATCTTGGCTAAGGAGGGCAGCGGTCAACTTCTCTACCTCGGAGGAAAGCTCGTCGTAGGTGAGAGATACCTGGGAGGTGTCGTCGTCGTTGTCGTTCCGAGGCGTATGTTCTAGCTCGCCTCTGACCTCATCTCCGAGTGCCATGGTACACAAGCCTCCGTCGCCGGCGAAGAAGCACAAGCCGTTGAACTTGTCCTCTAGCTTCTTCTTCTCGGACTCGTCATCGCTTGATGAAGCGGAGTCGTCATCCGAGCCGTCGACGTCGCTGAGCGTGGCGAAGAACGCACGCTGCTCAGCCTGGGCCTTCTCCAAGTACTTCTTCTTGATGTACTCCTTGTCGAAGCCGCCCCTCCGCTTGTGCCTTGCGGGGACGTACTTCTCCTTGTACTTGGAGTCGCGCTTGCGCCCTTGATCGCCCTTCCCAGATGAATGCTTCTTCTTGGGGCAGTTGGCAATGAAGTGATCGGGGTCGCCGCACTCATAGCATCCTGAGCGTCCTCCACCGCGGCGACGGTTCATGCGGTTGTTGTGGAACCGCGTGAACCGGTTGGCGAGCATTGCCAACTCGTCATCCCCCAACGACTCAAGCTGGTCCTCTGTGACAGAAAAGAGTGAAGAAAGTGCAAGGCCAGCAGAGGGGTTAGAAGAGCCAGAAACCAAAGCCATAGTCGGGCCAGAAGGATTCGCATAAGAAGCCCTCGACATGGCGTCAATCTCACTGGACTTGAGCTTACTAAAGAGCTCGTCGTAGGTGAGGGTCTCATAGTTAGGCGATTCGATGATCGCCTGAACCTTGGAATCCCACACCGACCGATCAAGAGTGTGCAAGAGCTTCAAAGCACGCTCGTGATCGTCAAAGGGCAACTGCTCCTTGTTAGCCCTCATCCTGTTGACAATCACCTGAAAGCGAGCGAATAAACTTTCTATGCTCTCGCCAGGCTGATGTCGAAAGTTCTCATACTCACGCTTGAACGACTCGTAGAGTCGGGTTTTGACTTGAGAGGTGCCCTCATGGAAACGCATGAGGGTGTCCCAGATCTCCCGAGCCGTAGCAAGGTGAGAAACACGATCAAACTCACCCATGGTCAAACAAGAAAAGAGAGCATTACGGGCTCGGCTATTGGCATCGTGCTCATCGATCTGTTGCTGAGAAACACGAGCAGCCAAGACCACGTAATCAGCCAAGACCCCATCTTGTCCAATCGCACAAGGCGGGCCATGAGGGGGGAGCACCCTCCGTCGCTGGAAGGCCCAGACGATGATTGCCGCCATCAGCCCCGCTTCACGAAGCTTCCTAATCGCATTCATGAGCGGCACCAGCCGCGACTGACGCTCCACCACGACGTCGTACGACTAGTGAGTCGGGCGCTCCGAGAAGAGACGCCCGATGTACTCCGGGAAATACCCCTCGTCGTTCCGCAAGTAGAACCACTGAGAGTCCCACTGGGCATGATTGCTCATCAAGTTGGTGGGGACATACTCACGCGGTACATCCGACTTGCTGACCTTCAAGGCAAAGTTGAGGCAGCCGGCGCGGACGACCCTCCTCACACCTTTACCCCCGGGGGCGTTGAAATGCCACCTGCTGAAGAGATGGAGCCATAACTCCAAGTGCGGCTCCATCCCCAGGTATCCTTCACAGTCCGCCGCGAAGATGGCGGCCTGGAGATCGCGTTGGGGGAAAGATTGTGAAGCTTGACGCCGTAATGATGGAGGAGTGCCCGCATGAACCGGCTCGGAGGCAACCCGAGCCCCAGTCGGTGGAACTTCAGGAAGCTCACAACGTAGCCCTTCGATGGCCTTGGCTCCCGATCAAACTGCGGCGGCGCCATCCACTCCGCCTTTTCATGAGAAGTGACGGGGTGGAGAAGCCCCACATCGACCAACTCCTACAGCCTCTCCGCCATCACCGTCAATGGACGTGAAGGACCGAGAATGCAAAAGCAAGGCGACCAGAGGGGGGGGGGTGAATGGGAGCCAATAAAATCTCTCTCGAAACTTTGGCCAAGTGTCCCAAAATCAATCCCCAAGAGCTACTACCAAAAACGTGATGCCCACGACCCTTGGAAGAGGGTGGATGATCCCTGGGATCACAGCGAGGCACCACAAAAACTTCCTCACCCAAGTTCACGCAAGTCAACTAGTGACGGGATGGGTTTGGGTAACCTCAACCTCCCCCGAGCAACGCGAGGGGGATTCAGGCTATTTTGTAGAGCGGGAAGCCCAAATTCTGTAGAGCACGAAGTTAGGAATCCAACGCAACAAACGAATCTCGAATCGAAAGACGAACGAACAAACTGCGGATGAAAACGCGTCGGACCAGCACTGACCGGACTCTGCCTGCGTCCGGTCGCTGACCACCGGACGCGTCCGGTCGTGCAAAAACAGTTTTCGGAGCTTACTGTTTCTGACCGGACTCACCAGAGACGAGCGTCCGGTCGAGAGCAGTGCGTCCGGTCACAAAATACAAGCCAAGTGAACAGTACAATGAGCGAGTCCGGTCACTTAGCGAAAGGTGCGTCCGGTCAAGTCACAAACCGAACACAGCGAAGGTGTTCATCGACCGGACTCACTGACAGCGTCCGGTCGTTGAACAGGCAGCGTCCGGTCACCCCGATTCAGGCTGTTCGTTCACCGATTCGACTCGATCTCACCCAAAACAAATCCTCTAGGGATCAAACTTGGTGAGAAGAGTCACAAAGAGTATAGTGAGCTATCTCTAAGAGATCATGGCTCGAACCTATCTCCAAATCGATGAATTGAAGAATTTCGGGGGAAGGGAGAAAACTTGACCCGAAACGAAAAATCGATCGATCTCCTAGACCGTGAGGTTAGAGGATGATTCCTTCGGTGGAAAGAAGTGCCTCACGATCTAGAACAAACCAGTTCAAATGGAATTGCAAAAGATGAACCGAGCAAAGAGATCAAGCGACGGGAAAATCGTGGGAAAAAGGATTCCGCGAAGAACACGAACAAAACACGAATCACACCCACGAATTGCAAGCCGAAGCGCAAACACACGCTACGACAAGGAGGTTACGGCCTCCTTTCCTCAAAATCAACAGTACACAGAGTTGCAAGTCTCTCTGCGGATCTCAGCTACAGCAGGGGATGGGAGAGCAGGAAACCCTAGGTGCAGGAAGCAAATCAGATGGCTAAAACTGAGATAACTGAGATGGGGGAGGAGGGTGTCTCCCCTGACTACTTATCCTATTCTAGTCTAAGTCTATTTCCTACTCTACCCCTCTCTATTCTAATTACAGAGCGAACCAGCTAAACCCTAGGGCTATTCTGGTCCAACCCGCGGTGGTAGATAGATCCGACGGCCACGCCCGCTCGAAGCGAAGCGTTGCCTCGACGCAACCTCTGGATCGCCGCCACGTGCCGCCCTCGCTCTGCACCCCCGGTTTTGTGGCCCAAACCGGGAAACCAGCCTTTTCCAGCAACCCCCGGTTTTGAGGCCCAAACCGGGAAACCAGCCTCCAGCCTGAGTTTTGTGGCCCAAACTCAGAAACCCGCAGCGCCCGAGTTTTGAGGCCCAAACTCGGAAACCGGCCCATCACCCGAGTTTTGTGGCCAAACTCGGAAACCATCCGCGCCCAGGTTTTGTGGCTCAACCTGGAAACCGAGCACCCGAGTTTTGAGGCCCAAACTCGGAAACCGTCCACCCGGTGGTTTTTCCCTGGCTCAACCACCAAACCGGAGCTGTAGAGGGGATGCACCGCCCGTGCACCCCGTCCACCGACACGTGTCCCCAGGTCCTCGACCCGAGCAACACCGTGCCCCGCAAGTCTCCGCTCGTCGCTGTCCCAGGCTGCCAGCCACCACAGCTGATCCTCAGGCACTCCGGTCCCTCAGTCCAAGCCTCACGTCCGCCCTTCACTGCTCGATACATCGGCATGGCACGTCCGCCGCACGGCACGCCCATCCTTCATCGCACCCAGTCCGTCGGCACGACACGTCTCAACTTGACCTTCACCTTGCCCTCGATCACTGTCTCCGAGCTCGACACCTGCACAACACAAGCCAAAGAACATGCGCATCAAACCCGTTGACAATCACTCATCACTCAGAGACTCGGCATACACCCATGTATCCGCAGGACGCCATTCATCGGCGGGCACCACAGTCGCCATCACGGCAACACGGATCTGTGCGGCAGACGGACGACCGGGAAGGTTCCCGATCTCTCTCTCTCTTTCCCTCTCTCCTTTGCAGGCGAAGTGACCGCTCGAGCTCTCAATAGCGGCGACAAGAAGGCGGAAAGTGGAGAAGGGGAACGGTTCCCCTCACCCCTCGCATTTATAGGGACCAACGCGCAACGGGCAGACTCGACGGCACAAGGAAAAAGGTAACACCACCCGCATTAAATGCGTTCACCTAACCCCCCTCGAAGCGCGCAACAGGTACACGCGCCACCCCCTCCTCTTCCTTCCATTGCGCGGGCCCACCACGACCACCGTTTCATAACAATCTTCGCCTAAAAAGACGTGCCCAATGGACGAAAGGAATCGTTTCCGCGAAGGATCCTTCCATAGGAAGTAAAACGGGCCCCGACCCATATGAAAATCTCAAAGTAGCGAAGGCTGACACGCGAAAGGTTCGAACAGCCGACCTCGAGTAACCGAGTCAGGGACGATGAAGGGGAGCTCACTCGGAGCCTAGCTCGAGAACGAACTCTCGAGACCCCTGACGCGTATCCAAGGCAAGACAAATGGGTCGCCATGGAATCTCCACGTGGAGAGGCATCGAGCCGCCAGCTCCTATCGAACGGAGCTGGTATCCAGGCATCCGCACGTCTTGCTTCAATGAGACCGCCTCCGGGCCACAGTCGACCCCTATCGAATGGGGCACGAGCTCTCACTTGGATCCCCCCGTTACCAGCTCACCGAGGACATCGAGACTCTGCCCTATCAAGGGTAGTACGACGCTTCTCACCTCACACCTGATCGAAAGGGTTCGTGGGAAGGATGTCGGAGCTAGCAACGCCCTAAGCCGCACGAGGCTCGGGGGCTCGACTACGCCTGGCACCTCTCGATGAAAGAGGGTTGAACTAACCCAGAGGATCAACGGCTCGAGGCCCACCGCGGCTGAGAGCCTTCACCTCGACTCAAGTTGATTCAATCTTGCAGGAATATCGACCGTATTCAACCCCACGCGCGACAAGCAACACGAAGTCAACAAAGCCCTTGAAGGAGTCCCACTACTCCCCCGAGGCCTCGGGGGCTACCCCCGCGGGGAACGCTTGTGCGTCCCCCGCAGAGCAGTTTTGGAATATCCTACGACCTCGTGACCACCGGCTCGAGCGCTAGCGCTCAAGCCGGGGCTCGGGGGCTACTGTCGATGGTATAAAAAAGGGGTACCCTTGTTGACACGAAAATCTGGTCGAGAGTGCCAAAACACTCGAACACGGTCCTCAGAGGCCGTGCAGTGCAAGGTCTTGACCTCCTGGACCTTCAAAAGGTGGCGGTGCCGAATCTAGGTGAGAGCGACCTCGGACGTGCCAGTCAATTTGACCTGTAATTGACAAGGATAAGAAAACATTATCAAATTATGGAACCTGTCGGTTTGGTGCCAGACAGTTCCAAATTATGCGGCTCTGATGTAGCCATTATTTATAGGATATTGACTACAAAGTCAACTCCCAAAAGATTGCATGAAAGCATTGATAAAGACATAAAGCAAAATGGCTATGATATATATAAAGGAACATTCAGAACGAAAAACAACTGATAAGCTTAGATATGTGAAGAAAGTAAAGGTCTATGTGTACATTTAAACAGTATGAATTTAATAAATCGACTAATTGCATAGACAGTTCCATCTGTTAACAGTGGAGTGTTTCCATGCAGCCATAATAACAAATAGATCGATAAAGTAGCTTAAATATCATTAGTGGTGTGTCTCCATACAACCATAATGATGACCAAACTAGATCACGTCCGATGCAACAAGCAGATCCATTGATCCAGACCACTTAAAAAGTATGCATTATGAAGGAAGCATAACTAGATCGACTATTTTAGCCGATACAGGGTCCATGAAGCACGAACAAGATCTATCCATCAAGACCATGATTCGGTTTAAGATCAAACAAATCTAATCTATCATATATATCGGTGGGGTTAAGAAATACAGCCGTAATAAACATGTTAGATCAAATCTATTTCTTCTTAGATCAAACCACGGTTTTATCGGATATCTCGAACGCACAACATGTAACAATCAAGATTGACAAAATAGTCGATGAGAGGCTTAGATCGGCTATTTTCTTTGGTGTAAGCGTATAAAGCCTTTGGATAGCCGAAACTAAACAGCTTTTAAGCTTAAGCTACTTTTTCAATCTTGATTGAGCAAGATATGGTTTAAATCTAAAGAAAAAACATTAAAGCATAAACAACATCAATAACTTAATGAATCTATTGGCTTGCCAAAACCAATAGAGCCGATAACTGGTCAAGATCGACTAAAGCAAGAGATTGATCAGAGTCAAGACAGTCTTATAAAAGGCAAACTTAAACCGATAACTAGCCATGTCATAGCTTAACAAGAGTTTGGTCGTTGCCAAATACAGCCTTATTGAACGATGACACGAGCCATTGGTGAAACTTACAAGCAAACCGTAGGTCAGTCAAGCCGATGCAGCCCTGCCTGGTTGAAGGTTCCGCCGAGTTCTACCTTACTCCTACTCCTAGGGTTTTGGCCGGTGGCCGATTGTGTTGATTGATTGATTCTGTTTTACAAAAATCGGGTTTCTAGCTATTTATAACCCGGTAGACTCCTATCTTAACACGACTAGAGGATACATGAAAATAAAACAAAAGACAACCCAGACTTGAACTCTTCGACCGACCCAACATGTCTTCAAAATCTGTTACGTCTGGCCCACATGAACTTTTGGTCATGTCCGGGTCAAGCAGGTCTCTTTTATTTTTCTGACCGATCCTTTTACTAATAAATCAGTCGTTTGTGCTCACAAAATAATAACCCATTTTGATCCAAAATCTGGCGTAAACAATCCCAAAACCTGCACCTCAAAAAACCCAACTCGTGGCAAAGCCTACAAGTGCCCCTCAAATCTCAACGTGCAAACTGGCCCAAGTACCGATCTGTACTAGGCCGGCTCACAACTATACCCCCGCGACGCAGCATACCCTCGAGGAATCCCTCCTCGAGACGGTGCCAACGCCCCCTTCGAAGTACGGTGACGGAAACTTCCCCAAGCGAACGGGGAAGGCCTCGACCGCCTCGCCATATATCACCATATGTCCTCAACCTTCCACACGAAGGGATCATGCCTCGAGCGCCAAGGCTTCCTGGCGAAGGAAGCAAGCCTCGACTGCCTCATACCTACCCCATGTACGACCGCAGAGGCATTTAATGCACTCGACCTGCTCCCATCTCACTCGTATGGATGCAGCACATGCAGCAGGGGGTCGTACCCCGGTCAAGTCACTTTATCTACCCATATCCAGGAAACGAGCATGACGCACAACGCAATGGCTCCATGCCGCACGCTACGTCCCATTGCACGCCTGCCTCGAGGCACGTTGGTCAACACCTTTCACGTGCCTTCCGAAGCACGCTCCACCAACAAAGGTCTCGACGGCCTTACGCCTCTTCGAGGCACCCCTCGAACGCCCTCTGCGCAGCTCCGGGAGCATTTAATGCGACCACCTACTTTCGTCCGAGCCGCATGGGCACGGCACGGAGCCACAAGCAGTTCGTACCACAGTTAAATCAACTTTGACCGCCCATCCCCAAGAAAGGAGGCCGCTCGTACAACGTTGTTTCTCCATACCACGCACTATACCTCTCGAGGCATACACCCTGCGCGGCCCAGGGCTCGACCCTATCCGCTTAGGCCTCGGCCCCTGCAGCACCAACTTCGACCCTATCCGCGCGGGCCTAGACCTCGCCCCCAAGCACGGTGTCCCCAAGACCGGTCAACACTCCAACAACTCCCGACACGACGTATCGATACACGCTCACGCATGGGCGTTGTCCTTCATCAACTTCATCAGGCGTATGAACTCCAAGCTGGGCGCACCCCCACAACGACACCGACATGACCGACGTCGTCATCACCCATGTCATCGTCAAACGTCATCGTCCACGATAGCTCTAAACCATGTAACCCTGAGCCTCCCCTTTCCCTATAAAAAGGGACACTAGGGCTAAGCAAAGGGCAAGCAGGCCGACATCCACGCAAGCAGAGGTTGGATCAAGCTCTCGAGCTCTCCATCGCAGTCTAGGACTCCAGAGTCGGTTCTCTAGTTCTAGCTCCTTCCTCCATACACCCGTTCTCTGTCTATCACGCTTGTATTCTCCCCTGTACAAGCACTTCGGTGCAATATAATACAATCTCTCCCACCGCTGGACGTAGGGCCTTCTCTTGCCCGAACCAGGATAAATCGCATGTATACTTCTTGCATCACCATTCGGATCAGGGAACACACACACACGCAAATTCACTCACCGGTGTAGACCCTCGGGTCCCGAACACCGACATGATTTTTTCGGATGTCGGAAGTGGTACGGATTCGGATTGGTGTCGGAGCGGAAACAGACTTTTTAAAGTCGGATAATATGTGCCTACATGTTGTTTTTTAAGATGAAAAACATTTCATTAATCAAAGTTATAAAGCGGCAATAAAACACAAAGTAATTATCATCCATCCACCACTATGATTTAAGAGCTTATAAAAGTAATATAAGTTCTTAGTTTAAATTTAAGAATATAAAACAAGCATATAAAAGAAATAAATAGGCAATCACTTAAAATATTCGAATTATCCTATTATAAGCGTCGGATAATCCACATTCAATTATCGGATAATCCATATCCACTGGATTTTGTCAATTCCATATCCTACACCACATCCGCATGAAATCGGATTCAGATTATCCGTATCCGCGCGAATATTAAATTTACTTCTCCATATCCTTGAAACCCGGATTTGGAGTGGATTGGAGCGGAGGATTATCCATACCACTTTCACCCCTATCCGCATGGCATTACCAGCATTCATACTACGTTCTCTTAGCACTGCAGTTGTTTTTGTACTGTAAATGTCAAAGAGTAAAATATATCAGCGGTCCCTATAAAGTTATCAACAGGTGTCATATATGTCTCAAACCTCTAAAAACGTATTTCTAGGTTCTTAAAATTATCAGTAAGTGTTATATAGGCCTCAAAGTCCTAAAACACATTTCTAGATCTCTGAAGTTAGTTTGAGAGTCATCTAGATCTCAACGGACATTTACTCGACCCGTTAGCTAACGTGACAGGCTGACTTAAAGTTTATATGGATCTGACATGTGGAACACACACATCAACAATACATTTAATTATTTTTAAAAAATTATATTTTTTCATATGATCTCGGATGAAGATGAATTATATAGAAAAATTATAGCACTCGATCAGATCTACAACTTTTTAGTTTTAATATTTTTCATTTAAGACTATTAATATGGTCAAAAGAATATTATAAAGTTTTAATAGTATATTACTCGCGTACTAGAGCTTGTCAAAATAATGAATTTATAGGTCTCATCGATAATTATAATTTACATATACAAACTATCTTTATTCACCACCATATTTGAGAATATGATTCCTTTAAGATGACAAGCTCTAGTACGAGATTAATATGTTGCTAAAATTTTGTTTTATTTCTTTTACGATTTTAACGACCTCAAATAATAAAATTCAAATTTATAATTTTATATATACCATTGAGACCTACAATATTCATATAAAGTATTTTTATTCGTCACCGTACACGAGAGATATTAGTTTTTTATATGACAAACTCTAGTACGCGAATAATATGTTAGTAAAACTTTATATTACTTTTTGATCATCTTAGCAATCTCAAGTGAAAAGTATTAAAACTAAAAGTCATAGATCTCATCAAGGGCTACAATTTTTATATAATTCATCTTCATCCGAGATCATATGCAAAAGATATGATTTTTTTTAAAAAAATAATTAAGTGTATCGCTGATATATGGGTCTCACCTGTCAGGTCTATATAAGTGTTGACTCAGCCTGCCATGTCAGCTAATGGGTCGGGTAAATGCCCGTTGGGATCTAAATGACATCCACACTAACTTCAGGGACTCACAATACATTTTTATGACTTTGGCACCTATATAACATCTGTCGATAACTTTAGAAACTCAAAAATACGTTTTTAGGAGTCTAGGACTTATATAACACTTACTGATAACTTTAAGAACCACTGGTGTATTTTACTCTATATTAAAAGAAGCAGAAGTTTGGAGCATGGCGCCACCATGCAGCGCCTCGATCTCCATGTGGATCACTAGCCTTGTTTAGTTTGTGGATGAAAATTTTTTAGATGTTATATCGGATATTTCAATATTAATTTAGTCTATTAAAAATAGACTAATAAAAAAATAAATTACATTGTTCATCTAGAGATGTGAGACAAATTTATTAAGACTTAGCATATGTTTACTGTAGTATAACATTGTCAAAATATAGAATAATTAGGTTTAAAAGATCATCTCTTAAAGTTATCACAATCTGTATAATTATTTATTTTTAAGTCCGATAATTAATACTCGACGTATGTGTATATTTGATGTGATGAGTGAAAGTTTTTAGATAAGAACTAAACAAGGCGTAAAGCTTTGATCAATTGAATTATTCCCGGTCACACTGTTCCTTAGTTGATTTCGGTGGCGCTGGAACGATTTCAAGTCATTTGAGGCCCCGAACGAGCTCGGGCTGTTTAGTTTCCTGCCAAAATTTTTTATCTATCACATTGAATATTTAGTACATAAATTATTAAATGTAACTAAAATAACTAATGATACAGATCACGATAACTTTATGAGATGATTTTTTAAACCTAATTAGTCCCTGATTTGATAATGTTGTGCTACAGTAAACATGTGCTAATAACGGATTAATTAGTTTTAATAAATTCATCTCACGGTTTATGATAGAATATAAAATTTAATTTTTAATTATTCTATTTTTAATAGACTAAATTAGTACCGCAATATTCGATGTGAGGCCCGAATTTTTTTTAACTCTGAACTAAACATCCTCTTTTCCGAAGCTGCTCTGGAAAAGAATTTGGGGGAGTATTTCAGGCCTGTTGGATGTACTATTCATGTGAAAAGATTTGGCAGTAGCTATTTTTCTTTAAGAATTTTCTAGTACTTATATTTTTTATTTCTCCTATTTAATTCCTTCACTTTGCAAAAGTTTGGTGTTTTACCCTATTTTTATACAAAATAGATCTAAACATCTCTGAACCAGTTTGTAAAAAATATAGTTTGTATTGGAGAGCCAAGAGCCTAAAATGCAAAAATGTATGCCTTGGAGGATGAGCCTGACACTCTTTACTCCTATCATTTTGGAAAAACTTTTGAGACATCTAAACACCTTTTTTGTAAAATATAGGTGTTGACGTCGGAAGTGATCCGAATCACACACCAGCAGGGCTAGAACGCCCGAAGAGGTTGCGGTTCAACCTGAGACAGCAGGAACCCCAGCTAAACCGTCGAAAACCAATCTAGAGACCGGTTTGGATCGATCTAGGGTTTTGGGCTCCTGTGTTGATAACTCTAGAACTCCTCCCGGGAAGACCCGTCGGGGAGAAGCACATATAGGTTTGAAAGGTCCTAGTTTGGTTTTGGTAATTGAGTGATAACTTTAGGTGGACTATTGGTGTTTATGTGAGATACATAGGAGATTAGTCCACAGGTGATCATGTGTGGGCAATATATGCCATGGAGGTCAAATGGCTTGGAGATGTTGCAAAGGCTCACACATGTGATGAAGGAGCTTGTTGCATATGTGACATGACATGGAGTCATGTGGCTAAGATGGTGAAGATCAAGACAAGACTTGACTTGATGGACCGGTTGCGAAGGTGAAGGGCAAGTTGGAGGCTATGAAGCCGTTGGTACCGAGTGTCGGGAGGCTTGAGCAAAAACTTGGCGCCGAAGGACCGAAGCAATGGTGAAGAGCATGTGAGGTCAAGATCGATGGACCATGGAGGCTATGTGATGATATGAAGTGGATCGTATCATTTGATGATAGGTTGGTGCATGTGTTGCATCAACACCGAAGGAGATGGAATGGAATGCGCAAGACAAAGGTATATTTGTAGGGCATTTCATTTCACCGGTCATAGGTATGTAGAGAAGATTATGACCGGGTTTAGGATAGATGGTCGTACTATCAAGAGGAGCAAACTTGTTTGCATATCGGTCATCTAGTGCCACTTGAGCGATCTAACATTGCGTTGTTACTAGGATCGAGTGGCGTGGTGAGTGCAAGTGAAAATCCTTTGGAAAATGATTGTATACACTTGGTGGTGTTGGCACATTTGCAAAGGAGAAGAAGTTGGAGAAGTTTTGGAGAAAACTTTGGTTGAAAAAGAGAAGTGATGGTTCTTGGATTGGAAAACTGTATTGATCCTTTGTGCTTTGGATCATGCGTTCATGTGGGTTGTGTAGCCCTCTGAATAAGCTTTCCAAAATGTCCAAGATCATCGAATTCCGAGTTGGGAGCTAAGAGTTATGGCCGTTCTCGTGGGAGGCTTTCTGGAGGGTGGCAGACTGTCTGCCATTTTAGTGGCGGACTGTCTGCCATTTTAGTGGCGGACTGTCCACGGGCCTCGGACGCACCGATGGGGATGCATCGGACGCGACGGTCGCACTGTTCTCGGGTTGACAGGTGAACGGCGGACTGTCTAGGCCTATAAGGGCGGACAGTCCGCCGGCTAATTTTTCGGAGAACAAGGTTGCTGGACAGGTTCTGTGTAGGCTGTTGTTTTTCAACGGCGGACTGTCCGGGGTGACCGTTGCAGCTCCTAACGGCTAGTTTTGTTATAAGGGCGGACTGTCCGGGGCTATAAGGGCGGACTGTCCGCAGTTCAAATTTCAGCACGATTTCAAACGGCTAGTTTGAGGCTTCCCTCTATAAATAGAGGTGGTGGCCGGCCATTTGACACGTTGGGAACCTTGGGGACTTAGTGTCCTTGTGTGAGAGTGCTTGGGAGCCCTCCAACTCACTTGGGATTAGTTCTAATCATATCCGCTAAGTGAGAGAGCGATTCTAGTGCGGTGCATGAGAGATTGCAAGTGTGGCACTAGGTGATCGAGTTGCAAGCCGGTGGTGCTTGTTACTCTTGGAGGTTGTCACCTCCTAGACGGCATGGAGGCTTGTGTGTGCTCCATGGTAGCACGCTCGGAGATTGAGTAGTGCTCCGGAGGCGACCGCTTTGTGGGGGGTGTTGTGCTCACCCCGCGGGAGATCGCAAAGAGCAACTCTAGTAAAAGAGAGACGTGAAGAGCGTCAAGTGGTTCGGCCGGGTCGAGTGCTAGAGCTTGTGGTAAGCACTCCTTGGAGAGAGTGTGACTAGTGTAGTCACCACTAGCAAGAGGACCGGCGACAACCTTGAGCTTGTCTCAACGGGGACTAGCTTGGTGGCAACCAAGTGAACCTCAGGATAAAATCACCGTGTCAACATTGTCTTCATCTTCTCGATGGTTTGCTATCTCCATTCACTAGCTTGTATTTCCGTACTCATACTTGTGCTAGTGTTTAGTTGTTGCTCTTGTGTAGCTTAAATAGTTGCTCTTGTAATTAGTTAGCTTGTGTAGCTTGCTAGTTACCTTCTTTGCTTGTGTAGCTTAGAAGTAGATCTCTTGCGTGACTAATTGGCTTGAGTAGCCTTGTTAGTCACATTGCTTAGTTTGTGTAGCTAAGTATTTTAAGCTCTCTAATTTGGCTTGTGTAGCCTTGTTATTGAGCATTGCTAGTGAGCTTAGGCTTTATGCGCTTTGCATCACTACATTGATTAGGAGCTCCCCGGTTTGATTAGAGTACTAGTTGCATAGGTTTGTGTGACCTTGTAAGCTAGATTGATTAGGTGAGCTCTAGCTAGCCTAGCACCTTATTTGCTTTGTTTAGGATCTTTTGTAAGGTGCTAAAGTTAATAGGTAGATGAGTGTAGTCTTGGCTAGACCGATAGTTTTAATTCCTCATTTGTTTCGGTTAGCCGGTGAGATTAATTTTAGAAAAGACTATTCACCCCCCTCTAGTCCGCCATCTCGACCCTTCAAGTGGTATCGGAGCTAGGTCTCTCATTTGTGGTCTTCACCGACCCGAGAGGATGGCGACTAGTTGGCTAGATGTTGAGTGTGACACACATATTTTTGATGGCACACACTATGCACGATGGAAACTTCATATGCTTGATCATTTCTGTGCTTTTGTTCTGAAGTTTTGGTGGATCGTTGTTGTTGGTTTTACTCATGCCTTGGATGAGAGTAATCTAACCCAAGTGCAAGAGGATTGCCTAACACTCGATGCACAAGCCCAATGTTTTCTAACAAATGCTTTGCAAGATGAGATATTTGGCAGAGTGATGACTTCGGTGAGTGCCCATGATATGTGGATGGCACTCAAATATCTCTATGGTGATTTCTCTATTTGGGATGATGGCAAATTCAAGGAGGAGGATCACATAGAGATGGTACATGAGGATGTTGAGCATGACCGCAACATGGTGGTTATGAAGGATTGCTCCACCTCATGGTCAAGTGATGATGATGATCAATCCACAAGATCACTTGACAAAGATGACGGTGACCATAGCCGAAGCTCAAGTGGTGCAAATGATGACGCCATTCCATGCACACTTGATGATGATGATGATGATGACGACTATGAGAGTGATGTCTCTTCAAGCTCTTCTACTACACCACATTGCTTCATGTCACATGGTGACACTAAGGTATCAATTGCTAATGTGGTAGTTGATTGTGATGATCCAAATTTTGAGCTTGTATGTAGACTCACTAAGGCTTTAGAAAATGAGATGGCTAAAACAATGAAATTGACAAAAGAAAACTCATTTCTAAAGAATGCATGTGAACAACAAAAGCATCTACTTTATGTTACTACTTGTTCACATGATGAGCTTAAATTGACTCATGAGGAACTTAGTGTTGCTCATGACAACTTGGTACAAGACCATGCTTTTCTCACTAAGAAGCTTTCTAATGAAGAAACTAAAACTAGTGAGAGCTCATCATTTGGGTCAAATGATCAATCACATATTTGTGCTAACCCATGTGATGTAGAGAAGAAGCATGTATCCACCTCTTGTGATAATCTATTATCTATGCCATGTTCTTCACATATAGATGCTTGTTCTACTTCTTTGTCTTGTGAGACTAACCTTTTGAAGGAGAACAATGAGCTCAAAAGTGAAGTGAAGAACTTGAGCAACAAGTTAGATAGGTGCTATAACTCCAAAGTCACCTTCGAGAATATGATGAAGAATCAAAGATGCTACGGTGACAAGTGTGGTATTGGCTTCAACAAGAACAAGAGCAAGGGCAAGAACATGAAGAGGCAAGAAGAAAAGAATCTCTCTCATTTCATGTGCTACCGGTGCCATGAAATGGGTCACTTTGATAAGCATTGCCCAACCAAGAAGCCTCAAGTATTGCCACAAGAAAGGAATCCCCAAGACCAAATCAAGAACAACCATCATGATGGTGACTTGATGATGAAGAAGAAAACAAGAAGGGGCGGAAGAACAAGGCATCCAACTCATATCCAAGATGCCAAGATGGTGATGAGCAAGAATCAAGATGAGAAGAAAGATTTGGCTCACATCAAGTGCTACAAGTGTGGTGATATGGGACACTTTGCCTCGAAGTGTCCTACCAAGCTTGAGAAGAAGGCTCAAGCAACTCATGAGAGGCAAGTCAATGAGAAGCAATAGATGAGCAAGGAAGAGAAGTCTCAATTAAAGAGAGTTTGCTACTCATGCCTGGAAAGGGGACACATGGCTAATTCATGTCCCCTAGGTAATACTTCTAAGCCTATTTCAATTGATGATAATATTGTGCTTAGAAAGGATGACAATGGTACCTCATCGGTGGCTATTGCAAAACATCCCACTACTCATACTAAGGCATTGCCTAAGTATGTTGCACCTAACTTGAGAGGACCCAAACTAGTTTGGGTACCATCAAAGAGTGGATGAATGTGTGTAGGTACCATGACATTGGAGGCTTGATTCAATTGGTTCCATGTTGATCATCATGTGATTGAGTCAAGTAATGAAGCTTATTGATATTCTCATCCCAATGCCATGTCAAGATTAGTGAAGTCCAAAAGCTACAACATACAAGTGTCATGATCAAGTTGTGGTGGTTGATTGGAAGTATTTGAAGGCTTGCAAATGATGGATGAAGAAGCTTGCTATTGGATGATCATGAGCTACCAAGTTATATTCCCGGTTGATCATATTCATTTGGGTGCATATGAGTTGATTTAAATGGATATATATGCATATGTTGCTTGCTATGAGATGTTTGAATGGATAAATTGCTTAGTGATCAAGTTTAAGTTAGTTAGTTTGGATATGTTCACAAGATAACCTTTAGTAAGTGGATTTGCATGGATATATGTCTTGTGTTGATGTTCAAACAAGTTAGCTTCAAGTTTGATTCAAATTGGTAGAGTATAGCTCAATTGCTCAAAGTTGTCCAATATTACAAAATCTGAGTGAGCTGAGAAGATAGCCATGTTTGGATGATCAAATCTAGTTGGATTGGCTTGAAATTTGGTGTGCATTCTCTACACTTATAGTATTAGTTACTGTAGAAAATTGGAATTCATTGGATAAGTGAAACTCCGTGTGGTAGTGGATCTTGTCAACTCTAGTGCAGCAGTTTTCAGCATGGACAGCAAGTGAGAGAATTGAAATCTGGTAGCAATCTAGAAAGCCAATGAAGCTCAAATTTTTATAGCTACTAGAATACATAGTGAGGCACATCTCCACCAAATTTCATGGTAATTGGACTCATATTTTGGGAGATATGCATGTTTCCTTGAGAAGGACAGAATCTGCCAGAAAAGTGACAATTATTGGATTGATCTAGAGTCACTTTAATTGAAAGGCCCTCAAGTTGGAATCATGTGTTTAAGTAGTTGAGGGTCCTATGTTTGGTTTTGATATGAGTTAGAAAAATGACAAAGATGAGTACTAGGTCACTTGATTGTGGAGTGTATTTGGCACACATTTGGTACTCAAATTGAAAATCGAGACCAACATCGAGTTGAAGATAAAGATCAAGTTCTAGTATCAATTGAAGATAAATTAAAAGAAAGAAAAGGACTCAAAGAAGAAAGAGTTGAAATAAGGCAACCATGCAAGAAGCTTTCATCATGATGAGTTCACCATTGGATCAATCAAACAAAGGCATTTAGAGTAAGGATCAAGGATGTTCTTTGGAGAGAGGTCACTTCTCCCTTTTGTAGGGGCTTGCCGCCTTTTGTAGGTTAACCAAGTGTGGTACTTGGAAGGCTAATATGGAAGTGGTGATTCAAAGGATGTTTGGGATGCTTAGTTGAATAAATGAAAGGATTGACCAAGCAAAGCAAGCAACAACCCAAAGTAGAGAGCAAATTGAAGTTTATCAATTGGTATGATCTCCATTGATATTTATTGGGAGGCTCTCAAGCAAGCGAAGAACAAATGAAGAAGCAATGTCAACCACAACATTGAGCTAGTGCACTTGATCATATGAGTGAAGATTTGTTCTATCAATTGGTATCTATTGGTCTTCACCATGGACTTCACATTGCTATTGCGGAGCTAAAATTGGAATCAAATGACTATCCTCTACTCCAAGATAGCATAGGTATCATTGTAATGTGCATGATCATTTCATCCCTTACTAGTATGCGGTTAGTGCATATAGTACATGCTTAATAGGATCATGCATAACAAATGAAAAGTTTAAATTCATAGCCTACCACTATTGCTTGTTTGATTATATGATATAGTGGTTAGTATATGAGTTTGTTCATAAGCTAGTGAACCCAAGTACTTGATCTAGAAGATGAGCATTCAAGTGTCTAATTCAACGTAAGATAACCATTGAAAGATGTGTGAAGAAGCTTACTCTAGAGCAAACCGAGTTAAATATCTTGTGTAAATTTAATAGTTCAAGTCACAAATGAGAAGCTCATGACAAGAGTTCAAGAATAAGACAATAATGCAAATGGATATCAAGTTTAAACATTCATTCAAGTGGTATCTAGTCTCATCATTTCTTCACATGGTATCTCTTCAAAAATGGTATTTGTCAAGTGGTGTCTAGATCAAGCTCTAAGGTGGTATCCTACAAATATGTCAAGTGATCCTCAACCTTAAGTGATCAAATCAAGCAAAGATCCCTCACCAACAAGAGCTCAATTATATCAAGTGGATGACCCATGCTATGACATAAGGGAAGATGCCCCACCGATTGGTATCAAGGTCAAAGATCCTACAAGTGGCTTTCATGGATTTACACAGGGTATCTACATGTAGTGTCATTCCAACATATATGATAGTGTCCATCAAAAATACAAGACTCAAGTATCAACCATCTACCCTAGTGTCACCCTTTGTGGAAAAGAGCATACATTTTATGGTCATTGATGATAAAGAGGGAGAAATTATGGCAAAGATATGTCAATTGTGATATGTCAAGGACAAAGGGGGAGAAAACAAGAAAGGAAGATGGACATGGATCAAGAGGGATATGTCAAGGACAAAGGGGGAGAAAACAAGAAAGGAAGATGGACATGAATCAAGAGGGAGCAATATTGAACAATGGAAAAGGATCAAAATTCTTGGACAAAGAGAGCACACAAGTAGGGGGAGCAAGCTCATGAACTTGGTTGATTGCATTTTGATATGTGCATATTCATATCACTTGCTTGCATAATGCATATGTCTTACATTTGATATATATGCTTGTGTGCAATGATTGCTAGAGCTAAGACTTGGATGATGATTGTTTTCCTTCTATTGGTATTTTGAGCTTAGTCTTAGTGTAGCAAGTGGTAACTAGAACCTTGCTTATAATGTTGATCTCACGTGGTATCTAGTTTCACTTGTTTCTAGCAAGGTTGATGCTAAAGATGATTTAAAATGTGGTATACACGCTTCAAAGGTACATTTCCATTTTGTATACCTTAGCATCACTTAGTAGTGCTAACACTCCCACAAATTTCACATTTATGCATGTGTGCAAGCTTGAAACCAAACCATTTGAGCACACATGTAGGGGGAGTTAACACTACAAAGTCGGGTTGTATGGTGCTTATCCAAATCCTGTCATATGGTCTTAATATTGGATAAGTAACATAGAATCCAAACCAAGTTAGCAATTTACATTCTTGTGAAGTGCTAGCTTGGAATAAGCTTAATTTCCATATCTTTGTAGAGTTGTCATCAATTACCAAAAAGGGGGAGATTGAAAGGTCCTAGTTTGGTTTTGGTAATTGAGTGACAACTTTAGGTGGACTATTGGTGTTTATGTGAGATACACAGGTGATTAGTCCACAGTGATCATGTGTGGGCAACATATGCCATGGAGGTCAAATGTCTTGGAGATGTTGCAAAGGCTCACACATGTGTTGAAGGAGCTTGTTGCATATGTGACATGACATGGAGTCATGTGGCTAAGATGGTGAAGATCAAGGCAAGACTTGGCTTGATGGACCGGTTGCGAAGGTGAAGGGCAAGTTGGAGGCTTTGAAGTCGTTGGTACCGAGTGTCGGGAGGCTTGAGCAAAAACTTGGCGCCGAAGGACCGAAGCAATGGTGAAGAACAAGTGAGGTCAAGATCGATGGACCATGGAGGCTATGTGATGATATGAAGTAGATCGTATCATTT
Organism: Coix lacryma-jobi var. lacryma-jobi; assembly: GCA_009763385.1. Classification (NCBI taxonomy): domain Eukaryota; kingdom Viridiplantae; phylum Streptophyta; class Magnoliopsida; order Poales; family Poaceae; genus Coix; species Coix lacryma-jobi. The sequence continues at coordinate 53,433,582 of CM019825.1, forward strand.
GATGATAGGTTGGTGCATGTGTCGCATCAACACCGAAGGAGATGGAATGGAATGCGCAAGACAAAGGTATATTTGTAGGGCATTTCATTTCACCGGTCATAGGTGTGTAGAGAAGATTATGACCGGGTTTAGGATAGATGGTCGTACTATCAAGAGGAGCAAACTTGTTTGCATATCGGTCATCTAGTGCCACTTGAGCGATCTAACATTGCGTTGTTACTAGGATCGAGTGGCGTGGTGAGTGCAAGTGAAAATCCTTTGGAAAATGATTGTATACACTTGGTGGTGTTGGCACATTTGCAAAGGAGAAGAAGTTGGAGAAGTTTTGGAGAAAACTTTGGTTGAAAAAGAGAAGTGATGGTTCTTGGATTGGAAAACTGTATTGATCCTTTGTGCTTTGGATCATGCGTTCATGTGGGTTGTGTAGCCCTCTGAATAAGCTTTCCAAAATGTCCAAGATCATCGAATTCCGAGTTGGGAGCTAAGAGTTATGGCCGTTCTCGTGGGAGGCTTTCTGGAGGGTGGCAGACTGTCTGCCATTTTAGTGGCGGACTGTCTGCCATTTTAGTGGCGGACTGTCCACGGGCCTCGGACGCACCGATGGGGATGCATCGGACGCGACGGTCGCACTGTTCTCGGGTTGACAGGTGAATGGCGGACTGTCTAGGCCTATAAGGGCGGACAGTCCGCCGGCTAATTTTTCGGAGAACAAGGTTGCTGGACAGGTTCTGTGTAGGCTGTTGTTTTTCAACGGCGGACTGTCCGGGGTGACCGTTGCAGCTCCTAACGGCTAGTTTTGTTATAAGGGCGGACTGTCCGGGGCTATAAGGGCGGACTGTCCGCAGTTCAAATTTCAGCACGATTTCAAACGGCTAGTTTGAGGCTTCCCTCTATAAATAGAGGTGGTGGCCGGCCATTTGACACGTTGGGAACCTTGGGGACTTAGTGTCCTTGTGTGAGAGTGCTTGGGAGCCCTCCAACTCACTTGGGATTAGTTCTAATCATATCCGCTAAGTGAGAGAGCGATTCTAGTGCGGTGCATGAGAGATTGCAAGTGTGGCACTAGGTGATCGAGTTGCAAGCCGGTGGTGCTTGTTACTCTTGGAGGTTGCCACCTCCTAGACGGCATGGAGGCTTGTGTGTGCTCCATGGTAGCACGCTCGGAGATTGAGTAGTGCTCCGGAGGCGACCGCTTTGTGAGGGGTGTTGTGCTCACCCCGCGGGAGATCGCAAAGAGCAACTCTAGTAAAAGAGAGACGTGAAGAGCGTCAAGTGGTTCGGCCGGGTCGAGTGCTAGAGCTTGTGGTAAGCACTCCTTGGAGAGAGTGTGACTAGTGTAGTCACCACTAGCAAGAGGACCGGCGACAACCTTGAGCTTGTCTCAACGGGGACTAGCTTGGTGGCAACCAAGTGAACCTCAGGATAAAATCACCGTGTCAACATTGTCTTCATCTTCTCGATGGTTTGCTATCTCCATTCACTAGCTTGTATTTCCGTACTCATACTTGTGCTAGTGTTTAGTTGTTGCTCTTGTGTAGCTTAAATAGTTGCTCTTGTAATTAGTTAGCTTGTGTAGCTTGCTAGTTACCTTCTTTGCTTGTGTAGCTTAGAAGTAGATCTCTTGCGTGACTAATTGGCTTGAGTAGCCTTGTTAGTCACATTGCTTAGTTTGTGTAGCTAAGTATTTTAAGCTCTCTAATTTGGCTTGTGTAGCCTTGTTATTGAGCATTGCTAGTGAGCTTAGGCTTTATGCGCTTTGCATCACTACATTGATTAGGAGCTCCCCGGTTTGATTAGAGTACTAGTTGCATAGGTTTGTGTGACCTTGTAAGCTAGATTGATTAGGTGAGCTCTAGCTAGCCTAGCACCTTATTTGCTTTGTTTAGGATCTTTTGTAAGGTGCTAAAGTTAATAGGTAGATGAGTGTAGTCTTGGCTAGACCGATAGTTTTAATTCCTCATTTGTTTCGGTTAGCCGGTGAGATTAATTTTAGAAAAGACTATTCACCCCCCTCTAGTCCGCCATCTCGACCCTTCAAGTGGTATCGGAGCTAGGTCTCTCATTTGTGGTCTTCACCGACCCGAGAGGATGGCGACTAGTTGGCTAGATGTTGAGTGTGACACACATATTTTTGATGGCACACACTATGCACGATGGAAACTTCATATGCTTGATCATTTCTGTGCTTTTGTTCTGAAGTTTTGGTGGATCGTTGTTGTTGGTTTTACTCATGCCTTGGATGAGAGTAATCTAACCCAAGTGCAAGAGGATTGCCTAACACTCGATGCACAAGCCCAATGTTTTCTAACAAATGCTTTGCAAGATGAGATATTTGGCAGAGTGATGACTTCGGTGAGTGCCCATGATATGTGGATGGCACTCAAATATCTCTATGGTGATTTCTCTATTTGGGATGATGGCAAATTCAAGGAGGAGGATCACATAGAGATGGTACATGAGGATGTTGAGCATGACCGCAACATGGTGGTTATGAAGGATTGCTCCACCTCATGGTCAAGTGATGATGATGATCAATCCACAAGATCACTTGACAAAGATGACGGTGACCATAGCCGAAGCTCAAGTGGTGCAAATGATGACGCCATTCCATGCACACTTGATGATGATGATGATGATGACGACTATGAGAGTGATGTCTCTTCAAGCTCTTCTACTACACCACATTGCTTCATGTCACATGGTGACACTAAGGTATCAATTGCTAATGTGGTAGTTGATTGTGATGATCCAAATTTTGAGCTTGTATGTAGACTCACTAAGGCTTTAGAAAATGAGATGGCTAAAACAATGAAATTGACAAAAGAAAACTCATTTCTAAAGAATGCATGTGAACAACAAAAGCATCTACTTTATGTTACTACTTGTTCACATGATGAGCTTAAATTGACTCATGAGGAACTTAGTGTTGCTCATGACAACTTGGTACAAGACCATGCTTTTCTCACTAAGAAGCTTTCTAATGAAGAAACTAAAACTAGTGAGAGCTCATCATTTGGGTCAAATGATCAATCACATATTTGTGCTAACCCATGTGATGTAGAGAAGAAGCATGTATCCACCTCTTGTGATAATCTATTATCTATGCCATGTTCTTCACATATAGATGCTTGTTCTACTTCTTTGTCTTGTGAGACTAACCTTTTGAAGGAGAACAATGAGCTCAAAAGTGAAGTGAAGAACTTGAGCAACAAGTTAGATAGGTGCTATAACTCCAAAGTCACCTTCGAGAATATGATGAAGAATCAAAGATGCTACGGTGACAAGTGTGGTATTGGCTTCAACAAGAACAAGAGCAAGGGCAAGAACATGAAGAGGCAAGAAGAAAAGAATCTCTCTCATTTCATGTGCTACCGGTGCCATGAAATGGGTCACTTTGATAAGCATTGCCCAACCAAGAAGCCTCAAGTATTGCCACAAGAAAGGAATCCCCAAGACCAAATCAAGAACAACCATCATGATGGTGACTTGATGATGAAGAAGAAAACAAGAAGGGGCGGAAGAACAAGGCATCCAACTCATATCCAAGATGCCAAGATGGTGATGAGCAAGAATCAAGATGAGAAGAAAGATTTGGCTCACATCAAGTGCTACAAGTGTGGTGATATGGGACACTTTGCCTCGAAGTGTCCTACCAAGCTGGAGAAGAAGGCTCAAGCAACTCATGAGAGGCAAGTCAATGAGAAGCAATAGATGAGCAAGGAAGAGAAGTCTCAATTAAAGAGAGTTTGCTACTCATGCCTGGAAAGGGGACACATGGCTAATTCATGTCCCCTAGGTAATACTTCTAAGCCTATTTCAATTGATGATAATATTGTGCTTAGAAAGGATGACAATGGTACCTCATCGGTGGCTATTGCAAAACATCCCACTACTCATACTAAGGCATTGCCTAAGTATGTTGCACCTAACTTGAGAGGACCCAAACTAGTTTGGGTACCATCAAAGAGTGGATGAATGTGTGTAGGTACCATGACATTGGAGGCTTGATTCAATTGGTTCCATGTTGATCATCATGTGATTGAGTCAAGTAATGAAGCTTATTGATATTCTCATCCCAATGCCATGTCAAGATTAGTGAAGTCCAAAAGCTACAACATACAAGTGTCATGATCAAGTTGTGGTGGTTGATTGGAAGTATTTGAAGGCTTGCAAATGATGGATGAAGAAGCTTGCTATTGGATGATCATGAGCTACCAAGTTATATTCCCGGTTGATCATATTCATTTGGGTGCATATGAGTTGATTTAAATGGATATATGCATATGTTGCTTGCTATGAGATGTTTGAATGGATAAATTGCTTAGTGATCAAGTTTAAGTTAGTTAGTTTGGATATGTTCACAAGATAACCTTTAGTAAGTGGATTTGCATGGATATATGTCTTGTGTTGATGTTCAAACAAGTTAGCTTCAAGTTTGATTCAAATTGGTAGAGTATAGCTCAATTGCTCAAAGTTGTCCAATATTACAAAATCTGAGTGAGCTGAGAAGATAGCCATGTTTGGATGATCAAATCTAGTTGGATTGGCTTGAAATTTGGTGTGCATTCTCTACACTTATAGTATTAGTTACTGTAGAAAATTGGAATTCATTGGATAAGTGAAACTCCGTGTGGTAGTGGATCTTGTCAACTCTAGTGCAGCAGTTTTCAGCATGGACAGCAAGTGAGAGAATTGAAATCTGGTAGCGATCTAGAAAGCCAATGAAGCTAAAATTTTTATAGCTACTAGAATACATAGTGAGGCACATCTCCACCAAATTTCATGGTAATTGGACTCATATTTTGGGAGATATGCATGTTTCCTTGAGAAGGACAGAATCTGCCAGAAAAGTGACAATTATTGGATTGATCTAGAGTCACTTTAATTGAAAGGCCCTCAAGTTGGAATCATGTGTTTAAGTAGTTGAGGGTCCTATGTTTGGTTTTGATATGAGTTAGAAAAATGACAAAGATGAGTACTAGGTCACTTGATTGTGGAGTGTATTTGGCACACATTTGGTACTCAAATTGAAAATCGAGACCAACATCGAGTTGAAGATAAAGATCAAGTTCTAGTATCAATTGAAGATAAATTAAAAGAAAGAAAAGGACTCAAAGAAGAAAGAGTTGAAATAAGGCAACCATGCAAGAAGCTTTCATCATGATGAGTTCACCATTGGATCAATCAAACAAAGGCATTTAGAGTAAGGATCAAGGATGTTCTTTGGAGAGAGGTCACTTCTCCCTTTTGTAGGGGCTTGCCGCCTTTTGTAGGTTAACCAAGTGTGGTACTTGGAAGGCTAATATGGAAGTGGTGATTCAAAGGATGTTTGGGATGCTTAGTTGAATAAATGAAAGGATTGACCAAGCAAAGCAAGCAACAACCCAAAGTAGAGAGCAAATTGAAGTTTATCAATTGGTATGATCTCCATTGATATTTATTGGGAGGCTCTCAAGCAAGCGAAGAACAAATGAAGAAGCAATGTCAACCACAACATTGAGCTAGTGCACTTGATCATATGAGTGAAGATTTGTTCTATCAATTGGTATCTATTGGTCTTCACCATGGACTTCACATTGCTATTGCGGAGCTAAAATTGGAATCAAATGACTATCCTCTACTCCAAGATAGCATAGGTATCATTGTAATGTGCATGATCATTTCATCCCTTACTAGTATGCGGTTAGTGCATATAGTACATGCTTAATAGGATCATGCATAACAAATGAAAAGTTTAAATTCATAGCCTACCACTATTGCTTGTTTGATTATATGATATAGTGGTTAGTATATGAGTTTGTTCATAAGCTAGTGAACCCAAGTACTTGATCTAGAAGATGAGCATTCAAGTGTCTAATTCAACGTAAGATAACCATTGAAAGATGTGTGAAGAAGCTTACTCTAGAGCAAACCGAGTTAGATATCTTGTGTAAATTTAATAGTTCAAGTCACAAATGAGAAGCTCATGACAAGAGTTCAAGAATAAGACAATAATGCAAATGGATATCAAGTTTAAACATTCATTCAAGTGGTATCTAGTCTCATCATTTCTTCACATGGTATCTCTTCAAAAATGGTATTTGCCAAGTGGTGTCTAGATCAAGCTCTAAGGTGGTATCCTACAAATATGTCAAGTGATCCTCAACCTTAAGTGATCAAATCAAGCAAAGATCCCTCACCAACAAGAGCTCAATTATATCAAGTGGATGACCCATGCTATGACATAAGGGAAGATGCCCCACCGATTGGTATCAAGGTCAAAGATCCTACAAGTGGCTTTCATGGATTTACACAGGGTATCTACATGTAGTGTCATTCCAACATATATGATAGTGTCCATCAAAAATACAAGACTCAAGTATCAACCATCTACCCTAGTGTCACCCTTTGTGGAAAAGAGCATACATTTTATGGTCATTGATGACAAAGAGGGAGAAATTATGGCAAAGATATGTCAATTGTGATATGTCAAGGACAAAGGGGGAGAAAACAAGAAAGGAAGATGGACATGGATCAAGAGGGATATGTCAAGGACAAAGGGGGAGAAAACAAGAAAGGAAGATGGACATGAATCAAGAGGGAGCAATATTGAACAATGGAAAAGGATCAAAATTCTTGGACAAAGAGAGCACACAAGTAGGGGGAGCAAGCTCATGAACTTGGTTGATTGCATTTTGATATGTGCATATTCATATCACTTGCTTGCATAATGCATATGTCTTACATTTGATATATATGCTTGTGTGCAATGATTGCTAGAGCTAAGACTTGGATGATGATTGTTTTCCTTCTATTGGTATTTTGAGCTTAGTCTTAGTGTAGCAAGTGGTAACTAGAACCTTGCTTATAATGTTGATCTCACGTGGTATCTAGTTTCACTTGTTTCTAGCAAGGTTGATGCTAAAGATGATTTAAAATGTGGTATACACGCTTCAAAGGTACATTTCCATTTTGTATACCTTAGCATCACTTAGTAGTGCTAACACTCCCACAAATTTCACATTTATGCATGTGTGCAAGCTTGAAACCAAACCATTTGAGCACACATGTAGGGGGAGTTAACACTACAAAGTCGGGTTGTATGGTGCTTATCCAAATCCTGTCATATGGTCTTAATATTGGATAAGTAACATAGAATCCAAACCAAGTTAGCAATTTACATTCTTGTGAAGTGCTAGCTTGGAATAAGCTTAATTTCCATATCTTTGTAGAGTTGTCATCAATTACCAAAAAGGGGGAGATTGAAAGGTCCTAGTTTGGTTTTGGTAATTGAGTGACAACTTTAGGTGGACTATTGGTGTTTATGTGAGATACACAGGTGATTAGTCCACAGTGATCATGTGTGGGCAACATATGCCATGGAGGTCAAATGTCTTGGAGATGTTGCAAAGGCTCACACATGTGTTGAAGGAGCTTGTTGCATATGTGACATGACATGGAGTCATGTGGCTAAGATGGTGAAGATCAAGGCAAGACTTGGCTTGATGGACCGGTTGCGAAGGTGAAGGGCAAGTTGGAGGCTTTGAAGTCGTTGGTACCGAGTGTCGGGAGGCTTGAGCAAAAACTTGGCGCCGAAGGACCGAAGCAATGGTGAAGAACAAGTGAGGTCAAGATCGATGGACCATGGAGGCTATGTGATGATATGAAGTAGATCGTATCATTTGATGATAGGTTGGTGCATGTGTCGCATCAACACCGAAGGAGATGGAATGGAATGCGCAAGACAAAGGTATATTTGTAGGGCATTTCATTTCACCGGTCATAGGTGTGTAGAGAAGATTATGACCGGGTTTAGGATAGATGGTCGTACTATCAAGAGGAGCAAACTTGTTTGCATATCGGTCATCTAGTGCCACTTGAGCGATCTAACATTGCGTTGTTACTAGGATCGAGTGGCGTGGTGAGTGCAAGTGAAAATCCTTTGGAAAATGATTGTGAAAATGCTAACACACATGCACAAGGTTGTATACACTTGGTGTGTTGGCACATTTGCAAAGGAGAAGAAGTTGGAGAAGTTTTGGAGAAAACTTTGGTTGAAAAAGAGAAGTGATGGTTCTTGGATTGGAAAACTATATTGATCCTTTGTGCTTTGGATCATGAGTTCATGTGGGTTGTGTAGCCCTCTGAATAAGCTTTCCAAAATGTCCAAGATCATCGAATTCCGAGTTGGGAGCTAAGAGTTATGGCCGTTCTCGTGAGAGGCTTTCTGGAGGGTGGCGGACTGTCTACCATTTTAGTGGCGGACTGTCCTCGGGCCTCGGACGCACAGATGGGGATGCATCGGACGCGACGGTCGCACTGTTCTCGGGTTGATAGGTGAACGGCGGACTATCCGGGCCTATAAGGGCGGACTGTCCGCCGGCTAATTTTTCGGAGAACAAGGTTGCTGGACAGGTTCTGTGTAGGCTGTCGTTTTTCAACGGTGGACTGTCCGGGCCCATGGGGCGGATTGTCCAGGGTGACCGTTGCAGCTCCTAACGGCTAGTTTCGTTATAAGGGCGGACTGTCCGGGGCTATAAGGGCGGACTGTCCGCAGTTCAAATTTCAGCACGATTTTAAACGGCTAGTTTGAGGCTTCCCTCTATAAATAGAGGTGGTGGCCGGCCATTTGACACGTTGGGCACCTTGGGGACTTAGTGTCCTTGTGTGAGAGTGCTTGGGAGCCCTCCAACTCACTTGGGATTAGTGCTAATCATATCCGCTAAGTGAGAGAGCGATTCTTGTGCGGTGCATGAGAGATTGCAAGTGTGGCACTAGGTGATCGAGTTGCAAGCCGGTGGTGCTTGTTACTCTTGGAGGTTGCCACCTCCTAGACTGCTTGGAGGCTTGTGTGTGCTCCGTGGTAGCACGCTCGGAGATTGAGTAGTGCTCCGGAGGTGACCGCTTTGTGAGGGGTGTTGTGCTCACCCCGCGGGAGATCGCAAAGAGCAACTCTAGTAAAAGAGAGACGCGAAGAGCGTCAAGTGGTTCGGCCGGGTCGAGTGCTAGAGCTTGTGGTAAGCACTCCTTGGGGAGAGTGTGACTAGTGTAGTCACCACTAGCAAGAGGACCGGCGACAACCTTGAGCTTGTCTCAACGGGGACTAGCTTGGTGGCAACCAAGTGAACCTCGGGATAAAATCACCGTGTCAACATTGTCTTCATCTTCTCGGTGGTTTGCTATCTCCATTCACTAGCTTGTATTTCCATACTCATACTTATGCTAGTGTTTAGTTGTTGCTCTTGTGTAGCTATCTAGCTTGTGTAGCTTAAATAGTTGCTCTTGTAATTAGTTAGCTTGTGTAGCTTGCTAGTTACCTTCTTTGCTTGTGTAGCTTAGAAGTAGATCTCTTGCGTGACTGTTGGTATAAATTAACGCACACTCTACTCTATCCGCAAGCGCACAGATAAAATCTATCGATGTAGCACTTCACCAGAGTAACCCAGTTTTAATATCGAACCCAAAGGAACGGATAGTGATGGGTCTCAAGTGTATAACCCCTGAGTAACTAACAAGGACGGAGAAGCTAAAAGTATAGAGGGGATCACTAAGGTTATCTATATCCAACTTAAGAGTGATATGTTTATATTATTCTTATTGGGGAAGTTGCCATAAAAGGTCACAAACAGAGTATGATTCTTTTATGCAAATGTATAATCCTACCGAGCCTACACACGGGTAAGTGGACTATAGAAGATTCAACAAGGCTATAAGAGTCACCCTTGCGAACTACCACTACTACCGGCGTTATAGGAGGTAAATATGAGCTACCAAGTCTAAGCACCACGCTTACACTATCCAACTACTCCAACTCTAGAGCGACTAGAATTAAAGTACTCAAAGGAGAGTCATAAACCTTAAGAACAATAAGAACAATAGCTCAATCTTAAATATAGATGTCGATTACCGAAACAATCGTTGAAGCAAGTTGATGAAGAACTTGAATCCACAGGTACAAGATGAAGAAGTTGATCCGACAGGCCGGAGCTTCCTCTTGATCTCTTCCTCTCTCTCTCTTCTAGTTCTAGAATAAGACTAGGTTCTAATCCTACTAGAGGGATATCTAGTCTTCTACTTGAAAGCTGACTCCTGAAGTCTCTTCTAGGGTTTCTAATTGAAGCGTAGTCTTCTGAAGAGGGACCTTCTGTCTGACCTGGGGCCTGTGGGTCTGTTTATATAGCCCTGAGGGATCGACCGCGACCGTTGGATCAAACTGACTTCACGTAGGGCTGAGATTGATCCTCAAAGGCGGTGGAAGTAGCTTGCAGAAGACGGAAGCCAGAGGTGCCAGAGGGAGACCGACCGATGGGCCCAGGGGACCGGTCGGTCCCACCTGGAAGTGGATCGGGGTGTCTCTACGTGATCTCTGGAGTCTTCTGGAAGGTTCCTGACTTGGCGAAAGCGTTATCTCCCGTCGGTTTCCTTCTAAGGGAAGGAATCGAAGGCTGTTTCCTGGTTTAGTCCCTGCGGATTCACAATTCACCAAAACTCATGGAATTTATTAGTTTTAAACACTATACTAAGGTGGAGTTTATATATTCATCCATTTTCATGCTTAATTGACCTTTAATAATAAGAGTTAATTAGTGTCAACAAGCTCCCCCACACTTAGACTTTTACTCGTCCTCGATAAAAGGTTAGATCATAAAATATCAAACATTAAATCTTTCCGTGTTTACCATAAAACCTTGAGAAGTTTGGAGAATAGAATAGTTGAAACAGATCACCCTTTCCTTTTTAGTATAAGACATTGGAGTTTTTGAAATTTCTGAAACAAGTCATAGCTTTCCTTCTCCTTTTGTAGCATTTCAAAATTCCTTACCAAAGCATTTGACTTATGAAGAGCAGTTTTATGCTACTAGGCCAATGGAGAAGAATACTATACTCTTAGATCAAGACATTAATCTTTTTAAACTTTGTCACTCTTACTGGCATATTGCAATTAGAGGGACCATGGGCTATCTTCTTTTTCTCTTTATCATACTTTTATCATAATACTTTTTCTTTTTCTATTATATATTTTTTCTGAGGTATGTCGGACACTTGTCCTTTTTTCTTTCCTCATATTTCATACTTTTGCATAGCCCATGCCTCTAATACAATACTACTTCGGAAGAGTGAATCTTTCTTTTATTTTCAAGAGTCTCGATCTTTAGAGCATAATAAATTTCTCAACAAAGAACTTAGTATTAAAGTAAACAATAATTGATTGATTATAAATGACTTTGGCAGGCAACTTATTTACTACAAAGGAGAAGTGTTGCTAATCTCTTTTTAACTTTGCAAGTAAAATTCTCCAATGCTCATACCTTAAGAATTGAGTTCTCGTTATTCTTCTATCATATTCCGCAACAACTCTAGATAGTATAGGTTTCTTAAAAATATCAAAACACGTCTTTTCAGAAAGAGTGTTGTGAGATTCTATACCATGAGCATGTCAAAATATTCTTTTCCTTTTTAAAGTGCATGAACTGCGAGAATATGGTTTTAATTTGAACAGAAGCTTGAATATTAGAAATTAGAGTGTAGTAGTTGCGTACTGATCCGTGGACGAAAGAGGAGGCAAGAGGGGTTAACCCCTGACCGATCGATGGGGTCCACCAACCGGTCGGTTGGGCTTAGGGCCCAACCGTGGCCCGCTTCGTGGTGCGTGATCTTGGTAATGATATCTTCTGTTCTATGCAGCTTCCGCGATTGATTTTCAGTAATTCTGTTGTCGTCTTCTCCCCCACACTTATTTTCTGTTTTCCGCTAATCACAACATGTGGAGACAAGACATATATCCAAAATAACAAGATAAAAGATAACTCTAACAAAAACTTTATTGATATTCAAGGCACTTTTATTACACACTGATTTAACTACACAAAACTCATAACAAAACTAGACTTAAACACGAGACTCTGCAAACACGAGTGCCTTATTAAACTACTGATAAACTATCTCTCACTTCTCTCCCTCGAGCAGATTTGTTATTGTAGAGGCTACACTGACGACCTTGTCCTTTAAGCTAATGTGTTTAGTTACATATTCATGCATCGTAATAGCCATCTTTTTCGTAGTCTTGGCTAGAGAAGCGTATCTCTGCTTGAGTTCTAAATTATCTCTCTCAAGCTCTTCAATTCTGTCTCTGAGGTGATCTAACTGGGTGGTCCTCTTGCGTTTGGCTGCGATATTAGGAGTGGTGGGTGCCCTGGTTACTGGTGGAGTAACCTTGATCTGCTCAGGGTGACCACGAACTCCCTCAAAGCGCGGGCGCGGATTTGTAGATGTGTATTTTACGACAGTGGGTTCCCCATGCTTGTTCGTCTTCAGCCCGACGAGTGTCTCATTGGGCCTAGGAGGAAGGAGCGGGATCTCTTTGGAGACGGAGAATGTCGGAAGTCCTCTCGCCGGCACCGCTTGAGCGTAGAAGGCTTGTTGACGATGCGACGAGGTCTCTTCTGGTGGGATCACATCGACAGGTGTTGGCGAGTCAACAGGAGTGATCTCCTTTGATGGCGTTACGGCAAGCTCCTTAGGTGTGGTGACGACAAGAGCCATCGAGTCCTCGGCGGGCTCGTTGAGGTCGATCCTTGGATAGGAGGCCATTAGCGCTGGTGGGAGGAAAGCTCTGTTGCTGCTGGTTTTCTGGAAGAGGTTGTAATGAATCTAGAGGCAGGTATGGGGCTGGTTTTATAGCTGAGGAGGCTTGAATGATAGGTATGATAGGTTTGTTATGGGACTCATAACGAAAGAAGGCAGAGGGCGAGGGGCCTCCAGGGCAGACCGGTCGGTCTCCCTAGGAGACCGGTCGGTCCCTCCCTGTCGGATCTCGCGGGTCCGTCGCTCGTGGTGTCTTTAAACTTGATCCTAATCCCAGAAAATATATCCCCGATGTGCAAACTTATCAGAAAAATGACGATAGTGTAAATCTATGGGATAACGAAGAATTGGATGACATCTAACTCTTCAGGACTCTTTTCAGGTTCTAGAAAAATCTTAAGACGTTGTCCATTTACCTTGAATAGCGTACCTTCGTCATTTTGAAGTGTAATGGCTCCATGTGATGAAGTGGCTATCACTGTGAAAGGTCCTTCCCATTTGCTATGTAGTTTTCCATGCCCGAACAATTTTACTCTGGAATTAAAAAGTAATACCTTATCTCTAGGAGTGAAACTCTTCTTCTTGATTCTCTTGTCATGCCACCTCTTTGTTCTCTCTTTGTAGATTTTTGCGTTATGATATGCTTTTTCGCGCCATTCATCTAGTTCAGAGAGTTGCATTTTCCTCTTTACTCCTGCGGCTTCTAAATCCATGTTCCATCTTTTGATTGCCCAGTGAGCTTTGAATTCTAGTTCTACTGGTAAGTGACAAGTCTTTCTGTAGATGAGTTGATATGGAGACATCCCCAGTGGTGTTTTATAAGCAGTACGATAAGCCCACAGTGCTTCGAGTAGTCTATCTTTCCATTGTGTTCCCATCTCGTCGACCGTTTTCTGCAGAATATTCTTGATTTGCTTGTTTGATGTTTCTGCTTGGCCACTTGTCTGGGGGTGATAGGGAGTGGCAATATTGTGACGGATCCCATGATTTGTCAGATATTTATGAAAGCCTTTTCAATGAAGTGGGTTCCTCCGTCACTAATTACCATCCTTGGCACTCCAAATCTTGGAAATATTATTTCCTCGAACATCCTCTGAGAGTTTCTTGCATTAGCAGACTTGCATGGCACTGCTTCGACCCATTTTGAGACGTAGTCGACAGCAACTAGGATATACTCATGATTCCTTGATTTAGGGAATGGTCCCATGTAATCAATTCCCCAGACATCGAAGAGCTCAATCTGAAGGTTGTTAGTGAGTGGCATGGCATCTCTGGTGTTGATGCTGCCATGCCTCTGACATGATCCACATCTTCGGATGAAGTCTTTTGTGTCTTGGTACATAGTTGGCCAGAAAAATCCACTTTGCCAGATCTTCGCATGCGTTCGGAATGCCCCATAATGTCCTCCATATGGTGAAGAGTGACAACGTTCAATGATCTTGATTCCTTCTTCAACTGGCACACATCTTTTGAGTAATCCATCAGAGCAAACTCTGAATAGATATGGATCATCCCATATGTGGATCCTGCTCTCATAGACCAGCTTCTTCTTATTTGCTCCTGGTGGTACATACCCTGCAACTATAAAATTGACAATATCTGCATACCAGGGGTCAGATCTAGAGATTTGAAAAAGCATGTCGTCCCTGAGTGAGTCATTTATAGGCAATTCCTAAGGATTTTCAAAATACATTCTAGACAAGTGATCAGCTACATAGTTTTCTACTCCTTTCTTATCTTTTATTTCTAAATCAAATTCTTGGAGTAACAAAACCCATCTTATTAAGCGTGGCTTAGCATCTTTCTTAGTGAGCAGGTACTTTAATGCAGCATGATCAGTAAAAACAATCACCTTTGCTCCCACTAAATAAGATCTAAATTTGTCTATAGCAAAAACAACAGCCAGAAATTCTTTTTCAGTAGTAGCATAATTAAGTTGAGGTCCTGTTAAAGTTTTGCTGGCATAAGCAATTGCATGATGCTTTTTATCCTTATATTGTCCTAGCACAGCTCCTACAACAAAATCACTTGCATCACACATGATCTCAAAGGGTAGAGACCAATCAGGCGGTTGAATGACAGGTGCAGAAGTGAGCGCTTTCTTGAGAGTGTTAAAAGATTCTAAACATGCATCATCAAATTCAAAAGGAACATCCTTGGCCAAAAGATTTGTAAGTGGTCTTGCAATGTAAGAAAAATCTTTTATAAATCTACGGTAGAAACCGGCATGGCCAAGAAAACTTCTAATTCCTTTGACATTAATCGGTGGAGGCAAACGTTCAATTACTTCAATTTGAGCTTTGTCTACCTCAATTCCACGTTCTGATACTAAATGACCTAGCACTATGCCTTCCTTAACCACAAAATGACATTTTTCCCAATTAAGGACTAAGTGCTTTTCTTCACATCTTTGTAAAACCTTGTCTAAATTTTCAAGACAATCATCAAAAGTTTTTCCATAAACAGAAAAGTCATCCATGAAAACTTCCATGATTTCTTCAATCATATTAGAAAATATAGACATCATACATCTTTGGAAAGAAGCAGGTGCATTACATAATCCAAAAGACATTCGGCGATAAGCATAAGTTCCGTATGGACATGTGAAAGTGGTTTTGCTTTGATCATCTGGATGGATTGGGATTTGGTGATATCCAGAATATCCATCAAGAAAACAAAAGAAAGAGTGATTGGCTAACCGTTCTAACATTTCGTCTATGAAAGGTAGCGGAAAGTGATCTTTCTTAGTTGCCTTGTTTAATTTTCTGTAATCAATACACATTCTCCAACCAGTAACAGTTCTTTGTGGAATTAATTCATTCTTCTCATTCTTTACCACAGTCATGCCTCCCTTTTTCGGCACAACTTGGACAGGGCTTACCCACTCACTGTGTGGCACAGGATAAATGATCCTGGCGTGCAAGAGTTTCAAAACTTATTTCTTTACTACTTCCCTCATCGCATTGTTAAGCCTGCGTTGTGGCTCTCTAGATGGTGATATGTTAGGATCAGTAGGAATGCGATGGGTGCAGAAAGCGGGGTTGATTCCTTTTAAATCATGGAGTGAATAGCCAAAGGCTGATTTATGCTTCTCTAGCTAAGACAGTGATCAACCTAGAAGTTTGTTTCTGAGTAAGATTATTATTTATGATTACAGGAGATTCATGATCATTATTTAAGAAAGCATATCGAAGCCCAGAAGGTAAGGGTTTTAACTCTATAGGAGGTTTAGGAGGTTCTTCTAAGGAATCTAAAGGATCTGGATCAGGTGTGTTATCTTCTTCCTAAGTGAAGAACTGAGCATCTTCTTCATATTCGGATTCATTTATTATTTCAAAAGATGCTTCCTTAATTTCTTCTATAGGATCTGGCTCGGGACATGATTCATTCTCAGCATTTAGAGAGTGAGTGATAGGCATGATTCCTTTAAGATTTTTCCCAAGATGGAAGTTTAAGATCCCTAATTGTCCTTCATGAATGAGTTGCTTAAGTGGTTGGCCTATCAACAGATTGAACTCTTTAATATCAAAGATATAAAAACTTAAGTGTAGTGGAGTGTTATCTATTGTGACAGGCATGACATACATGATTCCTGAGCTAGGAATAACATGTCCTAAAGGGGTTTTTAAAAGTTTAGCTGTTGGGGTAAGTGGTATTTGTTTTAATAAATTTTGAGCAAAGGTTTCAGCCATAATGTTGATTCCCACAACAGGATTATAGAGAGCTTCGAAGGGTTGTTGATGGATTTGACATTGAATGTGTGTAGAAGGTGAATTTAAGTGGATTGTATCAGTGGAAAGTTCTGATTCTTCTAACCATTCATGACTTATTATAGAGATTAGTTTCTTCGTAGTCTCTTTTAGGAAAACCTTATCAGTAAGTTCTTCTAAAGATGATTTTTGATTTTGTGGTTTCCTAATTGTGTGATATTTCGAGGTATTACCAAATTCGGTAAAGTACTCATCCTCGAAGTCAAAGGTATCTCCTAAGATTGAGGTTTCCCTCTCACTAGGAATTAAAGCTGAGGTTTGTTCATGATTAAGAATAGGTATAGGATCAGCTTCTAGATTTACTTCTAGTGGTTCTTGTGGTTTAGCTTCAGGAGTAGGAGTGATTTGAGATAAGTTTTGTAACATTTCCCTTGCCTTAGAAGCTGGGGTATGTAGGAATGATCCGTTTGAAGCTAAGTTAAGGTAGTTAGAAGTTTTTCTATTCAGACCATTATAAAAGTGTTGAAGCAAGACAGGGTCTGGAATAGATAAGGCTGGACCAGAGCGGACAAGATTATCGAATCTTTCCCAGGCTGCAATTAGAGACTCATTATCCTCTTGGATGAAGGACAAAATCTCTAAGCGAAGACAAATAATTTTGGAGACAGGGAAGTATTCTAAGCAAAAGCTAGAGCAGAGTTCTTTCCAATCCCCATTTTTACTTGGTGCAGTTTGAAGGTACCATGTTTTGGCTTTTCCCTCTAAGGAGAATGGAAAAAGTTTCCATCTAAGGGTTTCGTCAGACATGCCTGCGATATGTAGGCACGCACAGGTTTGTTCAAACTCATTTAAATGAATATGTGGGTTTTCGTCTTCTAAGCCAGAGAAAATTTGATTCTTAACCATTTCTATCAAACATGGTCGTAGCTCGTAGTTGTCTGAAAGGATTGCGGATACATGGGTGTATGCCGGGTCTCTGAGTGATGAGTGATTGTCAACTGGGATGATGCGCATGTTCTTTGGCTTGTGTTGTGCAGGTGTCGAGCACGGATGCAGTGATCAAAGGCAAGGTGAAGGTCAAGTACAGACGTGCCGTGCCGATGGACCGAGAGTGGCGAAGGGCGGACGTGAGGCTTGGACTGAGGGACCAGAGGCCCGAGGATCAGCTGTGGTGGCTGGCAGCCTGTGGCAGCTACAAGTGAAGACTTGCGGTCATGTGTTGCCTGAGTCGTGGACTTGGGGACACGTGTCGGTGGACGGGGTGCACGGGAGGTGCATCCCCTCTATGACGTCGGTTTGGTGGTAGAGCCAGGGAAAAACCATCGGGTGGACGGTTTCCAGGTTTGGGCCTCAAAACCTGGGCGTGGATGGTTTCCGAGTTTGGCCACAAAACTCCGGCTAAGGGTTTCCGAGTTTGGCCTCAAAACTCGGGTTGAGGACGGTTTCCAGGTTTGGGCCTCAAAACCTGGGCGCTGAGGGTTTGCTGAGTTTGGCCTCAAAACTCAGATGCTGGTGGGCTGGTTTCCCAGTTTGGGCCTCAAAATCGGGGGTTGGCTGTGAAGGCTGGTTTCCCGGGTTGGGCCTCAAAACCGGGGGTGCGACGTCCAGAAAAAGGACGCGGAGCGGTGGCGGCACGTGGCGGCAATCGGGAGGTTGCGTTGAGGCAACGCTACGAGTTTGCGGGCGTGGCCGTCGGATCTACCTACCACCGAGTTGGTCCAGAATAACCTTAGGGTTTAGCTGGCTCGCTCTGTAAGTAGTGAGGGGTAGAATAGGAATAGAGTAGGAATTAGGAATAGGTTAAGTAGGGGGAGACACCCTCCTCCCCAACTATCTCAGTCATTTGCTCTTTGCTTCTAGGGTTTCCTGCTCTCCCTCTCCTCTGCTGTAGCGAACCTGAGATCCACAGAGAAGAGAACAATACCTCTGTGTTCATGAGATTTTGAGGAAGTGAGGCCGTAACCTCACTGTTGTAGCGTGTGCTAGCCACACGGTTGCAATTCGTGGTTGTGATTCGCGTTTCGTTCGTGTTCTTCGCGGAATCCTTTTTCTCCATGATTTTCCCGTCGTTTGATCTCTTTGCTCGGTTCATCTTTTGCAAAACTGTTTGAACCAAGTTGTTCTAGATCGTGAGGCACTTCTTTCGACCGAAGGAATTCACCTCTAACCTCACGATCTAGGAGATCGGTCGATTTTTGTTTCGTGTCAAGTTTTTCTCCCTTCCCACGAAGTTCTTCGATTCATCGATTTGGAGATAGGTTCGAGCCATGATCTCTTAGAGATGACTCTACTCACCAAGTTTGATCCCTAGAGGATTTGTTTTGGGTGAGATCGAGTCGAATCGGTGGACGAACTGCCCAGTTTCGGGGTGACCGGACGCTCGCCACAGGATGACCGGACGCTAAGAGTGAGTCCGATCGTTGAACAGCTCACTGCTGTGTTTCGTGTCCTGACCGGACGCACTGATTGCACACTGACCGGACTCATCCCTGGCACTGTTCACCGTGTGTGCTTGGTACTGACCGGACGCACTGCCTTCGACCGGACGCTCCAGAGTCGTGAGTCCGGTCCAACTCAGTAAGGTCTCAGATCAGCATTTGTGTGACCGGACACGTCCGGTCCCTGCTGACCGGACGCTGGCCAGAGTCCGGTCGTGTCTGCTTTGCGCGTTTTCATTCGTCAGTTGTTCGTTCGGTGTCGGATTTGGTTTTCGTCTTTTGCGTTGGTTTTCTAGAGTTGTGTAGTGTCCCGCTGTGCTTCTTGGAAGCATCCACCCTACATCTAGGGTCATGGACACTAGCAAGCTCTAGGGTTTGTCTTTGGGGTTGATTTACGGGACAGTGGCAACAAGTTTCTGAAAGGAATTTTGAAGCTCCCATTCACCCCCCCTCTGGTCGCTTTCTGGTAGCATTCTCGGTCCTTCAATTGGTATCGGAGCGGGTTAAGGATCTTCCACCTTAGCCGGTTCCAGATCCACAGAAGGCGACATGGATCGCGGCGTGGGCAAACCGCCGTTTTTCGATGGGACGAACTATGCGTATTGGAAGATACGCATGTCGGCCTATCTGCAGAGTTTGGGCGCTTCCATTTGGGATATTTGCAACTCTGCCGATTACGTGGTCTTGGCTGCTCGTGTCTCTCAGCTTTAGATCGATGAGCACGATGCCAATAGCCAAGCACGTAATGCTCTTTTCTCATGTCTGAGCATGAGTGAGTTTGATCGTGTTTCTCACCTCGCTACGACTCGGGAGATTTGGGCTACCCTCATGCGCTTTCATGAGGGAACCTCTCAAGTCAAAACCTGACTCTACGAGTCGTTCAAGCGAGAGTATGAGAACTTTTGACATATGCCTGGCGAGAGCATAGAAAGTTTATTCGCTCGCTTTCAGGTGATTGTCAACAGGATGAGGGCTAACAAGGAGCAGTTGCCTTTCGACGATCATGAGAGAGCTTTGAAGCTTTTGCATACTCTTGATCGATCGGTGTGGGACTCCAAAGTTCAGGCGATCATCGAATCACCTAACTATGAGACCCTCACGTGTGACGAGCTCTTTAGTAAGCTCAAGTCCAGTGAGATTGATGCCATGGCGAGGGCTTCTTATGAGAATCCTTCTGGCCCGACTATGGCTTTGGTTTCTGGCTCTTCTAACTCCTCTGGAGGCTTTGCTCTTTCGTCTCTCTTTTCTGTCACAGAGGACCAACTCGAGTCTTTGGGGGATGACGAGTTGGCAATGCTCGCCAACCAGTTCTCGCGGTTTCACAACAATCACATGAACCGTCGCCGCGGAGGAGGACGCTCACGATGCTATGAGTGCGACGACCCCGACCACTTCATCGCCAACTGTCCCAAGAAGAAGAACTCATCTGGGAAGGGCGATCATGGGCACAAGTACGACTCCGGCAAGCACAAGGAGAAGTACGTCCCCGCGAGGCACAAGCGGAGGGGCGGCTTCGACAAGGAGTACATCAAGAAGAAGTACTTGGAGAAGGCCCAGGCTGAGCAGCGTGCGTTCTTCGCCACGCTCAGCGACGTCGATGGCTCGGATGACGACTCCGCTTGCTCAAGCGATGACGAGTCCGAGAAGAAGAAGAGGATCGAGGACAAGCTGAACGGTCTCTGCTTCTTCGCCGACGTCGACGGCCTCTGCACCATGGCCCTCGGCAAGGACGTCGACGGCGAGCTGGTGAACTCCCCTCGGGACGACGACGACGACACCTCCTAGGCATCTCTGACCCATGATGAGCTTTCTGCTGAGGTCGAGAAACTTACTGCCGCGCTCCTTAGTCAAGATAAGTTGCTTAGGCGAGCCGCTAGAGAGCGCAAGGAGTTTAGGCAGAAGTGGGAGGATACGGTGAAGGAACTTGATTCTGTCAAGTCCACCGTAGTTGTTACCGATGAGGAGGAGTGCGAGGCGTGCACCACGCACATGACTGATCTTCTCACTTTGAGAAGCAAGTATGTTGCATTGGTAGGAGAGGTGGATGAGCTCTGGGCTAGGCCCATGCTGTTGGGTGCGTGCAAGACTTGTCCTGTCTTGCAATCCGAGTTGGCAGAGAAAAATGCCAAGATTGTGTCTCTTGAGGAGGCCAGCTCGGGTAGCACTTGTGTGACTAGGTGCGCTTTATGCGAGGGTTTGGAGATGGAGATTGCCAATGTGAAGCATGACAAGATGCAAACTGAGGAAGAAAACACATACCTTCGGACCATCTTGTCATGGGTCTCTTGTAGTGAGCCACAGCTCGGGATGATGATCTCCCAATTCAAGCGAGCTGCTGGAGGTCCCGGTGTAGGCTTTGCTCCGGGTGTTGATCTTTCTGCTTTTGGGAAGATTGGAGAGTCGAGTGGTTTGAACCCGAGTGAGAAGCCCAACTCCACCACTACTCCCAAACTGACCAAGCTTCCACCCAAAGAGCCTCTCAAGCCTAACACCAAGGATGGGGTGTTTGAGGAACCTCCGAAAGCTCCACCCAAGAACCAAATGTGGCATCCCAAACCTAACCACCTAAAGAACAAGTTGGACACTATGCCACCTATCCAGGAGGAGTGTATGCCACAGAAGGGCAAGGTGATCCACACCCACAACCGTGAGTACCAACAACCCCCTTTGAGAGCGGTGAGGTACCACTGTGAGCATTGTGGGAGAGATGGACACTTGAGCGAGTTCTGCTTTCGGCGCAAGAGAGAGGCGCGCCGTGCTAGGGAGATGAACAACCCGGACATGTACCATCCTTTCCATGATGTACATGCGCCGAATGTTCAGAGGAGAGCACCGAGACGTGCTGCTAGGCCCAGAGGTCCAGAACCTCAAGTTCCCAGGCCTAGGCAGCAGAGAGCTCCGAGGAGAGACGCTAGGCCTAGAGGTGTTGAGCCTCAAGTCCCTAGGCGTAGGCCTCGTAGAGAGCGTGCCTGGCGGGAGCCTGCATTTGTAGGCTATGGACCCTGTGGCGGAGGCTTTGCAGTTGAGCGTTTTCCCCCACCGCGTTTTGAGTATCGCGATGGACGCTCCTCCCTTAGCGGACCACGTTTTCCTCAACGTGGTGATCGCTCCTCCCGTAGGCGTGCTAGGAATGGTTTTTCTGCTAACCGTTCTTTTGAGCAGTCAGCCCAACACTAGTATTCCCCTTACTTCACTAACCCCAGTGTTGGCCCGTATGCTCACCCTATGTCTTTTTATTGATGTAGGTAAAACGATTGGAGAATGTTTGGTTGGTGGATTCCGGGTGTTCGAGGCACATGACCGGAAACGCCAAGTGGTTCTCCAGGTTTAGTCCGGTCGCCGGAAAGGAGTATATCACCTTCGGCGACAACAGCAAAGGTAAGGTGCTGTCTCGTGGGTCTGTGCGAGTTAATGAGCACTTTGTGTTGCGCGATGTTGCTCTTATTTCTAACTTGCATTTTAACCTTCTTTCTGTTTCGCAACTCTTTGATGATGACTATGAGATTCGTTTTAAACCGAATCTCAGTCGCATTTTGGATCCTCAGGGCAATCTTGTATGTGTGATTTCGCCCTTTGGAAATGTCTTTCGTGCGGATTTCTCGGAGTTGTTTGGAATTTCTCGTTGTCTTTTGGCTGGACCTTCTTCCTCTGATCTTTGGAAGTGGCATAGGAGACTAGGTCATCTGAGCTTCGACTTGCTTGCAAGACTTAGTTCACTTGGCTTAATCCGAGGATTGCCCAAGTTATCCATGGAGAAGGATCTTGTTTGCCATTCTTGTAGACATGGGAAGATGGTAGCCGCTCCCCACCATCCAGTGACTCAGGTCATGACTAAGCGCCCTAGAGAGCTTTTGCACATGGACCTTGTTGGTCCGGCTCGGGTGAGCTCGGTTGGGGGGAAGTGGTATGTGCTTGTTGTTGTCGACAACTTTTCGAGATATTCATGGGTTTTCTTTTTAGCTGAGAAAACCGAGACTTTCTCCTTTGCTCGCAATCTGATTTTGCGTCTTCAGAATGAGTTCCCTTTGAACTCTATGCGAGCAATTCGGAGTGATAATGGTTCCGAATTCAAGAATTCGGATTTTGAGAAGTTTTGTAACTCTTTGGGTTTAGAGCATCAGTTTTCTTCCCCTACACACCCCCTCAAAATGGTGTTGTAGAGAGGAAGAATCGGACCCTTGTAGAGATGGCCAGGACGATGCTTGATGAGCATAGGACTCCTAGGCGATATTGGGCCGAAGCTATGAACACTGCATGCTATATTTCCAATCGCATTTTTCTTCGAGCTTTCTTGAAAAAGACCTCTTATGAGTTGCATTTTGGAAAACTACCCAAGGTGAGTTATTTTCGAGTTTTTTGTTGCCATTGTTTTATACTCAAAAAGGGCAACTTGGACAAGTTTGAGTCTCGTTCTTCTGACGGTGTGTTTTTGGGTTATGGCACTCACACTCGAGCTTATCGTGTACTTAACCTTGACACTAACCGAGTCATGGAGACATCAGATGTCACCTTCGACGAGACCTTGGTTTGTCCTTCTTCTCGTTTTGAGCGTGCAGGTGATCATGAGGTTGGCGAACCTCTTTTCGATGATGAAGAAGAAGGTGTTGAAGGGATAGATGACCCAGCACCTCCTCCACCTGCTGTGCCGCAAAGAGCGGCTTCTACTACGACTCACGGCCCCGACACCTCTTCTTCCTGGGGGCCGTGGGATCCGCCACCTCGAGCGGTACCCTTTGTACCTGAGGAGGCACCAGCTGCTGTTGAGGGGGAGGCCACTTCGGCAAGGGAGGCGCCACGACACATTCAGCTCTAGCACCCGCCTCAACAGATGATCGGCAGCATCGACGAACGCGTCACCCGGTCAAGGAAAATCTCTCACTTTGCTCATTCTGCATTTGTTGCTGATTTTGAACCCCGGGATGTTGGACACGCTTTGACGGATCCTGATTGGGTCAATGCCATGCATGAGGAGCTTGAGAACTTTGAGAGAAATTGGGTTTGGGTTCTAGTGTCTCCACCTTCTGAGTGTCATCCAATTGGGACAAAATGGGTTTTCAAAAACAAACAGGGAGAAGATGGCCATGTTGTGAGAAACAAAGCCAGACTCGTAGCCCAGGGATATAGTCAGAAGGAGGGGATAGACTATGAGGAGACATTTGCTCCTGTAGCACGTTTGGAGGCTATTAGGATACTCTTGGCTTTTGCTGCATCCAAAGGTTTCAAACTTTTTCAAATGGATGTCAAGAGTGCCTTCTTAAACGGCTATATAGAAGAGGAGGTGTATGTTAGACAACCCCCCGGTTTCGAAAATCCCAAGTTTCCAAACCATGTCTTTAAACTCCACAAAGCTTTGTATGGTTTGAAACAAGCCCCTAGAGCCTGGTATGATAGGTTGAAAACCTTTTTGCTTGCTAAGGGTTTTAAAATGGGATGTGTAGATAAAACGCTCTTTCTCCTCAAGCAAGGCACTGATACTCTCTTGGTCCAAATTTACGTAGATGATATCATTTTCGGTGGTTCTTCTCACGCTTTGGTTGCCAAGTTTGCAGACATTATGAGCAGGGAGTTCGAGATGAGCATGATGAGCGAGTTGATGTTTTTCCTCGGGCTGCAAATCAAGCAAACCCGGGAAGGAACGTTTGTGCACCAGGGCAAGCATACCAGAGATATCCTGAAGAAGTTCGACATGGGTGAGGCCAAGCCTCTTCCAACACCCATGGCGACCACGACGGCCCTGGATGCGGACAAGGAGGGAGAAGCAGTGGACCAGAAGGAGTACCGGAGTATGATCGGGTCGCTGCTGTACCTGACGGCGACACGCCCGGACATCCAGTTCGCGGTGTGCCTCTGCGCGCGCTTTCAGGCGTCGTCGCGCACCTCTCACCGTCAGGCGGTCAAGCGCATTATGAGGTACTTATCCTTCTCTCCAGAATTTGGGATCTGGTATTCTGCTTCCTCCACCCTTTCCCTTTGCGGTTATTCCGATGCCGATTTTGCTGGTTGCCATATTGATCGCAAGTCCACTTCTGGGACTTGCCAGTTTATTGGTTCTTCTCTTGTTTCGTGGTCTTCTCGCAAGCAGTCTAGCGTCGCCCAGTCTACCACGGAGGCTGAGTATGTTGCTGCGGCTAGCTGCTGTTCCCAGTTACTCTGGATGA
This sequence comes from Coix lacryma-jobi var. lacryma-jobi, assembly GCA_009763385.1. Taxonomy (NCBI): domain Eukaryota; kingdom Viridiplantae; phylum Streptophyta; class Magnoliopsida; order Poales; family Poaceae; genus Coix; species Coix lacryma-jobi. Next base: position 53,458,452 of record CM019825.1, read on the forward strand.
TGGCCACTTTGCGTGATTTTGGTCTGAGCTTTTCTCGTGTTCCATTGCTTTGTGACAGCACGAGTGCTATTAGCGTTGCTAAGAACGCCGTGCTTCACTCGAAGACCAAACATATTGATGTGCGCTTTCATTTTCTGCGAGACCACTATGAGAAGGGTGATATCGACCTTCGCCATGTCGATACTCATCATCAGCTTGCTGATATTTTTACCAAGCCTTTGGACCAATCAACCTTTAATCGGTTGAGAGGTGAGCTTGGTGTGTGTTTCCCCTTTTAGATGGGGGAAACACTTTGGATTTTGTATGATACACTGACTTTTTAGTTTCAGTTGTTTTTGCTTCTTTTTGATTTCTTCATGCATATTTTGTATTTTAGCATACACTTTTACATTCTGAGCTTCATATGTATAATCTGAAGAATGTAACTATGCTCTCTGTAGTTTTTGCTCCGATGCTTTATGTTGATGCTGTAGCTTATGCTCTTTCTGATCACTAGTACATACTATGAGCTGAGCTATTTTTGAATGGTGAATTTGTTAATGAACTTAAAACTTGAAAATATTCACCATTGATATATGTAACTAGCATGTGTAGGATGTGTTGAAGTCACATGTGCTTTTCATATATGCTAGGTTGCTATGTCTCTAGTGTTGAGTCATTCACTTGCTTGGTATGTCATATTCTGTTTAAAATCTGAACCAAGTTAAGTGAATTGGAAAGATCGAGATGGGTTTGCTTGTTAGCACCTCACAGTTTCGAGACTGTTTCTCATTGCACTTTGAGTTAAACTTGAGTTGTGTAGTGTATGACCGAAACTGTTGCTTTAAGCTTCTGATTGCTTATGCATAGGCTTCGCACAGTTGGAAAGTTAGACAATAACAAGCATTCAACCTCTCGCAGTCACATGTTGTTTTCTGAACTTGTGTAATTTCACCGCTGCAACTCCGATTAAATTTTGAAATCACAAGTAAATGCCTAAATTGGTATCAACATGATGATTGAACTGTGCTAGGGGTAGTTCACTTGGTATACATGCTTAGCACATTTGATTTCCTGTCCATACATGTCTTGTGCTATTTTGATGGTGAATACCTTTTTCGGCTTAAAAATGCTCACATGTTCATATTTCATTCTTTGTGATCAGTTTGAGCCTTTGCTAGCATTCTGTGCATTTTTCTGAGTCATCGGATTTGAACTCTATAGAGCATCCTTGCACTCTTTTGAGTATACTCCTGAAGCTCCTAACTTGCATTTTGCCTCATTTGCATTTTGGAAGGGGAGAATTCTGCGTGTTGGCACTTTTTGTTGGTGCATTTTCTGAGGGGGAGCCTTATTTCTTGATAAGTGCATTTTCAACTAAGGGGGAGAAATTACAAATCATTACCCTCCGTTTCAGTTAAGGGGGAGTCTTCCTTGTTGTTTGCACTATTCGAGGAGGAGTTTGTTTCCGGTTGAGTATTTGACATTTTCAATTGATTTGGAGAGGTTTGCTAGTTGTGTTGAGCCTTAGCCTCTTTCTTGAGGGACTAGCATTTGCTTTTCAGATTTTCAATTGGTGTCGAACTCTTTTTGGTAACAGTCGGTATCGAGCTTTCTTTGCTAGTTGTGTTGAGCCTCTGTGCCTCTATCTTGAGGGACTAGCATTTTGCTTCGATATTTTTGATTGGGATTTGCTAGCGGTATTGAGCCTGTTCTACCTCTTCTTGAGGGCTAGCTTTGCTTTGCTTGGTTGCGTCGAGCCATTGCCCATGTCTTTGGGAACCAAGTTCTTTCGCTCTGTCCACTTGACCTTCTTCGGCTTTACTATGCTTTTGGGTCATTTGGTCGAGTTTTCTCTTCTCCTTCTTCCTTCTTCTCTTTCTATTATGATTTGTGTTGGTAGTTGACAATGCACTCATCAAGGGGGAGATTGCGGATACATGGGTGTATGCCGGGTCTCTGAGTGATGAGTGATTGTCAACTGGGATGATGCGCATGTTCTTTGGCTTGTGTTGTGCAGGTGTCGAGCACGGATGCAGTGATCAAAGGCAAGGTGAAGGTCAAGTACAGACGTGCCGTGCCGATGGACCGAGAGTGGCGAAGGGCGGACGTGAGACTTGGACTGAGGGACCAGAGGCCCGAGGATCAGCTATGGTGGCTGGCAGCCTGTGGCAGCTACAAGTGAAGACTTGCGGTCATGTGTTGCCTGAGTCGTGGACTTGGGGACACGTGTCGGTGGACGGGGTGCACGGGAGGTGCATCCCCTCTACGATGTCGGTTTGGTGGTAGAGCCAGGGAAAAACCATCGGCTGGACGGTTTCCAGGTTTGGGCCTCAAAACCTGGGCGTGGATGGTTTCCGAGTTTGGCCACAAAACTCGGGCTGAGGGTTTCCGAGTTTGGCCTCAAAACTCGGGCTGAGGACGGTTTCCAGGTTTGGGCCTCAAAACCTGGGCGCTGAGGGTTTGCTGAGTTTGGCCTCAAAACTCAGATGCTGGTGGGCTGGTTTCCCGGTTTGGGCCTCAAAACCGGGGGTTGGCTGTGAAGGCTGGTTTCCCGGGTTGGGCCTCAAAACCGGGGGTGCGACGTCCAAGAAAAGGACGCGGAGCGGTGGCGGCACGTGGCAGCAATCGGGAGGTTGCGTCGGGGCAACGCTACGAGTTGTGCGGGCGTGGCCGTTGGATCTACCTACCACCGAGTTGGTCCAGAATAACCTTAGGGTTTAGCTGGCTCGCTCTGTAAGTAGTGAGGGGTAGAATAGGAATAGAGTAGGAATTAGGAATAGGTTAAGTAGGGGGAGACACCCTCCTCCCCAACTATCTCAGTCATTTGCTCTTTGCTTCTAGGGTTTCCTGCTCTCCCTCTCCTCTGCTGTAGCGAACCTGAGATCCACAGAGAAGAGAACAATACCTCTGTGTTCATGAGATTTTGAGGAAGTGAGGCCGTAACCTCACTGTTGTAGCGTGTGCTAGCCACACGGTTGCAATTCGTGGTTGTGATTCGCGTTTCGTTCGTGTTCTTCATGGAATCCTTTTTCTCCACGATTTTCCCGTCGTTTGATCTCTTTGCTCGGTTCATTTTTTGCAAAACCGTTTGAACCAAGTTGTTCTAGATCGTGAGGCACTTCTTTCGACCGAAGGAATTCACCTCTAACCTCACGGTCTAGGAGATCGGTCGATTTTTGTTTCGTGTCAAGTTTTTTCTCCCTTCCCCCGAAGTTCTTTGATTCATCAATTTGGAGATAGGTTCGAGCCATGATCTCTTAGAGATAGCTCACTATCCTCCTTGTGACTCTACTCACCAAGTTTGATCCCTAGAGGATTTGTTTTGGGTGAGATCGAGTCGAATCGGTGGACGAACTGCCCAGTTTCGGGGTGACCGGACGCTCGCCACGGGATGACCGGACACTAAGAGTGAGTCTGGTCGTTGAACAGCTCACTGCTGTGTTTCGTGTCCTGACCGGACGCACTGATTGCACACTGACCGGACTCATCCCTGGCACTGTTCACCGTGTGTGCTTGGTACTGACCGGACGCACTGCCTTCGACCGGACGCCCCAGAGTCGTGAGTCCGGTCCAACTCAGTAAGGTCTTAGATCGGCATTTGTGTGACCGGACGCGTCCGGTCCCTGCTGACCGGACGCTGGCCAGAGTCCGGTCATGTCTGCTTTGCGCGTTTTCGTTCGTCGGTTGTTCGTTCGGTGTCGGATTTGGTTTCTGTCTTTTGCGTTGGTTTTCTAGAGTTGTGTAGTGTCCCGCTGTGCTTCTTGGAAGCATCCACCCTACATCTAGGGTCGTGGACACTAGCAAGCTCTAGGGTTTGTCTTTGGGGTTGATTTACGGGACAGTGGCAACAAGTTCCGAAAGGAATTTTGAAGCTCCCATTCACCCCCCCTCTGGTCGCTTTCTGGTAGCATTCTCAGTCCTTCAAGGATAGGCTTAGAAGATTTGGGCAACTCTAAGTCTACAACAGTGTGATAGGTATACTGGTTCAGTGGAATGGAATCTATGGAGCTAGTGGTTGGCTCTGAGAAATCCATTGTGAAAAGAATATAAAAGATAAAAGATAAAAGCAAAAAAGCACAGGCAAGGTATGAAAAATAAAAGATAAAGGTAAAGTATAAAAGGTATAATACAAGGTTATACTCAAGACGTAAAATGATCTACCGTTCCCCGGCAACGGCGCCAGAAATGCTTGTTGGTATAAATTAACGCACACTCTACTCTATCCGCAAGCGCACAGATAAAATCTACCGATGTAGCACTTCACCGGAGTAACCCAGTTTTAATATCGAACCCAAAGGAACGGATAGTGATGGGTCTCAAGTGTATAACCCCTGAGTAACTAACAAGGATGGAGAAGTTAAAAGTATAGAGGGGATCACTAAGGTTATCTATATCCAACTTAAGAGTGATATGTTTATATTATTCTTATTGGGGAAGTTGCCATAAAAGGTCACAAACATAGTATGATTCTTTTATGCAAATGTATAATCCTACCGAGCCTACACACGGGTAAGTGGACTATACAAGAATCAACAAGGCTATAAGAGTCACCCTTGCGAACTACCACTACTACCGGCGATATAGGAGGTAAATATGAGCTATCAAGTCTAAGCACCACGCTTACACTATCCAACTACTCCAACTCTAGAGCGACTAGAATTAAAGTACTCAAAGGAGAGTCATAAACCTTAAGAACAATAAGAACAATAGCTCAATCTTAAATATAGATGTCGATTACCGAAACAATCGTTGAAGCAAGTCGATGAAGAACTTGAATCCACAGGTACAAGATGAAGAAGTTGATCCGACAGGCCGGAGCTTCCTCTTGATCTCTTCCTCTCTCTCTCTCTCTTCTATTTCTAGAATAAGACTAGGTTCTAATCCTACTAGAGGGATATCTAGTCTTCTACTTGAAAGCTGACTCCTGAAGTCTCTTCTAGGGTTTCTAATTGAAGCGTAGTCTTCTGAAGAGGGACCTTCTGTCTGACCTGGGGCCTGGGGGTTTGTTTATATAGCCCTGAGGGATCAACCGCGACCGTTGGATCAAACTGACTTCACGTAGGGCTGAGATTGATCCTCAAAGGCGGTGGAAGTAGCTTACAGAAGACGGAAGCCAGAGGTGCCAGGGGAAGACCGACCGGTGGGCCCAGGGGACCGGTCGGTCCCACTTGGAAGTGGATCGGGGTGCCCTTCCTCAGGGTGTCTCTACGTGATCTCTAGAGTCTTCTGGAAGGTTCCTGACTTGGCGAAAGCGTTATCTCCCGTCGGTTTCCTTCTAAGGGAAGGAATCGAAGGCTGTTTTCTGGTTTAGTCCCTGCGGATTCACAATTCACCCAAACTCATGGAATTTATTAGTTTTAAACCCTATATTAAGGTGGAGTTTATATATTCATCCATTTTCATGCTTAATTGACCTTTAATAATAAGAGTTAATTAGTGTCAACAGTGACTAATTGTCTTGAGTAGCCTTGTTAGTCACATTACTTAGTTTGTGTAGCTAAGTATTTTAAGCTCTCTAATTTGGCTTGTGTAGCCTTGTTATTGAGCATTGCTAGTGAGCTTAGGCTTTATGCGCTTTGCATCACTAGATTGATTAGGAGCTCCCCGGTTTGATTAGAGTACTAGTTGCATAGGTTTGTGTGACCTTGCAAGCTAGATTGATTAGGTGAGCTCTAGCTAGCCTAGCACCTTATTTGCTTTGTTTAGGATCTTTTGTAAGGTGCTAAAGTTAATAGGTAGAGGGGTGTAGTCTTGGCTAGGCCGATAGTTTTAATTCCGCATTTGTTTCGGTTAGCCAGTGAGATTAATTTTAGAAAAGACTATTCACCCCCTCTAGTCCGCCATCTCGACCCTTCAAGGTTGTTCTAGGACCAGCAAGGCTGCCTAGAACGCCGTCGAGCCTCGCCGGGAGACACGCCGAACAGCAAGGTAGAGGGGAAAAAGGGGTAAAGGGATAGTAGATTGAATTTGATCGATTAATGTTGGATGCCTCAATCGGCCATGATCCTCTCATATATATAGAGGGGGTTGGTCTTATCCTAATAGGAAACATCTCCAGATACGATCTCCAAGTTTTCTATCCGAACTCTATCAAAATATGAATCCAATCCGGACGTAACAAGGTAACCCTGATCTCGCTAATCCTTGGATTGACCAGATCGGCTTAATGGGCTTTATCAACCCATACTGATCTACAAATCGTCCTTATAAGAGAAGGATCCACATATTAGCGTCGGACTCAACTTTCATAAGGCTTCCGACCAGGGCCACCTGGTCGGACATAACATAAGTGATCGGAAACCCAAAACGATTAGGCCCATTTAACTTAGAACATCCAATCTCTCAAAAAGACAAATTCGACTCTAATATTATAGGCCGAATATTTCCTCTAAATTCATGTTTACCTGTGACATTTTGGAGTGTCAACATATGCCCCCCTGTTTTTAGGTGATCTTTAATAGAACCTAAAAACAAACCGAATAACAACGATGTCCAACTCATCGGCTATTCGAAAATTAAGGATAAATATTCTGATTATTTTTGTTCTAAGGGTGATACATGTATCGGCCATTGTTTAGAAGGCGCTCAGGCTTCTTGCCAAACACTTGGAAAGTACTTTTTTAGATACCTTCCGTTTATTGCTCTTGGGAGACTTTCACCTTGTAACGTCTCTAGCACTTATGCATTCCCGAATATTACTTTGATCACTTTATAAGGACCTTCCCAACTCGGCGACCACTTGCCAAACTTGTTGCTTCTCGATCCGAGTGGTAGTATAGTCTTCCATACTAACTCTCCCACTTGGAACGATTTGCTTCTCACCTTCTTGTTGTAAGCTCTGGCAACCCGGGCTTTGTCTTTCTCCATCTCCTTAAGAGCCTTTAATCTCTTATCAGTTACTTCATCAATGTTGTCCATCATGGCATCATGATACATAACAGCAGATAAATCATTCTGTCTAGCTAATCTATATGCATCCAGATTTACCTCAACGGGCAACACTGCTTCTTGCCCATATACCAGCTCGAAAGGAGTGACTTTTGTAGCACCATGTCTTGACACACGATGAGCCCATAGAGCCTCAGACAAAACCTCGTGCCACCTCCTTGGGTTATCCTCAATCTTCTTTTAATAAGCTTGATCAAAGTCTTATTACTAGACTCACTCAGCCTGGCCATTAGCTTGAGCATAGTACGGAGATGAATTGAGCATCTTTATTTTGTATAATTCAGCAAAATCACACCTCTTTAGAAATAAAGGACGTCCATTGATCTGTAGTCAACGTTTGAGGTATGCCGAATCTATGTATAATATGCTCAGTAATAAACTCAATCACTTCCTTGTGCGTCATATTCTTCAAAGGCACCGCTTCAGTCCACTCGGTAAAGTAATCTGTAGCGACCAGAAAAAATGTCCCTTTGAAGATGGGGGATGAATTTGGCCAATGAAGTCTAGCCCCCAACCACAAAAAGGCCACGGTTTGATAATAGGATGAAGCATGGCAGCAGGCGCAAGCTGTATGTTTCCAAACCGTTGACATTCTTCGCATCCTTTGTAGTAACGAAAACAATCGGCCATCATCGTGGGCTAATGAAACTTAGCTCTTCGTAATAGCCACTTCATCTTTGGTGCTGATTGATGTGTACCACAAATACCTTCATGAACTTCTCCCATAGCCACCTTTGCTTGATCAGATCCCAAACACTTAAGTAACAAGTCTTCGGCAGTCCTTCGGTAAAGCTCATCATTATGTAGTACATATTTAAATGCACTCCGCCAAACACTTTGATCAACCTTGGTACTCGGATCGTTAAGATATTCCAGCAAGGGAGTCCTCCAATCTTCTAAATCAGTCCCACTTTCATTAGAACTTGATTCGGACCGATTTAGAGTTCTTTCAGACAAATTAATTGTTCCATGATCGACCAGGTCAATCGGACGAATTAACTGTCTTGATTCATAAGCAACCTGGTCGGCCATATTGTCTACCCAAACATGCTTAACTTGCATCTGGTCTCCGGGGTAAGGCGACCGAACTAGTTCTAAAACAAACCGGTCGGCTATAGGAGCCGACAATACTCCTACATACGGTTGCATCGGCTTTACGTGAAAATTACGTCTACTGATGTTATAGCCAAATGCTTGTTGAGCTAACATGTTGGCTTTATGATTTTCATGCCTTGGTATATGCCGAATCTGGAATTCGGTAAAATGAGTAATGATATCAAGGCACATGTCAAGATAAACATTTAATGATCCCTCTAGGCATTGAAACTCACCAGCAACCTGTTGCACTACTAGCAAGGAATCGCCATAAGCCTCAACATGTTTAACCTCCATGGAACATAATATTTCTAAACCGAATAACAAAGCTTCATATTCAGCTTGATTATTAGTGCACAGGTAATCTAATTGGCTCAGCATTTCAAATTCAGTACCATTAGGAGAAATAATGACCACACCAACACCTTGGCCCTTCTTACAAATCGATCCATCAAAATAAAGCTTCCATGGAGAAAAAGTAAAATAACCGATTTCATCCTCTAAGCTAATACCATGCTCAACGATAAAATCGGCAAGAACTTGACCCTTTAAAGTTTTCAATGGTTCATAGGTCAAGTCAAAATCAATGCATACGCCCATTTACCAATCCTTCCTCTAAGGATTGGTCGATATAACATGTGCTTAATTACATCGGCCTGGCATGCAACAACACATGTACTAGATAGTAAATAATGTCTCATTTTAGCACAAGCATAGTACAAGGATAAGCATAATTTCTCAATATGGGCGTACCTTGTCTCAGGATCAAGAAGACGGTGACCAATATAAGCAATTACGTACTCTTTACCTCCATCTTCCTGTGTCAAAACAGCTTCAATGACCCTTTCTTCGGCGGCGACATATAATCTGAAGGGAATTCCTCTCTTAGGCGCCCGAAGAACTGGTGGAGATGACAAATATTTCTTTATCTTCTCAAATGCCTCTTGTTGCTCTGCCCTCCAAGTGAACTCAGTTTCATTCTTCAGCTTTAATATAGGGGCAAAAGGAATAATTTTCCCAGACAAGTTTGCAATGAATCTTCTCAAGTAGTTCACTTTTCCCAAGAACTTCTGCAAGTCCTTTTTGCATGTAGGCGCTTGAACTCTCTTGATCTTTTCTATCCTTTTAGGATCAATCTCTATGCCTTTGTCATGAATGATAAACCCAAAAAACTTCCCAGCTGATACATCAAAAGCACATTTCAGTGGGTTCATCTTCAAACCATAGCGGCGCATTCTCTCAAACACTAGACGTAAATCGGCCAGATGAGACACATGGGCAGTCGATTTAATCACAATATCATCAATATACACTTCCATGATTATCCCAATCAAATCATGAAAGATCAGATTCATAGCGTGTTGATAAGTAGCACCTGCATTCTTCAAACCAAATGTCATCACGACCCACTCAAAAAGACCAACGGACCTAGGACAAATAAAGGCCGTTTTGGACATATCCTCTTCGGCCATGAATATTTGATTATAACCAGCGTTGCCGTCAAGAAAACTGACGACCTGGTGTCCTGAAGCATCATTGATTAACATATCGGCTATGGGCATAGGATATTCATCTTTAGGAGTGGCTCTATTTAAATCTCTAAAATCAATGCAGACCCTGATTTTCCCAGTGTCTTTCTTTTCTACGGGTACGATATTAGAGACCCACTCCGCATACCTGCATGGTCGGATAAACCCCGCTTGCAATAACCGATTAATTTCCTCTTTAATCCGGTCATATATTGTCGAATTAAAGCGGCGAGGATGCTGCTTGAATGGTCGGAACCCCGGCTGTCGGTGTTTGTTAACCGGCAACTCATCTTGAGTAATCTCAGACGATTTGTTCGGTGGGGATCGGCGTTCGTAGAGCTCGGCGAGTACACAGAGACAATGATTTATACTGGTTCAGGCCGCTAAATAACGTAATACCTTACGTCCAGTGCGGCGTGTGCCTTGTGTATAATTCAAGATTCAATGATAGGAGCCCGCGCCTGCTTCCCCTTATATATCCGGGTGAAGCACAGCGCAGACCGAGCCCTAGTCGGTTACAACAAGGAAGTCCTATTCTAATTATAAGACTTCTTTTAAGAACTCGACTAAGTTACAGCGAGAGTCCTAATCCAAGTACACTTCGTATCAAGTCTTCGGATCTCCCGTGCCGTCCAGAATTAGTCAAAGTAATCATCGTTTGATGTTATCTCTAACATCCTGATCCGTCAAGCCCCCGAGCTCTTCATTATTTCTTCACAACGTTATCCTTTGGTTTTTCTTTGAGAATCTCCGAGTAATGTCTTGAGAAATCTTGAAGTGCTCCGTAGGTAAAGAACTTCCATGACGTGCACTTTTTCCTGAAAAGTGCACCCATAGGGTGTAGCCCCCGAGCCTCTTGTTATTTATAATAACTTTGAGGATCTTTTGAACCCTTTCCGAGTAATCCTTGGGTAAGAAAAAACATTTCCTTTATGGTATATACCCTGCAGCCCCCGAGCCTGAGTTCCGAATACTTAGTAGTCGGTTCTTGGGGTCTTCCAAATATACTACCGGGTAATCCATAAAGGTATTGAAAAGTGGAAACGTGACGCTGATTTGTTGCTTACTCCATCCGAGTAATAAATATCCAGCTTCAGGTGGGTAATGTTTTCATCAAACATCCCTTATCACCCCCACTGAATAAAAATTACTGTGAAGTCAACAATAATTGACCAATGACTGTTCCAGCTATACGTATTGATGATTTTTGTCGTGTTCTGCAACTGTAAACTTTGTCGCCTTCCTCTTGAAGTGCGCATGGGAATCAAACCCATCACTGGTGCCAGGCTTCACATGTGCAACAATGCATAGGTTGAATTATTGACCCTTTAGTCACTTATATCCGTGAACAATGTCCATGGACCAAGATGAACCGCCTATAAATACCCTGCCTGAGAAGCAAAGAACTCATATCTTCTTCAGCATATGACTTCCCTTATTCCCATGAGTATTGTAGTATTAGTAGCAGAGATGGCCGAGCCCCGGGTATCTTCCTTCTATAAAAAAAGCTGAGGTGTCTAGAAGAACTCTTGTGAAGGGACCATCCGCCAGGGTGGTTTCCAAGTGGTCGCGAGCAGAGGGATACAGAGGTGTGCCTAGAAGAACTCTTGTGACTACCACTCGTAGATAACCTCGGAGTCACAGGTTGTCAAAAGGGCGCTAGGGTTAGGGCCTTCCCCCGAGTTCCTTGAGCACTGGGGCGGTGCCTTAAACCCGCCTTGGGATGCACTGAAAAGTTAGTCTACCCAAGGTTCTGTGTCTACTTTACTGTGTCTCACTGAACCCGGTCCTTGGTGCACTAGGCATCAAGACTTTGTACCTTGATTACACTAGAGTAGTGTTTTACATCCTGATTGTACTTGTGCTAGTAGTTGCTGTATCTCAAGATGTTTCCATGTATCTCTGTTGTAATCCTGAGTAATAATAAATAAAATCTAGGTACTTGGAATATTTTCCGAGTCCTTTGTCTTGATCTCCGAGTACTAAATGTGTCTTGTGAAAGAAGTAAGATTATCTGCTTGCGGTGTGTCTGTTCACTGCCTCTGACGCCGTCTGAAATGTCCCCCCAACCATTAGGTTTTCGAACGGTTTCATAATGCCGTTTGGAAGAGATGAACGGTTGCCAAAACAAATCTATAATAAGCCACCGCCGGGCTTGTGTTTTCCTCACGCTTTCATCAAGCCATTGCCTTCAGAGTTAGAATTCTATAGCCAAGCCTCAGTTGATGCATTGGAAATCCCTTGTCACCAACATGGGTCCTAAGAAGCAAGCCGCCGCGGAGAAGAAGAAGGCTAGGATCACCACCACCGGGAGGCCGCACCATCCTGGCCCGCCCACTGATGTCTTGGCGTGGAAGATGTCGGATATCAGGCAGACGGAGCTGGCGTACTTGGCGCAACTAGGACTTCTCCGAGCGCAGCCGCTTGATGGGTGGAGGGTACCTACTGACCATCGCACTCCCGCCCCCAATACCACGAAGATAGTCATGTTCAAATCCTTTGTGGAGCGAGGATTGGGGCTTCCGATGTCTGACTTCTTGCAGGGGGTTGCTCCATTACTATGGTTTGACTCTCAACCACATCACTCCCAATGCATGCTTCCACATTGCTATCTTTACCCATCTGTGTGAAGCTTTTCTGGGGATCTGCCCTTCCTTTACCTTGTTCCGCTACTTCTTCTGGGTGAAGTGTCAACCCAGTGATGCTAACATAGAGGTAGTCGGAGGAGCTAGCATCTAGCTTAGGCTAGAGGTAGCTAGTCAATACATAGTTGTAGAGCTGTCGGATTCTGTCCGGGACTGGGCTGTCGGGTGGTTTTATATGGGCAACCCACCACCAGCCCTTCGTCGCCATGATGGATGGCCGCCTCAGAAGTGCCGGGAGTGGAAAGAGAAGATTACCGCCGAGGGTAGAAACTGTCTGTCCAACCTCTCATTGACATGATAGAGGGATTGAAGCTCTCTAGATTGAACGGGTACACCGTCGTCCAAGACTTCATCGCACGCCGCATCCATCCACTCCAGCAGCGAGCCAACTTTGGCTTCGAGTACCTGGGCACGAAGGACCCGGGTCGTCATGACGCCGAGCAGCTGCCTGACCACGAGATCCTGAGGCGGATGAACCGACTGCTGAAGGGTCGTGAACATCTTGTTCCGGTGATGACTACATTCTCCGCCATCAACCCGCCTCCTCAGGTGATTAGTTGGGTTGTCTTGTCTTTTGAGATTCTTTTGTAGATATCCTTCTGACTCAATTGAAATTTGCTTCTTATTTATAGGGCCAGGGGAGGGATAACAATGATTGTCCTCCCCTGCCTCCGGTGACTGAAGAAGGCGGAGGCATCGCTCTCGGGGGTCCTATCAGAAGTGAGGACCTCCCAAACAAGTCGAGCTCTCCCGGTGACTTTGACTGGCTTGACTCAGATTCAACTGACTCTGATGTCATGCTCATAGATCCGGAAGCAGAGAGTAGCCGGAAGAGGTCTCCGACTCCACTACAAGAAGCCGAGGAAACTGTCCCAAAGAAGGCTCGCACTAGTAATCGTCGTGCTTGTCGAAAAATACTTTTGTCAACAGAATTGGCTGAAAAGCACTATAATATGGGTGCTCCGGGTAAGGAGAAACCCGAGTACTTTGTAGTCTTCCTGTGTTTGGATTTTAATAAACCCTTGTCTGATATCTTTGCTTGTTCCAGATGTTGAAACAACCCAGGGAGCATCCAGCGGTGCGGTTCCGCGGGCATTGAAGCTTGTGAAGTAAGTCACAAACTTTCTTTGGAGTACCCGCATATCTCTGGTATTAACATAGATGCTCGTCTGTTGTAGGAAAACGAAGGCGGCTGCAGCATCCTCAACTGCTGTCCCCGAGACCCAGGCGGTAGAGGAGTCAGAGACACTAAACAAAGATGAGTCCAGCATTCCTCCAATCTTTAGCCAGGTAGATCCTCTGCCCATCTCCTCTCCGTCCAAATCCCAGGCTGATGCAGCGCCTGAAGCGGATGTTCTCCCTTTGCCTCAGGTTGGTGTGCCATTTTCCATCTTCCATTCTCCTGCTCAGTTGGAGTTTGACCGAGTAATCAATGGGTGGTTTTTCCGCACTCGACAGCCGGACGAACCAACTCTTGAAATGACTTTGGCCGACGTCAACGCTGAGGCTTCAGCTCGCCCGCAGGGAGGGTCCGAGAGTGCCCCCGAGTCCTCGCGCCAAGGAGCGACGCTTGATGCTATGGGGTACGACCAGGACCTCACCCGGCTGAAAGAGTTGAGTGAGCAAGTGGTGGCACCTGTCGAGGTGCTTCGCCAATTTGTTGAGGTAATTCTCTTGAAGTCCTCTTCATGTGTTGTAGTCTCATTCGAGTACTTACAGTATTGTTTCTGCGCAGGGTTTTGATGTAAAGGTCAATGAGCAAATCACTCAGATTCATCAAGAGATGTCTCGTGAGAATCAAGAGCTCAAAGACTACATCGCCCAAGACCAGATTAGCCAGAAGGTGGCCACTCAGCTTCTGCACAGCCGTATCAATGAGTTGCAAAGCAGCCTCAAGGTTGTTGTTGATGAGCGCGATGCTGCCAACAACCGGGAGATTGCGCTGATAGCCAAGGATGCCGCCTTGGAACAGAAGTTGAAGGAGCTCAAAAAGTCCTCCAAGAAGCAGCTAGCTGGTAAGTTGATATCACTGCCCCGAGTCCTTATTGCATTTGCAGACTTTTGAGACTTATCTGACTGATGGATTTGCAGATGTGAACACTCTGGCTTCCGGGTGGCAAAACGCTTTCAACCGGAAGGAGGCGGAGCTCGAAGAGGTATATGCTAATGCGCAGGGTACTCTTCAAGAAGCCAAATTGATGCGTGAGGGTGCTGACCGGGACCTCCTGCAGGCTTTGAAGTCGACAAAGGAGTTGCGAGAGGCTCTTGAAGCGGTTCAAGCGCAACTGAAGGCGCTGGAGCTTGCTATTGAGCCCGTGCTGGATATGATCCCGCGCCCTGAAGGAACCGACGAGTCCTTGATTGGTCGGGCCAAGGTTGCACCCGGGCGGCTGGCTCAGTACATCAAGGACATGGCGACTTCAGTGGTGCAGGGTCTGCTGGCGACGCTGCGGCTGCATCTGCCAACCTTCGATCTATCGTCCGTCATGACGCTCCCCGAAGGCAAGAGTGATGAGGACCTTGTGGCGATGCAGGAGGAGGTCAAGCCCATGGCGGAGGAGTACTCTCAGATTCTTGATCTTGTAGAGTAGTCTAGCCTCCTTGGTAACTTGTATTCCCTGTAAACAATTAATGTTAAGCATAAAGAATCAAAGTATTAGTTACTTTTGAGACTTGCGAATTTCGTGTATAGTCGACTCAGCATTGCAAGGAATGTCTTGTCAATGGGTCGCTTTGTTTGATATGGATGTGTGACCAGACATCTTATTAGACGAGTCTATCTGGGTGCTCTCTAGCACTTAGGTTTGGGTCATATGACTTCGTTTCTCTAGTAGTCATTTAACGATCGTATAGAGAACCTAGTCTGCCCGAGTACTACTCTTAGTACCCTTGGTCAAGGGATAATTTTGATCAAGCACCTCCGAAGGACCGTAACGATGGTTCCTGTTGGGTGAATCATATCCTCTTTGTAGTCGCAGCTTGAGTGCGAGAGTGTGTTGGACCTCTGTCCGGTTAATATGTAACAGGGTGAGTACTACTCTCCTTGTTATACCTTATAGGAACTAGTACCTACTTTTGTAGGTACTATATTCGCTATAGGCTGATAGCCGGGTATTAAACCATACTACCTTTTGAGTTATATTGAGCTCGAAGCTCGTAACTCAAATATGGTTGCCGCTGAACCATCCATCCGAGTAATATTATATATTACTCGGTGGGATACAATAGCTAAAGCTTATTGTATCATTGAAAGTCTTTATCCGACTGAATAGTCGTGATGAAGTACAATAAAAGGATGATTGATAAAGCTCTTGTTCTTTATGAATCCAAACTTTATTAATATTTGAGAAATGAGTACATTTGCCCTGGGTCAGGTTTGTAGCATAGTCCTTAGGTATGGAATTTCTTCAGATGCTCAATATTCCATGAATTTGGCAGTGGAGAACCATCCTCGGTTACTAGCTCAAATGACCCGGGTCTTGTTACTTTAGATACTATGTAGGGTCCTTCCCATGGACTCATAAGCTTGTGGTGTCCTGCGGTGTTCTGAATCTTTTTCAGGACCATGTCGCCTACTTGGAAGGTACGGTGATGGACGTTCTTGTTCTAGTATCGCCTCATCCTTTGAAGGTATCTTGCTGATTGAAAGAGGGCGCTTAATCGGGCCTCTTCAAGACTGTCGACTTCTAGTCGCCTTGTATCATCAACCTCGCCTTCATTGTACTGCTCTGTTTGTGGGGAATTCCAGATTAGATCTGCCGGGAGGATTGCTTCCATGCCGTATACTAGGAAGAAAGGAGTTTGGCCTGTTGCCCGAATTCATTGTGTCCGTAGCCCCCAGATTACCTTAGGCAGTTCTTCGACCCACTTTCCGTCATGATCTTTTAGAAGGTCAAATAGCCTTGGTTTTAATCCGACAAGAATGAAGGCGTTTGCTCGTTCAACTTGACCGTTTGAATGTGGATGAGCCACTGATGCGTAGTCTATCTTGATTCCACAGTTGCTGGCCCATGACTTGAACTCGATAGCCGTGAAAGGGGACCCAAGGTCGGTGATGATTCTATGTGGCATCCCAAAGTGGTGGAAGATGCTCTGCATGAATTGTACTAACTTGGATGCATTGAACTTGACCAATGACATGTACTCAATCCACTTGGTGAATTTGTCGATTGCAACGTAGATGTACTCGAATCCGCCTGGAGCACGCTTAAGAGGACCCACCATGTCGAGTCCCTAATATGAGAAAGGTCATGACGGAGGAATACAGATCAACTCATGTGCAGGTACATGCTGCTATTTGGCGAAGAACTGGCATGATTGACAGCGGCGGGCTAAGTCTTCTGCATCTTTCAAGGCTGAGGGCCAATAGTACCCTGATCTGAAGATTTTTCCAACTAGTGTCCTTGATGCTGCATGGTTGCCGCAACACCCAGAGTGAACCTCATTTAGGATTTCTCTGCCTTCTTCTGGTGAGATGCACTTGAGGAGGACTCCTGATGAAGCATCGCATCGATATAGCCTGTCTCCGACTAGAACATAGTTTTTGCTACATCTGGTGACCTGCTCTGCAACAGTTTTATTACTGGGCAGTTTATGCTCCTTGAAGTAGTCGATGAAAACTTGTGTCCAGTCGGGTGCAAAAGTTAGAATCTGAGCGGAGGGTGCTGGGTCAACCTCTTCCTTCTCTTGGATTGAAGGCTTGGATAACTCATGTACGAAGGTACCACTGGGAACCATGGCTCTATCGGATCCCAATTTTGCTAGGATATCTGCTGCCACATTAAGATCTCGAGTAATATGAATGAGTTCCAGCCCTGAAAAGTGTTTTTCCAGCTTACGAACTTCCGCGCAATAGGAGTTCATTGTTTCCTTGGTACAATCCCAATCTTTGTTAACTTGATGAATTACCATGGAAGAATCGCCGCTGGACTTGAGCTTACTGAAGAGCTCGTCGCACGTGAGGGTCTCATAGTTAGGCGATTCGATGATTGCCTGAACCTTGGAATCCCACACCGACCGATCAAGAGTATGCAAAAGCTTGAGAGCCCTCACATGATCGTCGAAAGGCAACAGCTCCTTGTTAGTCCTCATCCTGTTGACAATCACCTGAAAGCGAGCGAATAAACTTTCTATGCTCTCGCCAGGCATATGTCGAAAGTTCTCATACTCTCGCTTGAATGACTCATAGAGACGGGTTTTGACTTGAGAGGTTCCCTCATGGAAACGCATGAGGGTAGCCCCAATCTCCCGAGCCGTAGCGAGGTGAGAAACGCAATCAAACTCACTCATGCTCAAGCATGAGAAAAGAGCATTACGGGCTCAGCTATTGGCATCGTGCTCATCGATCTGAAGCTGAGAGACACGAGTAGCCAAGACCATGTAATCGGCAGAGTTGCAAATATCCCAGATGGAAGCACCCAAACTCTGCAGATAGGCCGACATGCGTATTTTCCAATACGCATAGTTCGTCCCATCGAAAAAAGGCGGTTTGCCCAAGCCGCGATCCATGTCGCCTTCTGTGGATCTGGAACCGGCTAAGGTGGAAGATCCTTAACCCGCTCCGATACCAATTGAAGGACCGAAAATGCTAAAGCAAGGCGACCAGAGGGGGGGGTGAATGGGAGCTTCAAAAATTCCTTTCGGAAACTTGTCGCCACTGTCCCGTATATCAACCCCAAAAGCAAACTCGAGAGCTCGTAAGTGTCCATGACCCTAGAAATATGGTGGATACTTCCAAGAAGCACAGCGAGACACTTTACGGCTCTAGAACCCCAACACAAAAGCCGGAAATCAAAACCGACAACGAACAAACGAACTGCGGACAAACCAACTTAAACTGCCCCTGACCGGACTCTGGCCTGCGTCCGGTCTGTAAGCACCGGACGCGTCCGGTCGTGCAGAAACCGATTTGGGAGCTCTCTGTAAGCGACCGGACTCACAGACAAGGAGCGTCCAGTCGTGAACAGTGCGTCCGGTCAGTACCAAAAACGCTGATGAACAGTAACCTCGGTGCGTCCGGTCAACTACCACTGAGTCCGATCAAACCACAGAAGAACACAGTGCTCAGTTTCAACGATCGGACTCACTGACCTAGCGTCCGGTCAGCACGAGTTGAGCATCCGGTCACCCCGATAGTGAACTGTTCATCCACCGATTTGATTCAAACTCTTCCAAAATGAAACCTCTAGGGTTCAAACTTGGAGAGATGAGTCACAAGGAGGATAGTGAGCTATATCTAAGAGATCATGGCTCGAACCTATCTCCAAATCGATGAATCGAAGAAATTCGCGGGAAGGGAGAAAAACTTGACCCGAAACTAAAAATGACCGATCTACTAGCTCATGGGGTTAGAGGATAATTCCTTCGGTGGAAAGAAGTGCCTCACGATCTAGAACAACTTGGTTCAAACAGATTTCCAAAAGACGCACCAAGCAAAAAGATCGATCGACGAGAAAAATGTGGAGAAAAAGGATTCCGCGAAGAACACAAACAAAACGTGAATCACAACCACGAATTTGCAACCGTGTGGCTACCACACGCTACAACAGTGAGGTTACGGCCTCACTTCCTCAAAATCTCCAGTACATAGAGGTTCTTGATGCCTAATGCAACTGCTAGCTTGAGTCCGTGTAGTAGTGCTTCATATTCTGCTTCATTGTTGGTAGCGGGCCACATTATCTGCAGAACGTATTTGAGCTGCTCTCCAGCAGGTGATACAAGTAGTACTCCGGCTCCTGCTCCACCGAGTTTTAATGACCCATCGAAGTACATCTTCCAATGCTTAGGAATAGCGTTGTTTTGGACCTGTTGTATTTCTGTCCACTCAGCGACAAAATCAGCTAGGGCCTGTGACTTGATTGCTTTCCTTGGAGTAAACTTGATGTTGAGTGCCCCCAACTCGACTGCCCACTTGGAAATTCTTCCGGTGGCATCACGATTGTGGAGGATTTCTCCCAATGGAAAATTTGTAACAATTGTTATCTCATGAGCTTCGAAGTAGTGTCGTAGCTTCCTTGAAGATATAAGTAGAGCATAGAGTAATTTTTGTACTTGCGGGTACCTGACCCTTGAGTCGGAGAGTACCTCGCTGATGTAGTATACTAGTCGCTGGGTGTTATAGATTTGCTTGTCATCCTTGTGCTCCACCACAATTGTCGTGCTCACAACGTGTGTGGTAGCTGCAATATAAAGCATCATCGGCTCCTCGGGTTCTGGCGGCGTGAGTATAGGAGAATTGGTGAGGTATCCTTTGAGCTGTTCAAAGGCCCTGTCCGCTTCTTCCGTCCACTAAAATTTATCGCCGGTTTTGAGCAGTTTGAAGAAAGGTAGTCCCTTTTCTCCCAACCGTGAGATAAATCTGTTGAGCGCAGCCATACACCCAGTGAGTTTTTAAACATCCCTGACTGAGGCAGGTGGCTTCATATTGATGATAGTTGTGATCTATTTTTGACTAGCCTCGATTTCTCGATGGCTAACCAGGAATCCGAGTAATTGGACTGAGGGTACTCCGAATACACACTTTGCAGGGTTGAGCCTCCATTGATATGCGCGCATCCGCTTGAAGGTTTCCTCTAGGTCTGATATAAGGGTAGTCGGATCCTTCGTTTTTATGACCACATCATCAACATATGCTTCCGCATTGCGTCCAATTTGATCACCCAAACAATCTTGGATAGTACGCTCGTAAGTAGCCCCTGCATTTTTCAACCCAAAGGACATGGTTTTATAACAGTAGGCTCCGAAGGGAGTTATAAACAATGTCTTGGGTTGGTCTTCTTCTTTGAGAGCAATCTGGTGGTACCCGGAGTAGCAATCCAGAAAAGATAATAGAGCGGAGCCTGCGGTGGCATCAACTATTTGATCTATCCTTGGTAATCCAAAGGGATCCTTTGGACAGTGCTTGTTGAGGTTTGTGTAATCGACACACATGCGCCACTCTACAGAGTTCTTTTTCACTAATACTGGATTGGCTAACCACTCGGGGTGAAGAATTTCTCTGATAAACCCAGCCGCGAGTAGTTTAGCTATCTCCTTCTTGATTGCCTCTTTCTTCTCTGGTGAGAATCGTCGAAGTCTTTGTTTGATGGGTCTGGAGCCCTCTTTTAGTTCCAATTTGTGCTCAGCCAAGTTCCTAGGAACTCTCGGCATATCAGCCGGTTTCCAAGCAAATATGTCTTTGTTCGCTTTGAGGAACTTGGTGAGCGCGAGTTCCTATTCTTCAGATAGGTGAGCGCTGATAACCGCTATCTTTGAGGGATCATCGGTTTCCAGGTCAATTTGTTTTGTAGAGACTTCCGCTGATGGTTGGATGGCACCCGCCTTGTTGGTTGGGATTTCTGAATCTCTAGGCTTGGTGTTATGTACCATTTGAGCGAGTTCTTGTACTTCTAGGGCGAGTTGAGCCTTTTCTGTGATTTGAACAACTTCTGTGTTGCAATCGAATGATCGCTTCAAGTCGCCTCTAAAGGTTAGGATACCTTTAGGACCCGGCATCTTCAGCAGAAGGTATGGGTAGTGAGGTACTGCCACAAATTTGGAGATGGCTGGTTGTCCAAATATGGCATGGTATGATGACTCGAAGTCGGCTACCTCGAAACTAATGTACTCAGTCCGGTAGTTGGTCTGAGTTCCAAAGGTGACGGGTAGTATGATCTTTCCGAGTGGTACGATCGCCTTTCCGGGTACTATGCCATAAAAGGGGGTGCTTGATGGTGTGAGCTATGTTGCAAGATCTAAGTTCATCTTGCGTAGGGTGCTTGCAAAGATGACGTTGAGTCCTGCTCCTCCATCAATGAGTACTCTTCCCAATTTAAACCCGGCAACCGTAGGATCCAGGACTAGCGGGTAATGCCCTGCATTGGAGACACTGGTCCATTGGTCTACTCGGGAGAAATTGATCGCATGCTCAGACCAGTCGAGATATCTGGGAGTTGCTGGTTCTGTAGACATGATCTCTCGTAGGGAGAGTTTTTGGAGCCGCTTGCTATCGTTGGTGGTTACTCCCCCAAATATGGCATTGATGGTGCCTTTGGGGTGCTGGAAACCGCCAGCGTCTTGCTGGGGGTCTTCAACTGTCTTTTTCCCTTTATCTTTTCTATTTTTGTTGGAGTCAGGGTTCAAGCCTCGCTCCTTGAGCTGTCGACAATGCCTAGCCTGATGTCCTCCCTTCGGATGGAAAGGGCATGGTCCGTCGAGTAAGTCGTCAAAGGTGGATGGCTTGTTCCCCTTCTTCTGAGGCTCCATGGCTGCGACGATGTTGTCCCCTGTTCTCTTGCGGGTGTTTTGCTGAGCAGCTTGATTGCCTCTCTCATTGTTTCCTCGATCACCCTGCGTGTTCCTCTCGGGAAAGCGTTCCTGTGTGCGTTCTTCTGTCGCCATCATGGAATTTACTGCCCAATGGAACTCGTCAGCGGTAGTCGGGTCATGCTTGATGAAGTCTTTGTAATTGTACCTTTTGCAAATTCCATTGCCAAAAAGGTCAATTACCTCCCTGTCTGTTATGTCAGAGACTGTGGAGCGGATCTCCGAGAAGCGTCTGTAGTACTCCCGCATTGTCTCGTTTTTCTGCTGCTTGCAGGTTCTGAGCTTAGTCCTGCGATCTGATCTCTCGGGAACTCCCGCAAAGTTCTCTATGAAGATACGATGGAGTTGTTCCCAGGAGTCAATGGATTCAGGTTTAAGCATGTCGAACCATGCGAGTGGCATTGTCTCTAGAGCCATGGGGAGAAAGAGTGCTTTGACATCATTGCTTCCTCCTGCTAGCTCAACTGCTTGAGCATACAGCCTAAGCCACCGTTTAGGTTCTATTTTCCCATTGTACTTTGAGTAGTTCCCGGGCTTGAATTTTTGTGGGAACGGGACTGCTCGGAGCCTTTGCGGATACATGGGTGTATGCCGAGTCTCGAGTGATGAGTGATTGTCAACTGGGATAATGCGCATGTTCTTTGGCTTGTGTTGTGCAGGTGTCGAGCACGAATACAGTGATCAAAGGAGGGGTGAAGGTCAAGTAGAGACGTGCTGTGCCGATGGACCGAGAGTGGCGAAGGGCGGACCTGAGGCTTGGACTGAGGGACCGGTGGCCCGAGGATCAGCTGTGGTGGCTGGCAGCCTGGAACAGCGACGAGCGAAGACTTGCGGGCACAGTGTTGCTTGGGTCGAGGACCTGGGGACATGTGTCGGTGGACGGGGTGCACGGGCGGTGCATCCCCTCTACGGCTCGGTTTGGTGGTTGAGCCACAGAAAAACCACCGAGTGGACGATTTCCAGGTTTGGGCCTCAAAACCTGGGTGCGGCCGGTTTCTGAGTTTGGGCCTCAAAACTCGGGCTGAGGATGGTTTCCAGGTTTGGGCCTCAAAACCTGGGCGCTGCCGGGTTTCTGAGTTTAGGTCACAAAACTCAGGCAATGGACGCCTGGTTTCCTGGTTTGGGCCACAAAACCGGGGGTTGGTCTTGAAGGCTGGTTTCCCGGTTTGGGCCACAAAACCGGGGGCGAAGTCCGGGAAAAGGACAAGCAGAGCGGTGGCGGCACGTGGCGGCAATCGGGGAGGTTGCGTCGAGGCAACGCTACCAGTTGTGCGGGCGTGGCCGTCGGATCACCACCTACCATGAGTTGGTCCAGAATAACCCTAGAGTTTAGCTGGCTCGCTCTGTAATTAGTTAGGGGTAGAGTGGGAAATAGAATTAGGATAAGTAGAGGGAGACACCCACCTCCCATCTATCTCAGTCATTTTGCTATTTTGCCTTCTAGGTTTTCCTGCTCTCCCCATCCTCTGCTGTAGCGAACTGAGATCCACAGAGAAGACAATCATACCTCTGTGTTCGAGAGATTTTGAGGAAGTGAGACCGTAATCTCACTATTGTAGCGTGTGGTAGCCACACGGTTGCAAATCGTGGCTGTGATTCGCGTTTTGGAGTTGTTCTTCGCGTTTTGCTTTTTCTCCATGATTTTCCCGTTGATCAATCTCCCTACTCGGTTCATCTTTTGCGATTCCGTTTGAACGGAGTTGTTCTAGATTGTGAGGCACATCTTTCCACCGAAGGAATTTATCTCTAACCTCACGAGCTAGTAGATCGGTCAATTTTTGTTTCGGATCGAGTTTTTGCTCCTTTCCCCTGAATTCTTCCAATTCACCGATTTGGAGTTAGGTTCGAGCCATGATCTCTTTGGGATAGCTCACTAACTCCCTTGGAACTCCTCATACCAAGTCTAAGCCTTAGAGCTTTTGATTCGGAGGAGATCGGGTTGAATCCGCGGAAGAACAGTGCTGTGTCGGGGGCATTGGATGCTGTGTTCTTCACATCGTAAGCATCCGATGCCACGTGTCGTCTGACAGTATTTTCTAAGGAGCATCGGACACAGACCATCGGTGCATCCGTTGCCATCGGACGCTCCGGAGGTCTAGCATCGGAAGCTTGGGCGTTACTGTAGCAGCTTCCGATGCTAGTCCAGTAAGGTTCCCGAGAGGCCCTGTTTGCATCGGACGCTTCCGGTGTTTCGCCATCGGAAGGAGGGCAGCTTCCGATGCAGGTGTTTCTGCTCCGTTTCGACTGCGGTTCGCTCGTACGTTGTCGGTTTTGATTTCTGGCTTTTGTGTTGGGTTTCTAGAGTTGTGTAGTGTCTCACTGTGCTTCTCGAAAGCATCCACCCTACATCTAGGGTCGTGGACACTCGCAAGCTCTATGTTTGCTCTTGGGGTTGATTCTTGGGACAGAGGCAACAAGTTTCTGAAAAGAAATTTGAAGCTCCCATTCACCCCCCCCCCCTCTGGTCGCTTTCTGGTAGCACTTTCGGTCCTTCAATTGGTATCGGAGCGGGTTAAGGATCTTCCACCTTAGCCGGTTCCAGATCCACAGAAGGCGACATGGATCGCGGCGTGGGCAAACCACCATTCTTCGATGGGACGAACTATGCGTATTGGAAGATACGTATGTCGGCCTATCTGCAGAGTTTGGGTGCTTCCATCTGCGATATTTGCAACTCTGCCGATTACGTGGTCTTGGCTGCTCGTGCTACTCAGCATTAGATCGATGAGCATGATGCCAATAGCCGAGCCTGTAATGCTCTTTTCTCATGCTTGAGCATGACAGAGTTTGATCGCGTTTCTCACCTCGCTACGGCTCGGGAGATTTGGGCTACCCTCATGCGTTTCCATGAGGGAACCACTCAAGTCAAAACTCGTCTCTACGAGTCGCACAAGCGAGAGTACGAGAACTTTCGACATATGCCTAGCGAGAGCATAGAGAGTTTATTCGTTCGCTTTCAGGTGATTGTCAACAGGATGAGGGCTAACAAGGAGTTGTTGCCTTTCGACGATCATGAGAGGGCTTTGAAGATTTTGCATACTCTCGATCGGTCGGTGTGGGATTCCAAGGTTCAGGCGATCATCGAATCGCCTAACTATGAGACTCTCACGTGTGACGAGCTCTTTAGTAAGCTCAAGTCCAGTGAGATTGACGTCATGGCGAGGGCTTCTTATGAAAATCCTTCTGGCCCGTCGATGGCTTTGCTTTCTGGCTCTTCTGCTAACCCCTCTGGAGGCTTTGCACTTTCCTCTCTTCTTTCTGTCACAGAGGAGCAGCTGGAGTTCATGGGGGATGACGAGTTGGCTTTGCTCGCCAACCGGTTCTCGCGGTTCCACAACAACCGCATGAACCGTCACCGCGGAGGAGGACGCTCGGGTTGTTTTGAGTGCGGCGACCCCAACCACTTCATCGCCAATTGCCCGAAGAAGAACAAGCAAGACTTCGGCAAGGCGGATCAAGGGCACAAGTACGACTCCGGCAAGCGCAAGGAGAAGTACGTCCCCGTGAAGCACAAGTGGAAGGGCGGCTTCAACAAGGAGTACATCAAGACAAAGTACTTGGAGAAGGCCCAGGCTGAGCAGCGTGCATTCTTTGCTACGCTCAGTGACGTCGACGACTCAGATGACGACTCTGCTTCCTCAAGCGATGACTAGTCCAAGAAGAAGAAGAGGATCAAGGACAAGCTAAACGACCTCTGCTTCTTCGCCGACAACGAGGGTTTCTGCACCATGGCCCTCGGCAAGGAGGTCGACGGCGAGCTGGAGGAGATCCCTCGGAACGACGTCGACGACGACGACACCTCCCAGATATCTCAGACCCCCGATGACCTTTCTGCTGAGGTCGAGAAACTTACTGCCGCCCTTCTTAGTCAAGATAAGTTGCTTA
Organism: Coix lacryma-jobi var. lacryma-jobi; assembly: GCA_009763385.1. Classification (NCBI taxonomy): domain Eukaryota; kingdom Viridiplantae; phylum Streptophyta; class Magnoliopsida; order Poales; family Poaceae; genus Coix; species Coix lacryma-jobi. The sequence continues at coordinate 53,483,839 of CM019825.1, forward strand.
GGCGAGCTGCTAGAGAGCGGAAGGAGTTTAGGCAGAAGTGGGAGGATACGGTGAAGGAACTTGAATCTGTCAAGTCCACCGTTGTTTTCACCGAGGAGGAGTGTGAGATGTGCTCCACACACATGACTGACCTTCTCACTTTGAGAAGTAAGTATGATGTGTTGATAGGAGAGGTGGATGAGCTTAAGGCTATATCCTCGCTGTTGGGTGCGTGCAAGTCCTGTGCCGGCTTGCAATCCGAGTTGGCAGAAAAGAATGCCAAGATTGTGTCTCTTGAGAAGGCCAGCTCGGGTAGCACTTGTGTGTCTAGATGCGCTTTGTGTGAGGGTTTGGAGATGGAGATCACGAACGTGAAGCATGACAAGATGCAAACCGAGGAGGAAAACACATACCTTCGGACCATCTTGTCATGGGTGTCTAGTGGTGAGCCGTAGCTTGGGATGATGATCTCCCAGTTCAAGCGTGCTGCTGGAGGTCTAGGTGTAGGCTTTGCTCAGGGTGTTGAGTGTGCTTCATCTTTTGGCAAGGTTGGAGAGTTTAGTGGTCTTAACCCGAGTGAGAAGCCCAACTCCACCACTACTCCCAAGCTTACCAAGATTCCACCCAAAGAGCCTCTAAAGTCTAACACCAAGGATGGTTTGTTCATTGAACCTCCGAGAGCTCCACCCAAGAAACAATCATGGGCTCCAAAACCATATCACCTCAAGAACAAGCTAGACACAATGCCACCTATCCAAGAGGAGCTTATGCCACAGAAGGGCAAAGTGATTGTTAACACATAATTTTCGCACTATGACGAGTGGGCCAGCACGGTGTAGGTTCGGGAGGAGTCACCGCCTGAGGGGATTCGGCAGATGGCGGGCGCGGTCGGCTAACTTAGTAGGTTCGGCAAGGCTGTGGAGGCGACTGGTCAATGACGAGCGAATTCGGCAATGTGACGCTGCGGTCGGCTACCTCAAGCCAAGTCGGTTTGCATCAGAAGATGACAAATGCGGCATGTCAAGAAGATTTAGCGATTGGGATCTCGTCATTTTAGTGCATGCCGGTTATTAAAGGAAGCTTGGAGCAGAAGGCATCATGTTTTAGATAGTTTCCTGATTTTGTCGTTGTAATCGTGTCCTTCTAGGACTCATAGGACACCAGGGTATAAATATAAACCCTGAGGCCATTGTAAAGGATGTTCACAATCAATACAACCAAACCGGCCCTGTGCCATCTTCGAGTCCAAGTCGTGTTGTCGTGTTCTTCGAGAGGAGCCATCGACCCGTCGACCTCCGTAAGTCCCGACAACCTTGCTATTATGTCTAGTATCGTGCGGCGGATTTAGGCATGATGCAAGTAGTCTCGTTTGTTGGTAATGGTCGTGCGGCGGATCATTACTCGATGATCGGGAAGTCTTAGTTTATGATAAGATTACGAGTAAATATCGTGCGGCAGGCACTTACTTGGTAACCTTAGCATAAACAAGATAGTTATCGGCTCTATTAGGTTTGGCAAGATCTAATAGATTCATTAAGTTATCTTGTGTTATACGTATTATAATGTGTATTTCGTTGTAACACTTTATTGCCCTATCTAGATCTTGCTCGGTTCGGCTTCATCTTGTATAAGATCTATCCTGTCCTTTTACGATTATTTTTGTAAGGCCTTTATACGATAGATCTACTGTTTGCAATAGCCGATTCGATCATATCTAGATCGCCACGTGGTGAGGGTTCATGCACGTTGAGTATGCTTGATCTATGATACAGCTAGGTGTCGTGCGGCAGGCGCAGGCTTTAGATTAGTTTAATCATGCTTAATTTGTACGTTCAATCCCCATGGACCCCAACTCGGTTGTACAATCGAGATTGGTTAAGCTTTAATTCATATTCAATACGCCATGCAAGTACAATTCTCATGCAAACGCATTCGGCAACTCGTTACTCACGTAACTTCGTTCATACTGCCGAATGATCTTTAAACCTGTTGGCAGATAGCTTTCATAGCTATGTGTCGTCGTAAGTGGCTTCAGGGTCGTACATCTTGGAACTGTCCGGTCATACCTGGCATGTTCCAGCTTTGTATTTAACAGTTTATCTCCTTTGTTAGTTGCAGGACAAACTGACTGGCACGCACCGGACTTTTGAGCACCCGGGCTACGTTTGAAGCTAGCTTCTCCAGCTTGCTGTGTGATTGGCACAGAGGGTCACATTTTGTGTCAACAGTGATCCACACCCACTACCGTGAGTACCAACAACCCCCTATGAGAGCGGTGAGGTACCATTGTGAGCACTGTGGGAGAGATGGACACTTGAGTGTGTTTTGCTTTCGGCGCAAGAGAGAGGCGCGCCGTGCAAAGGAGATGAACAACACGGACATGTACCATCCTTTCCATGATGTACATGTGCTGAATGTTCAGAGGCGTGCTGCTAGGCCTAGAGGCCCAAAGCCTCAAGTTCCTAGGCCTAGGCCGCGAAGAGAATGTGCCCGGCAGGAGCCTGCAGTTGTGGGCTATGGACCCCGTGGTGGTGGCTTTGTAGTTGAGCGTTTCCCCCATCGCGTTTTGAGTATCGCGATGGACGCTCCTCCCTTAGCGGACAACGTTTTCCTCTACGTGGTGATCACTCTTCCCGTAGGCGTGCTAGGAATGGTTTTTCTGCTAACCGTTCTTTTGAGCAGTCGGCCCAACACTGGTATTCTTCCTACTTCACTAACCCCAGTGTTGGACCGTATGCTCATCCTATGTCTTTTTATCGATGTAGGTAAAACGATTGGAGAACGTTTGGTTGGTGGATTCCGGATGTTCGAGACACATGACCGGAAACGCCAAGTGGTTCTCCAGTCTTAGTCCGGTCGCCGGAAAGGAGTTTATCACCTTCGACGACAATAGCAAAGGTAAAGTGTTGTCTCATGGGTCCGTGCGAGTTAATGAGCACTTTGTGTTGCACGATGTTGCTCTTGTTTCTAACTTGCATTTTAACCTTCTTTCTGTTTCACAACTTTTCGATGATGACTATGAGATTCGTTTTAAGCCGAATCTCAGTCGTATTTTGGATCCTCAGGGCAATCTTATTTGTTTGATTTCGCCCTTTGGGAAAGTCTTTCGTGTGAATTTCTCGGAGTCTTTTGGGATTTCCCGTTGTCTTGTGGCTGGACCTTCCTCCTCTAATCTTTTGAAGTGGCATAGGAGACTTGGTCACTTGAGCTTCAACTTGCTTGCAAGGCTTAGTTCACTTGGCTTAATCCGAGGATTGCCCAAGTTGTCTATGGAGAAGGATCTTGTTTGCCATTCTTGTAGACATGGGAAGATGGTTGCCGCTCCCCACCATCCAGTGACTCAGGTCATGACCAAGTACCCTGGAGAGCTTTTACACATGGACCTTGTTGGTCCGGCTCAGGTGAGCTCGGTTGGGGGGAAGTGGTATGTGCTTGTTGCTGTTGATGACTTTTCGAGATATTTGTGGGTCTTCTTTTTGACTGAGGAGACTGAGACTTTCTCTTTTGCTTGCAATCTGATTTTGCATCTTCAGAATGAGTTCCCTCTGAACTCGATGCGAGCTATTAGAAGAGATAATGGCTCCGAATTCAAGAATTCGGATTTTGAGAAGTTTTGTAACTCTTTGGGTTTGGAGCATCAGTTTTCTTCCCCGTACACACCGCCACAGAATGGTGTTGTTGAGAGGAAGAATCGGACCCTTGTGGAGATGGTCAAGACGATGCTCGATGAGCATAGGACTCATAGGCGATATTGGGCCGAAGCTATGAGCACTGCATGCTACATTTCCGATCGCATTTTTCTCCGAGCTTTCTTGAAAAAGACTTCTTATGAGTTGCGTTTTGGAAAACTGCCCAAGGTGAGTTACTTTAGAGTTTTTGGTTGCCACTGTTTTATACTTAAGAAAGGCAACCTGGACAAATTTGAGTCTCGTTCTTCTGACGGTGTGTTTTTGGGTTATGGCACTCATACTCGCGCATATCGTGTACTTAACCTTGACACTAACCGAGTCATGGAGACATCCGATGTCACCTTCGATGAGACCATGGTTTGTCCTTCTTCTCGTTTTGAGCGTGCAGGTGATCATGAGGTTGCCGAGCCTCTTTTTGATGATGAGGACGAGGGTGCTGAAGGGATGGATGACCCATCACCACCTCCACCTGTTGTGCCGCAAAGAGCGGCCTCTACTACCACTCACGGCCCCGATCCTTCTTCTTCGACTACTTGGGGGCCGTGGGATCCGCCACCTCGAGCGGTACCCTTTGTACCCGAGGAGGCGCCAGCTGCTGTTGAGGGTGAGGTATCTTCAGTTCGAGAGGCGCCACAACACATCCAGCGCCAACATCCGCCTCAACAGATGATCGGCAGCATCGGCGAACGTGTCACTCGGTCAAGGTCACAACAAATCTCTGACTTTGCTCATTCTGCATTTGTTGCTGATTTTGATCCCCGAGATGTTGGACACGCTTTATCTGATCCAGATTGGGTCAATGCCATGCATGAGGAGCTTGAAAACTTTGAGAGAAATCGGGTTTGGGTTCTTGTTTCTCTTCCTCCTGAGTGTCACCCTATTGGTATAAAATGGGTTTTCAAAAACAAACAAGGAGAGGATGGCCATGTTGTGAGAAACAATGCCAGACTTGTAGCCCAGGGGTATAGTCAGAAGGAGGGGATAGACTATGAGGAGACGTTTGCTCCTGTAGCTCGTTTGGAGGCAATTAGGATCCTCTTGGCTTTTGTTGCATCCAAAGGGTTTAAACTTTTTCAAATGGATGTCAAGAGTGCCTTCCTAAATGGCTACATAGAAGAGGAGGTGTATGTGAAACAACCCCCCGGTTTTGAAAATTCCAAGTTTCCAAACCATGTCTTTAAACTTCACAAAGCTTTGTATGGTCTGAAACAAGCCCCTAGAGCTTGGTATGATAGGTTAAAAACCTTTTTGCCTGCTAAGAGTTTTAAAATGGGATGTGTGGATAAAACGCTTTTTCTCCTCAAGCAAGGCAATGACACTCTCTTGGTTCAGATTTACGTGGATGATATCATTTTCGGTGGTTCTTCTCACGCTTTGGTTGCCAAGTTTGCAGACACTATGAGCAGGGAGTTTGAGATGAGCATGATGGGCGAGTTGACGTTTTTCCTCGGGTTGCAAATCAAGCAATCCCGAGAGGGGACGTTTGTGCACCAGGGCAAGTATACCAAGGACATCCCGAAGAAGTTTGATATGGCTGAGGCCAAGCCTTTTCCAACACCCATGTCGACCACGACGGCCCTGGATGTGGATGTGGATGGAGAAGCTGTGGACCAGAAGGAGTACCGAAGTATGATCGGGTTGCTGTTGTACCTGACGGCGACACGCCCGGACATCCAGTTTGCGGTGTGTCTTTGCGCGCGATTTCAGTCGTCGCCGCGCACATCGCACCGTCAGGCAGTCAAGCGTATTATGAGGTACTTATGCTTCACTCCAGAATTTGGGATTTGGTATTCTGCTTCCTCCACCCTCTCCCTTTGCGGTTATTCTGATGCCGATTTTGCTGGTTGCCAACTTGATCGCAAGTCCACTTCTGGGACTTGCTAGTTTATTGGTTCTTCTCTTGTATCTTGGTCTTCTCGCAAGCAGTCTAGCGTCGCTCAGTCTACCATAGAGGCTAAGTATGTTGCTGCGGCTAGCTGCTGTTCTCAATTGCTTTGGATGATGGCCACTTTGCGTGATTTTGGTCTGAGATTTTCACGCGTTCCTTTGCTTTGTGACAGCACGAGTGCTATTAGCGTTGCTAAGAACCCCGTGCTGCACTCTAAGACCAAACACATTGATGTGCGCTTTCATTTTCTGCGAGACCATTATGAGAAGGGTGATATCGACCTTCGCCATGTCGATACTCATCATCAATTGGCTGATATTTTCACCAAGCCTTTGGACCAATCAACTTTTGCTAGGTGGAGAGGTGAGCTTGGTGTGTGTTTCCCCTTTTAGATGGGGGAAACATTTTGGTTCGTGTATTATAGACTGACTCTTTTTCTTAAATGCATCTTTGCATTCCATCTTGCATATTTATATTCAGAGCTTCATGCATATAATCTTTAGAATGTGACTATGCTCTGTATAATGTATGCTCCGATGTTTTATGTAGGTGCTTGTAGCTTATGCTCTTTCTGATCACCGATACATGTTGTGAGCTGAGCTATTTTATGAATGGTGAATTTGCTTAATAAACATAAAACTTGAAAATATTCACCATTAAGATATGCAACTAGCATGTGCAGAATATGTTGAAATCACTTGTGTTTTTCATATATGCTAGGTTGCTATGTCTCTAGTTCTGAGTCATTCACTTGCTTGGTATGTTCATATTCTGTTCTAAATTTAAACCAAGTTAAGTGAATTGAAAAGATCGAGATGGGATTGCTTGTCAGCACATCACAGTATCGAGACTGTCTCTCATTGCACTTTGAGTTAAACTTGAGCTGTGTAGTGTATGACCGAAACTGTTGCTTTAAGCTTCTGATTGCTTCTGCATAGGCTTTGCACAGTTGAAAAGTTAGGCAATGACAAGCTTTCAACCTCTCGCAATCACATGCTGAAATTTGAACTTGTGTAATTTAACCGTTGCAACTCCGATAAAATTTGAATACACAAGTCTATGTTTCATTCTATAGCATGATGATTGAACCTTGCTAGGGGTAGTTCACCTTGTATACATGTTTAGCACTTGTTTGACTTCCTGTCTATACATGTTTAGTGCTATTTTGATGGTGAATACCTTTTTTGGCTGAAAGCTGCTCATTCTGCTCCAATGTTCAGATTTCGTATTTGGTGATCAGTTTGAGTTTTTGCTTGCATTCTGTGCATATTGTTGAGTCATCGGATTAGCATTTTGTCGAGCATCTTCTCACTCTATCGAATATATTCCTGAAGCTGCTAACTTGCATGTTAACTCATATGCATTTGGAGGGGAGATACTTGATAGTGCATTTTCAACTAAGGGGGAGAAATTTGCCAAATCATAAGGGGGAGAAATTCTCTCAAATCATAAGATCAACTAAGGGGGAGATTTCCTGGTTGGGTGCACTATTGGAAGGGAAGTTTGAGCTGGCTCGGATGGCTCGGATTTTTCAGATTTTGGTTTTTCCAATTGATTCGGAGCTTTTCTGAAGTCTCTAACTGGTTCGGAGCATTTTTGGTAGCTAGTTGTGTTGAGCCTTTTGCCTCTTTCTTGAGGAACTAGCGCCTTTGCCTTTGTGCTCTTCAGTTGGTACCGAGCTTTCTCGCTAGCGGTGTTGAGCCCGTTCTGCCTCTTCTTGAGGGCTAGCTCTATTCTGCTTGAACTTCAATTGGTATTTCAATTGGTATCGAGCTTTCTCGCTAGTGGTGTTGAGCCTGTTTTACCTCTTCTTGAGGGCTAGCTTTGCTTTGCTTGGTTGCGTCGAGTCGTTGCCCATGTCTTTGGGGACCAAGTCGTCTTGCTCTTTGCACTTGACCTTCTTCGGCTTTGATATGCTTTTGGGTCATTTGGTTGAGTTCCTTCTTCTTCCTTCTTCTATTCCATTATGATTTGTGTTGGTAGTTGACAATGCACTCATCAAGGGGGAGATTGCGGATACATGGGTGTATGCCGAGTCTTGAGTGATGAGTGATTGTCAACTGGGATAATGCGCATGTTCTTTAGCTTGTGTTGTGCAGGTGTCGAGCACGGATACAGTGATCGAAGGCAAGGTGAAGGTCAAGTAGAGACGTGTCGTGCCGATGGACCGAGAGTGGCGAAGGGCGGACGTGAGGCTTGGACTGAGGGACCGGTGGCCCGAGGATCAGCTGTGGTGGCTGGCAGCCTGGGACAGCGACGAGCGAAGACTTGCGGCACAGTGTTGCTCGGGTCGAGGACCTCGGGACATGTGTCGGTGGACGGGGTGCACGGGCGGTGCATCCCCTCTACGGCTCGGTTTGGTGGTTGAGCCACAGAAAAACCACCGAGTGGACGGTTTCCAGGTTTGGGCCTCAAAATCTGGATGCGGCCGGTTTCCGAGTTTGGGCCTCAAAACTCGGGCTGAGGACGGTTTCCAGGTTTGGGCCTCAAAACCTGGGCGCTGCCGGGTTTCTGAGTTTGGGCCACAAAACTCAGGCGATGGACGGCTGGTTTCCCGGTTTGGGCCTCAAAACCGGGGGTTGGTCGTGAAGGCTGGTTTTCCCGGTTTGGGCCACAAAACCGGGGGCGAAGTCCGGGAAAAGGACAAGCAGAGCGGTGGCGGCACGTGGCGGCAATCGGGGAGGTTGCGTCGAGGCAACGCTACCAGTTGTACGGGCGTGGCCGTCAGATCACCACCTACCATGAGTTGGTCCAGAATAACCCTAGGGTTTAGCTGGCTCGCTCTGTAATTAGTTAGGGGTAGAGTGGGAAATAGAATTAGGATAAGTAGATGGAGACACCCACCTCCCATCTATCTTAGTCATTTTGCTATTTTGCCTTCTAGGTTTTCCTACTCTCCCCATCCTCTGCTGTAGCGAACTGAGATCCACAGAGAAGACAATCATACCTCTGTGTTTGAGAGATTTTGAGGAAGTGAGACCGTAATCTCACTATTGTAGCGTGTGGTAGCCACACAGTTGCAAATCATGGTTGTGATTCGCGTTTTGGAGTTGTTCTTCGCGTTTTGCTTTTTCTCCATGATTTTCCCGTTGATCGATCTCCCTACTCGGTTCATCTTTTGCGATTCCATTTGAACTGAGTTGTTCTAGATTGTGAGGCACATCTTTCCACCAAAGGAATTTATCTCTAACCTCACGAGCTAGTAGATCGATCGATTTTTGTTTCGGATCGAGTTTTTCTCCTTTCCCCCGAATTCTTCCAATTCACCGATTTGGAGTTAGGTTTGAGCCATGATCTCTTTGGGATAGCTCACTAACTCCCTTGGAACTCCTCATACCAAGTCTAAGCCTTAGAGCTTTTGATTCGGAGGAGATCGGGTTGAATCCGCGGAAGAACAGTGCTGTGTCGGGGGCATCGGACGCTGACGTCGGGACCATCAGATGCTGCGTTCTTCACATCGGAAGCATCCGATGCCACGTGTCGTCTGACAGTATTTTCTAAGGAGCATCGGACGCAGACCATCGGTGCATCCGTTGCCATCGGACGCTCCGGAGGTCTAGCATCGGAAGCTAGGACATTACTGTAGCAGCTTCCGATGCCAGTCCAGTAAGGTTCCCGAGAGGCCCTGTTTGCATCGGACGCTTCCGGTGTTTTGCCATCAGAAGCAGGCCAGCTTCCGATGCAGGTGTTTCTGCTCCGTTTCGACTGCGGTTCGCTCGTATGTTGTCGGTTTTGATTTCCGGCTTTTGTGTTGGGTTTCTAGAGTTGTGTAGTGTCTCGCTGTGCTTCTCGGAAGCATCCACCCTACATCTAGGGTCGTGGACACTCGCAAGCTCTAGGTTTGCTCTTGGGGTTGATTCTTGGGACAGAGGCAACAAGTTTCTGAAAAGAAATTTGAAGCTCCCATTCAACCCCCCCCCCCCCCCTCTGGTCGCTTTCTGGTAGCACTTTCGGTCCTTCAGCCTTTGGGAAAAACAGGGGAAGCGATCGACTGCGTCGGATGCTGCGATGTCAACTCCTCGGTATGATGATTCGGCTCCTCCTTCAGCTTGATCAGGTACTCGGTTGCCCAGGCGACTCCTTGCTGGAGCCCGGTTGAGCCGCTCATGAACAGGTCGCCTCTGGCTTGGATGGGATGACGCTTGTTCATCGGCCAAAGACTCAAGATTTCGCCCCTTGAGCTGTAGCGCGGTAGTCTGAAGCATGACCAACCGTCGCTCTTCTTCGGGGGTGCGATTGTCCTTAGCTCCCATCTCTATAGCTAGAGCTGTGAGCATCTAGGCCCCCAGTGGGTTTCAGTGATTGGATGACAACGGTAAATTACTATGACTAACGTGTGTTTTGCAGAAACAGTTTGAGTTAGGTCATGGTGATTATGATCGTGAGGACACTTTGGTATTCATGTCCCCTTATTGATGGAATTCGTTCAGTTTTCAAAGGATGGACGACGAAGACGGTGATAGGCTAGTTCTAAGTGTCATTTGGTGTTGAAGGACACTTAGAGTAGCATAGGTCTTTGTTTTACCTTTGGCCGTACTATAAAGAGGGGTTTGAATGGGTAGCTTGACCTAGGCGAGACTTTTGAGTTAGGTGTGGTGCACACTTGTTAACCAAAGCCCTAGGTAGCTTAGAAAGGTCCCTAAGATCATAAGGAAGAAAGTTCGTGAAGGGAGCGTCGCAAACCGAAGTCATTTTGGACTCCAAATTGCGACCGGACGCTCGAACCCTAGTGACCGGACGCTGGGCCATGCGTCCGGTCAGTAGGTTTGGCTGAGGGGTCAGTCTGGTTGTGACCGGACTCACCCTCAGCAATTGATCGGACGCGCCAGGGGGTGAGTCCGATCGCGTCCAGAGAGGTTCTAGAGAGGGTTTTTGAAGACCGGACGCGTCCGGTCAGCAGTGATCGGACGCATGCGAGCGTCCGATCAGCACTTCGTACAGGTGTCAGGCCTAACGTCACGTAGCCGTTAGGCACTGACCGGACGCGTCCGGTCACCCCGACAGGTGCGTCCGGTAAGTGCATAACTGGTTGGACTTACCCCTTCGTGCATGTTTCGAGTTGGGGGTATAAATATGCCTCCCCCTCATTCATGCTGTTACTCTTGCTCATTTGAAAGGTTGCCAAACACATTGTGAATGCAAGTGAGTGCAAGAGGCCTAGTGAGGTTGAGAGATTTGATAATTGAGTGATCAAACACCTCATTAGTGAATTGAGAGTAGCAAGTGTGCATCCACCCATCTCATTAGCCTTGCGTTGGTCAAGTGAGAGTTCTTGCTTGTTACTCTTGGTGATCGGCGTCACCTAGACGGCTTGGTGGCGATCGGAGAGCTTGGTGATCATCCGGAGGCATTGTGGATGACCCAAGCCAAGTTGTGACCGGTAGCGAGCGATTCACCGGGCCGGAGTGGCGAAGAATCAGCTCGCAGTGAGCACTTGATCCTTGCGTGGATCAAGGGGGAGCGATACCCTTGCGCGGGTGCTCCAACGAGGACTAGGGGGGTGTGCCGACACCTCGATACCTCGGCAAAAAGATCGTCGTGTCATCTCTACTCTCTTTACTACGCATTTACCTTTGAGCAATTCAATTCCGCATTTACTTGTTGTTCTTTCATAAGTTGAATTGCCATGCTAGAGTAGAAATGGTTTAGCGATAGTCTTTTGTGCGATTGATTCTTGTCAAACACACTTCTAGGCACTAGGGGGTTAATTGGGGCTTGATAGCTCTTAATTCTTGCAAGAAGTTTTAGAAAAGCCCAATTCACCCCCCCCCCCCCTCTTGGGCATCTTGATTCTTTCAATTGGTATCGGAGCCTCGTGCTCTCGATTTAGGCTTAACCGCCTAGAGTTAAGATGTCCGGAGGTGATGGACCACCTCCCATGTTTGAGGGAGACGACTTTCCATATTGGAAAATCCGTATGGAGTCGTACCTAGAACCGGTTGATGTCAAATGCCGCGATGCCGCAATCACCGGCTTTGCCAAGCCCAAGGAAGGCACAAGCCTCACTCCTAATGAGGAGGAAAATGATAAATGGAATGCAAAAGCCAAAAACATCCTTTTTAGAGGCATTTGCAAAGATGTGTTCAACCGTGTTCGGAACCACAAAAATGCCCATGATCTATGGGAAAACATTTGTGCGCTCCATGAGGGAACCAAGAGTGAGCATGAGGAACGCTATCATTTAGTTATGCAAAAGCTTCACTCTTTTGATATGCATGCAAATGAAAGTGCAAATGAAATGTACTCACGGTTGAATGTTCTTGTAGAGGAACTCAATGGACTTGGCCTCACACAAATGCAACCATCCGATGTTGTGAGGAAGATCCTTTGTGTCCTTCCAATTGAGAAGTACGGACACATAGTGACGGTGCTACATCAAGGCGATCTTTCCACCGCTACACCAACTCAAATCTTGGGAAAGATCAATGCGCATGAGATGTACATGCACATCACACCAAGTGGTGGCTCCACCACCGACAAGAAGAAGGACTTGGCCTTCAAAGCTAGCCATGACAAGAAGGGCAAGTCCAAGGCTATTGAGGTGCATTATGAGAGCTCAAGTGATGAAGAGGATGATTCCAACATCGCTCTCATGGTGAGAAGGACCACCAAGATGTTGAAGAAGCTTCACAAGAATGGAGTCAATTTTGACTCAAGAAAGAAGAAGTTCTTCACAAGTAGCAAGAGGAGGCCAATCTCCGAAATGGATTGCTACAATTGCGGTGAGCTTGGCCATCTTGCTGATCAATGCACCAAGCCCAAGAAAGAGAGCTAAAAGAACAAGAACAAGGGCAAGAAGTATGACTCATCAAGTGAAGATGAGAAGAAGAATGAGAAGCCCTACTACAAGAAGGATGGCAAGAAGAAGAAGCAATACCACAAGAAAGGTGGCAAGGCTTACATTGTTGGTGATTGGCTCACCGACATTGACTCCTCCGGTGGCTCATCAAATGAAGATAGTGATGATGAGAAGGAGAAGGTGACCGCTCTAGTCATTGGCTCCTCTACACCACCACCGTCGCCATCATCATCTACACACCTATGCCTTATGGCCAAGGGTGACCGGAAGGTACAAAGCGATGATGACTCTAGTGATAGTGATAGTGATGGTGAATTTGAGGCACCTACTTATGATGAGCTTGTAAATTGCTAAACGACTACTCTAAAATCATAAGAAAGACTAGAGCTAAAAATGAAAAGCTTGTTGATGAAAATAAATCTCTTGTTGAGAAATATGATCATGCTATTCATGCTAGTGATGAGTTAAAAGATGAACTTGCTACTATGTCATCATCCATCAAGGAGCTCAAGTCCTCTAACAAGGAGCTCAAAGCTAAAAATGAAAAACTTGATAAGATGCATAGTGACTTTACCACAAGTTATGCTTTGCTAAAAGAACAATACACTCAAGTGAAAGTTGACTATGATGCTCTCACCATTACTTATGATATGCTTTCACATGAGACACATGATGCTCCTAACCTTGTTGTTAAGTGTGACATAGCAACATCTTGTGAGGACTTGGTTAGTGAGCATGATGAGCAAAGAGCTAGTGGCAAAGGCAAGAGTGTGGTTGTGGCCGATCACTTTGATGATTATGTCAAGATCAAGAATGAGAATGCAAAGCTCAAGGTTGATCTAGAGAAACTTACAACCACTAAGCAAGTCATTGTTGAGACCCAAGATGATGAGTATAGCATGACACTTGAGCTTGACATGCTAAAAGAAGAGAACAAGAGATTGAAGATGGAGAGAGATTACAAGATGACACCATCTCAATTAGAGCTCCAACAAGAGAATGACAAGCTCAAGAGAGAGAAGGAGCACCTCACCACCGGGTTGAAGAAATTTACCAAGGGGCAATGTCTTCAAAGTGAGCTACTCATGAACACCGTGATGGAGACAAATAGAAATGGTATTGGCTTCCTTGAAGAGAAGATGAAGCAACGCACAAGCATCACTAAGCCAAAGAAGAAGAAGATTGGAAGATGCTATGAGTGTGGAAAGGAAGGACACTTTGCTCATGCTTGTGAAGAGCCTAAACCTACACCCTTGCCCAAGCATGCTAGGCCCTTTGCTTTCAATGCTCACTACATGCTTAGACAAGACTCTAGTGGCAAGATGAAAGTCATGTTCATGGGGCCTCCTAACAAGAATAGGCCAAAGCAAATTTGGGTTGCAAAGTCACTAGTAGAGAAGGTTAAGGGACCTCAACAAGTTTGGGTCCCAAAAGCTCAAGCTTGATTTCTTATGTGTGTAGGTGAACTACAAGACCGGTGGATCTCATTGGGTGATTGATAGTGGTTGCACACAACATATGACCGGTGATCCCCGGATGTTCACCTCACTTGAAGAAAATGTCGATGACCAAGAAAAGATAACATTTGGTGACAATTCATAGGGCAATGTCAAAGGATTGGGCAAAGTGGCAATATCAAATGATCATACCATCTCCAATGTGCTTCTAGTTGCATCGTTGAGCTTCAACTTGCTATCTGTTGGGCAATTATGTGATCTTGGTTTCAATGTTTGTTCACCGACAAGGAAGTGGTTGTGACCAAGAAAGATGATATACAAGTGATATTCAAGGGCTTTAGATACAACAATCTCTATCTAGTGGATTTCACCTCTGAAGATGCCAACTTGAAGACATGTTTGTTCACTAAGCAATCACTTGGTTGGCTATGGCATAGAAGATTGGCACATGTTGGAATGAACACTCTCAACAAGCTATTGAAGAAGGATTTGGTTAGGGGCTTGAAGGATGTCAAATTTGAGAAGGACAAATTGTGTAGTGCATGTCAAGCCGGCAAGCAAGTTGCAAACACTCATCCAACCAAAGCCTTTGTATCAACATCAAGAGAGTTAGAGCTACTCCACATGGATCTATTTGGGCCAACAACATATGCTAGCTTGGGTGGAAATCTCTATTGTCTAGTGATTGTTGATGACTATTCAAGATACACTTGGGTATTCTTTCTTCATGACAAATCCGAAGCAACCCCTTCATTCAAGAAGTTTGCCAAGAGAGCCCAAAATGAATTTGACTTGAAAATCAAGAAGATAAGAAGTGACAATGGAAGAGAGTTCGACAACACCCACATTGAAGAGTATTGTGATGAAGTTGGGATCAAGCATGAAGTCTCCGCAACATATACACCACAACAAAATGGGGTAGTTGAGAGGAAGAACCGGACTCCAATCACCCTAGCAAGGACAATGCTAGATGAGTACACTACACCGGAAAGATTTTGGGCGGAAGCAATCAACACCGCTTGCTATGCATCAAATCGGTTGTTCCCCCATCGTCTCCTTGGCAAGACCCCCTATGAGCTACTCAACAACAAGAAGCCGGATATATCATTCTTTAGAGTGTTTGGGTGCAAATGCTACATCTACAAGAAGCGCCAACACCTAAGGAAGTTTCAACGCCGATGTGATATTGGTTTTCTTGTTGGTTACTCATTGAAGTTCAAAGCATATCGAGTATTCAACCATGCCACCGGGATGGTAGAAGAAACATATGATGTGGAATTCGATGAATCTAATGGCTCTCAAGGAGAGCATGAAAATCTTGATGATGTAGGTGATGAACCATTGAGGGAAGCAATGAAGAACATGCCGGTTGGAGCTATCAAGCCTAAAGATGATGATGATGATGTGCAAGTCATTGACAAGCCATCCTCATCCAATGTACCACTTGTTGATGACAAAGATGGGAGGGATCCATTTGAAGATACTCAAGTCTCCCATGATCAAATGGTGGTACAAGCTCAAGATGTTGATGCTCCACAAGCGGCCCCTCAAGTGGTTGATCAAAGGACTACTCCTCTACTACAAGCTCATCTTCAAGATCTCATCATAGGGAGTCCAACAAGGGGTGTAATGACTCGATCTCAAAAACTTGCTTTATTTATTGAACATCACTCCTTTGTGTCTCTTGTTGAGCCTACCATTGTAGATGAAGCTCTAGGTGATCCAGATTGGATGAATGCTATGCATGAAGAATTAAACAACTTCACCCGCAACCAAGTTTGGACACTTGAAGAGCGACCCAAAGGCGCAAGAGTCATTGGAACAAAATGGGTGTTTAGGAACAAGCAAGATGATCAAGGCAAGGTTGTTAGAAACAAGGCAAGGCTAGTAGCAAAGGGGTTCTCTCAAGTTGAAGGTTTGGATTTTGGAGAGACCTTTGCACCGGTTGCAAGACTCGAAGCCATTCGTATCCTCCTTGCATATGCATCACATCATGACATTAAATTATATCAAATGGATGTGAAAAGTGCATTTTTAAATGGCTTCATAAATGAACTAGTCTATGTTGATCAACCTCCCGGGTTTGAAGACCCTAGATATCCTAATCATGTTTATAGGTTGTCCAAGGCGCTATATGGGCTCAAGCAAGCCCCAAGAGCTTGGTACGAGCGTCTCCGGGACTTCCTCATTGAGAAGGGCTTCACCATTGGGATGGTCGACACCACACTATTCACCAAGAAGCTTGATGGAGAAATCTTCATTTGTCAAGTCTACGTTGATGATATCATCTTCGGGTCAACAAATGAAGCCTATTGCAAGGAATTTGGTGACTTGATGTCGAAGGAGTTCGAAATGTCCATGATTGGAGAGCTCACATTCTTCCTAGGCTTCCAAGTCAAGCAATTGAAGGAGGGGACTTTCATATCTCAAGAGAAGTATACAAAAGACCTCCTCAAGCGCTTCAACATGGATGGTTGCAAGCCTATCAAGACTCCAATGCCAACAAATGGACATCTCGACCTAGATGTGGGAGGTAACCCGGTTGACCAAACTCTCTACCGTTCTATGATTGGTAGCTTGTTATATTTGACCGCATCTAGGCCCGACATCATATTTAGTGTGTGCATGTGTGCTCGCTTTCAAGCCGATCCTAGGGAATCACATCTCATAGCAGTGAAGAGAATCCTTAGGTACCTAAAGCACACCCCAAGCTTTGGCCTTTGGTATCCCAAAGGAGCTAACTTTCAACTCGTTGGGTATTCTGATTCGGATTACGCGGGTTGCAAAGTAGATAGAAAAAGCACATCTGGAGGGTGCCATTTGCTTGGGAGATCACTAGTTTCATGGAGCTCTAAGAAGCAAAATAGTGTGGCCTTGTCTACCGCCGAGGCGGAATACATAGCCGCGGGTGCTTGTTGTGCACAAATCCTTTATATGAAACAAACCCTTTTAGACTATGGTGTAGTTCTAGAAAGGGTACCTTTGTTGTGTGACAATGAGAGCGAGGTTAAGCTTGCTAACAACCCGGTTCAACACTCTCGCACAAAGCACATAGATATTCGCCATCACTTTCTTAGAGACCATGTTTCAAAGAAAGACATATCCTTAGAGGGAGTTAGAATCGAAGATCAATTGGCGGATATCTTCACAAAACCCCTAGATGAAAACACTCTTTGTAGATTGCGAAGTGAGCTTAATGTGCTTGATCTAAGTAACTTTGTCAAAAGGTGAAAGGGGGTTATCTTTGCATTGCATTGTATAATATACCATGTCTAGATTACGCTATGCACATAGGCTTGTCAGACGTGGTTAAGATAACCGCCCTAAAAAGCGTGTGAAGAAGCTTACCCATGAGCAAACTTGACAAGCAACCTAGATTTAATTTCCGTATTGCATTACATATGCATGGTTGTTGCTTTGTCGTTTCTTTTCGGTTTTGCTTTGAGCAACCGCTGTGTTCGTCCACCGCTAGGGGGAGCGTTTGAGGCTCCTAATGGTTGAGACCCCTAGTTTTGGTGGCCACATGTTGTGTCCTCGGGTTTTATTGCCTATCTTATCTAGAAAACTAACTTAGCCTATGGCAAAATATTTGAAAAATTTGAGGGTTTGAGAAAGGTAACTCCTCTAGGTTCCAACTAGTGTTTATTTGCGTCTTATTTGAGTTGGAACTTGGTTGGGAGAAGTCGGCGCAAAAAATCGAGTCAAAACAGGGGTATTCCTGTGACCGGACGCTACGACCGGACTCACCAGGTGCGTCCGGTCAGTGCAATTCATGCGCGGATGAACAGTGTCATCGTCGCGTCTGGTCATGCGCTAGCAGGTGCATCCGGTCATTCATCGAAGAGGGATCGGACGCAGGGTGCGTCCGGTCATGCGTGACAGGACGCGTCCGGTCGCGCAAATCGCGTTTCGGGAGCTCTCTGTTCGTGACCGGACGCTGGGTGCCGTGAGTCCGGTCGTTTCGAGGAGTGCGTCCGGTCGCCATTTAGGGTGCGCTTTAAGTTCCTCAGACCGACACGTGGGCCCTCACTCATCTCCTTCCTCGCCCGCGCCCAAGACCGGCCCCAGCCGCCGCCCTCCCCACCGCCCCCGCGCTACCGCCTTCCTCGCAGCGCCGGCCGCGTCGCCGCCTCGTGCCCGTGCCCACGCCGCCGCCTCGTGCCCACGCCCGCGCCACCGCCCCGCGCTCCCATGCCCTATCCACCGCGCCGATGCTCCCCGCCTCGCCCGAGCTTCCCACTCGCTCCTCGCCGGAGTTGGTGGCCCTCGCCGGAGTTCAAGTCTCTCTCTCGCCGGAGGACGCTTCCAGCTCTCATCTTCCTCTCCGGCGACCTCTCTCCGGCCGACTGCTCCCTCCCCATGAGCTCCCCACCTTGTTCCATATCTTGTGCATGCAACATGTTTGTCGAACTGCCACAAACAACGTTCATGCCCATCTAACTGTGTTTTGGCCCCCTTTCTCGCGTAGATCCTTCCGTCAAGACATCTCTGCGCCCGAACGTGTCGGTCCTTTCTCCTCGCTTCATCGGTTTGTCGCGTCTCATCAGGTAGCAAAGCCATGCCTCGTATCTTTCTTTCCTTTTGCTTTGCTTCCGATAGGTTTCTCATCTCTAGCCTATATGCTTATATATATCCCTATTTATCTATTGCAGCGAGTCGGGACTGTGTCAGTGAGCCATGTGGCAGTGTCAGATTAATCCGGGGCCAAGCTCGCGGATACGGAACGAGGCCAAGCCTCTGAGGTTCAGTCCAGTCCTCTGGTTTGCTTGACAGTGGTACTCAGTGGCCGCAGGTCTCGTCAGTGACAGTGGTTCTCAGAGGCAGTTGCTCTTGTCCGTGGCAGTCAGTGGCTCTGTTCTTGTAGCGATGGCTCGCTGCAAGAACGTCGGCGGAGGTCCCGGGGCCGATCCTCCTCCTCCGTGCCCTCCCTCTGGTGACAAAGGGAAGAGGCCACAGAAGCTCATCTCCAAGAAGCGCAAACGTCTAGACCGTGACTCCGAGATAGCTCTAGCAGCAGCTTGCGCCGCCGAGAGGGCCGAGCAGGGTGGTCAGGCAGGAGGTCTTCGTATTCGAGACCCGGTTTCAGCTCAGGGCAGTCAGGGCAGTGGACAGCAGAGTGGTCGCCTGGTTCGTGACCTCCTCACAGAGCAGCAGGTGCAGGCCCTGCTTCAGACAGAGGGCGGAGTTGTCTGGGTTCACGGTGTTCAGTATTCTCTTGACGACCCCGCTGAGGTCCTCCCGCCAGACTTTCAGTTTCCGTCAGGGGCAGCCTCAGCCCTAGCAGCGGCTACAACAGGTGGGTCTGCTCCAGAGCCCAGCACCACTACAGAGACCCAGGCAGAGGGTCAGACAGAGGAGCAGCCAGTTCAGCCGCCGGTTCGTCGGTCCACCCGTACTCGCACTCAGGTGTCTCCTAGACCTGAGGGGCAGAGGCGGGGTGGTCGACCCCCTCCGAGGCCACAGGGACCCCCTCCTGTGGAGCACCTGGACCTACGGGCTGCGACAGCACGTCAGGTGCAGGCCTTGTGTCTGATCCCGTACGAGGAGTGGTTCCTAGTCGTCAGGCACCCTCAGGCCTCCGAGGGCTTCTACACAGTGATTCATGAGGACTTCTACCGGGCTTATGTCAACAGCGGCGTCCACATTCGTCCTCACCGAGTTTGTCCGCTGGAGACTATAGTCGCGGTTGCTGGAGAGGCCATTCGGCCCATGCTGTCTTACCTGCCGGGGTTAGCAGATCTACTTGGACGCAGTGGCCAGTACGTGGAGGATTGGGTTCGACATTTCTATGCGTCTCTCTGGATCTCCCCGGACCACCGGTTCCTACACTTTGCCTTCAGGGGGAGGTCCTATCGGCTTTACAGTGCCCGAGCCCGAGAGTACCTTGGTCTGACAGCCTATCCGACTCGGGTTCACACGTTGTGCTATGGAGAGACAGAGCCGCCTAGGCGTCCACACGCAGATGAGATTCCACCTGCCGACTTGGTTCGTGCCTGCTTCCGGGAGCCGTTCGGAGAGGGGTCCAGCCGGCGTCCTCGTGACTTGACGCCGACGGCCCGTCTCGTGAACGAGGTCATGAGGCGCACTCTTCTACCCCGGACAGGCTACAGAGAGGGGCTGACACATATTCAGATTTGGCTTATTCACCACTTGGTCTCCCAGCTTGAGTTCGATATTTGGGACGTCATCATTTCTGAGATGGAGGACACACTCGCAGAGGGCTTCAAGGGTCACCGGCAGCTCCCCTATGCCCACTTGATCTGTTTTATTCTGAGGCGGATGATTCCGGCCCTGCTTCCAGAGCTTCTTCAGTCCCCGACGGAGTTCCCCGTATACGACACTCGCCAGATTGCCGGGGATCGTCCAGACACTCGTCCCAGGGGTCAGCGCCAGAGGCCGGTTGTCACAGAGACAGAGGCACAGCAGGACGAGACTGTCAGTTAGTTGGCCGAGGCCGAGCTCGCACAGCTTGAGGCAGAGGGCGAGGACCCTGACCTGGAGGTTCCGTCTGACAGCACTGACGACGACTACGCTCCTCTTCCGAGGATGCGTCCACAGGGAGCTCACGACTCCGAGGCCTCCTCCTCGCGTATGGCCGGCTCCGATCCAGCACTCCTGGCTATTCTCTCTAGGATGGAGCAGCAGCAGTCTAGACTGTCTGAGGAGGTTCAGCGTCAGGCTGAGGAGCAGCGACGATAGGCACAGGAGCAGGCCAGACTTACAGAGGCACAGGCAGTGGCAGCAGCTCAGGCACAGGAGCGCCATGACGCTCTCCAGAGGCAGATGATTCAGCTCCAGACACAGACACTTGCTTTCATGGAGAGGATGGCGGCTCTTCCACAGTTACCTCAGCCGTCTCAGTTCTAGCTGTAGCAGCCCGGACCGTCGACCTCATTTTACACGTCAGTTCCTTCGTCGACGGTCTCACCCTTTCCGCAGTACCCGCAGTGGTTCTCCTCACCTCTGCCAGGGCAGCAGCCAGGGTTCACGCCGATTCACTCAGGCTTCACTCCCACTTAGACGGAGTCGGTTCTCGTGACCCCGAGGAGTTTGGAGGCTTCCTTCAGTGAGCTCACCGACCTGCCTACCCCGCCAGCGTTTCAGTTGCCGGTGACCTCTGCTCCAGCTCCAGCTCCAGCTCCAGCTACTGGTACCACAGAGACACTCCCCTCCTCAGTAGCGTCGTCCGAGCCTCCGGTCTCTGACAGTCAGACTCTGCCTGTCAGTTCAGCACCCGAGACTCTCTTGACCGTGTCAGTGGCAGCGACAGAGCCTGTGGACCCTCCTCCAGCGTCAGAGCCTCCACAGCCAGAGCTTCCACCGCCAGAGGCCGCTCTCGAGTCAGCTGAGCAGACCCAGACTGCTTCACCTCCACGTCCAGTGTCCGAGGGTCAGCCAGCTCATAGTTCGTCATCTGACGAGGAGGCCTATCTTGCTCAGTTCGAGACTCTTCCATGCACCTCGTCGCCCGACTCGTCTGCTCCCGTCCCGCCTTCCGACCCTTAGGTTTTGGTCCTTGATGCCAAAGGGGGAGAGAGCGTATGTTAGACATAGGGGGAGCCTATGAGAGGGTTTTGGTTCTTTTGTGTGATCTTGCACTCATATGCATTCATGTCTATCTTTTGGCTCTTGTACGACGTGTGTATGTCCTTTGGATGTGACATGATATGCTTCACTTGTTATATACTTCATGTCACTCGTTTATGCTCAGTTGTGACATGGTATGCTTCACTCGTTACTTTCTACGTGTCACTTGATTATGCTCATTTACTTTGCTTCCCCACTTATACTCCGATAAATGAGCTTGTTCATAAGTACTTGTGTTAATTCTTATTATGTTGAGTACTTATGTGGACTTGGTTTGTATAAGCATGTCTAACCTCTTTTTATCTTATTGTCACATGCTTATATGAACCAAGCTCTTGAAAACCTCACCTCTCTTTCAAACATACTTGAGGTTGTCATCAATCACCAAAAAGGGGGAGATTGTGAGCATCTAGGCCCCAGTGGGTTTCGGTGATTGGATGACAACGGTAAATTACTATAACTAACGTGTGTTTTGCAGAAATAGTTTGAGTTAGGTCATGGTGATTATGATCGTGAGGACACTATGGTATTCATGTCCCCTTATTGATGGAATTCGTTCGGTTTTCAAAGGATGGACGACAAAGACGGTGATAGGCTAGTTCTAAGTGTCATTTGGTGTTGAAGGACACTTAGAGTAGCATAGGTCTTTGTTTTACCTTTGGCCATACTATAAAGAGGGGTTTGAATGGGTAGCTTGACCTAGGCGAGACTTTTGAGATAGGTGTGGTGCACACTTGTTAACCAAAGCCCTAGGTAGCTTAGAAAGGTCCCTAAGATCATAAGGAAGAAAGTTCATGAAGGGAGCATCGCAAACCGAAGTCATTTTGGACTCCAAATTGCGACCGGACGCTCGAACCCTAGTGACCGGACGCTGGGCCATGCGTCCGTTCAGTAGGTTTGGCTGAGGGGTCAGTCTGGTTGCGACCGGACTCACCCTCAGCAATTGATCGGACGCACCAGGGGGTGAGTCCGGTCGCGTCCAGAGAGGTTCCAGAGAGGGTTTTTGAAGACCGGACGTGTCCGGTCAGCAGTGATCGGACGCATGGGAGCGTCCGATCAGCACTTCATACAGGTGTCAGGCCTAACGTCACGTAGCCGTTAGGCACTGACCGGACGCGTCCGGTCACCCCGACAGGTGCGTCCGGTCAGTGCATAACTGGCTGGACTTACCCCTTCGTGCATGTTTCGAGTTGGGGGGTATAAATATGCCTCCCCCTCATTCATGCTGTTACTCTTGCTCATTTGAAAGGTTGCCAAACACATTGTGAGTGCAAGTGAGTGCAAGAGGCCTAGTGAGGTTGAGAGATTTGATAATTGAGTGATCAAACACCTCATTAGTGAATTGAGAGTAGCAAGTGTGCATCCACCCATCTCATTAGCCTTGCGTTGGTCAAGTGAGAGTTCTTGCTTGTTACTCTTGGTGATCGGCGTCACCTAGACGGCTTGGTGGCGATCGGAGAGCTTGGTGATCATCCGGAGGCATTATGGATGACCCAAGCCAAGTTGTGACCGGTAGCGAGCGATTCACCGGGCCAGAGTGGCGAAGAATCAACTCGTAGTGAGCACTTGATCCTTGCGCGGATCAAGGGGGAGCGATACCCTTGCGCGGATGCTCCAACGAGGACTAGGGGGTGTGCCGACACCTCGATACCTCGGCAAAAAGATCGTCGTGTCATCTTTACTCTCTTTACTACGCATTTACCTTTGAGCAATTCAATTCCGCATTTACTTGTTGTTCTTTCATAAGTTGAATTGCCATGCTAGAGTAGAAATGGTTTAGCGATAGTCTTTTGTGCGATTGATTCTTGTCAAACACACTTCTAGGCACTAGGGGGTTAATTGGGGCTTGATAGGTCTTAATTCTTGCAAGAAGTTTTAGAAAAGCCCAATTCACCCCCCTCTTGGGCATCTTGATCCTTTCAAGAGCGATGATGTTTTGGTAGGGTGTGTGGTAGACTTTGTGACCAGCAACCCTCATGAACTCAGGTTCAAGGTTGCGGGAGCAATCGGCTCGTCGTCGATTGCGATCATTCTAGGATTGATTTTCCTGATCACGTTGGGTGCGAGCTTGATGCTCTGCGTCTTCTTCCAGGCGCCTCCGAGTATTATACTCCTCAAGCCGTACATTGTAGCGCTCTATGGCTTCCTTCCGATGATTTGCTCGCCTTCTGCGAGCATCTTTGGCTTGGTTCTTCCTTATTCTCTCAGCCTTCATTGACTCGGTCTCTCCGGGTCCTTCTGGGTCGTTATCGAATATCATGCTCAGGGTTTCATCATCCCGGAAGACGTCTGGAGGGGTTGGAGGTCGTAGAGATGACTGGTGTCCCGCCATGAAGACATCACGAGTGTAGCCCTGGTTTGTTGATCCTGGCGTAACTGAATCCAAGGTAGAAGTACTGGAGATTAGTTCTGTTGAGGTGTCGTTTTCCTCAAAAGGGAGCTGATGTCCATGTTGATATGGAAGTTGCTGGTCAATTGTGCCAACCAGCCTGGATGGAGCTGGCTGTATTGGCCAATGGACAATGTTACCCTCCTTGGTAGAGCTAAAAACGAGTCCATGTTGAGCTCCGGTCAAAGGAATCTGTTGATACTCTTTGAATTTTGTGTCAATCAGGTCTTGGAAGTTTTCAGCCGAGTTCCGCAGTCCGAAGGTGATGTCGTGTCTGGTGCCCGAGTCCTTTTTGTTCTCATAGTTTGAGTCCGGGTAGGAGTCGGATGCCTTTGGTTGGTCCTCAGAATCTTGCGGATCTTGGATTGCAAGATTTGCTAAGTTCTGGGTGAGATGATCTATCTTTGGCGTGGTTTGCGCTTCTGATTCAGTGTAAAGTTGTCGATGAAGCTTCCCTTGATCATCCGCAATGCAAGTCCACGAGCCAAAAACGAAAATTGATCCCGTCGAGAACATGTTGACGTGGTTCATCGAGTTCTTGGTCGTCGAATCGCCGAGAGCCCCTACCTGGCGCGCCAGCTGTCGGTGTTTGTTAACCAGCAACTCGTCTTGAGTAATCTCAGACGATTTGTTCGGTGGGGATCGGCGTTCGTAGAGCTCGGTGAGTACACAGAGACAACGATTTATACTGGTTCAGGCCGCTAAATAGTGTAATACCTTACGTCCAGTGCGGCGTGTGCCTTGTGTATAATTCAAGATTCAATGATAGGAGCTCGCGCCTGCTTTCCCTTATATATCTGGGTGAAGCACAGCGCAGACCGAGCCCTAGTCGGTTACAATAGGGAAGTCCTATTCTAATTACAAGACTTCTTTTAAGAACTCGACTAAGTTACAGCGAGAGTCCTAATCCAAGTACACTTTGTATCAAGTCTTCGGATCTCCCGTGCCGTCCAGAATTAGTCGGAGTAATCATCGTTTGATGATATCTCTGACATCCTGGTCCGTCACCAGCTTGATAGGAAGTCGATGCTCGACAAGTTCTCTGCTTAGCTCGGGCATCTCCGTATAATTCCATGCAAAGCAATCAACATACTCCTTCAAGAGCGCGATTAATTTTAACTTGTAATCGGCTTCAAGATTTTGATTTACAAAGGTCGGCCTAGGTATAGAACCATCCCCAATATCTACCTGTTCCAAAGGGTCGGCCGATGTGAAACCTTGGCCCAACTTATTGAGCTCATCAAAATCATCAATAGCTTCACAAGTATCGGTCTTACAAGTCTGATATTGCTCAACATGATGTTTTAACCAATCAACATTAGCATTCATTAAATTACATGATAATGTTGAACCGATTGTCAATCGGCTTTAAAGATACTAGTACAAAACCTTCCCTAGTAACACTAACAAACTGAAAATCAGAAAGGTCCCGACCAGATAAACAAGCAATAGTATCATGCCCCCCGAGCAAAGGGGCATCGGTCGTAGCTACATAGGCCAACGAATCTAAGTGTACCACCTCAACATTGTCCCTCACCCATTGGATAAGAAACTAATGAAGGCTAGAAGGTATGCATCGATTAGCATGAATCCAGTCACGCCCAAGTATAAGGTTGTAACTACCTTGTATGTCGGCGACGAAGAAAGCAGTAGCCAAAGTCTTGCTCCCAACGGTCAACTCCATGGACGCAACTCCTTTGGCCGGAATGGGATCTCCTCCTCCGACTCTAGTAATAGTCATGTTGGTCTTGATCAGCTCTTCATCGGTACCGCCGAGCTTCTGGTAAAGCGAGTATGGCATCAGGTTCACGATTGCCCCACTGTCTACTAGCATCTTGTGGACTGGTGTACCATTGATGTGACCTTTTATATGCAATGGCTTAAGATGATTGACGGATTCCTCTGGCTTCTGGAATACAGCAGTCTGCGTAGCGAAGTTGAACTCTGCTGCCATCGAATCATCTCCGACCATGTAGTAGTCGGCCGATAAGTAAACTATATTAACCTCCGCCCTTTCTGGGGAAGGTTCATAGTCCACCATTTCCTCATCTTGTTTTTCAGGTAATTCTTCACTGGTCGCAGCAACACCAGTAGAGGAATCAGGGTTACTAAGAAGCGAGCCTAATCCCATCAGCACATCAGGAACCAATCTGATCCTAGACTCTGATTGAGTCGGCTCAATTCCTGGTCCAGTAGTAGTCGGTTCAACCTGATCGACCGCTAAGCTGGTCGGCGCCTGTCCTGAAGTGGTCGGATTAGTGTCCGACCTGATTGGTCCCGAAGCCACTTGAGTAGTTTCGGTGTTCAGACTGGTCAGTTCAGGATCCGACCTGTTTAGTTCTACAATTGTTAAAGTCGGCTTTTGATTACAAGCCGGCTCTTCACCTCCTCGCTTGCCCTGAGGGAAAACAGGATGCGTTGAGTTAAATATATCCTCCCTCATTCTCTCGAGTCGTTCCTTCCTCTGTTTGTTGCAACGAGCCCTCTGCAGCTTCCTTCGCTGAGTTTTAGTTAAACCAGGAGGACACCACCTGGGCTGCATGTACTTGGGATCACGCTCAACAGGCTTTTCTACCTCTGCCTCGACCGAAGTATCTTGAGCTTCCTGGGCCTCTTCAACTGGTCCCTCAACCGCCATCAGCTCAGGCTCACTGGCAAGAGGAACTTCCATAGACCCGATTGTAATAGTGGGGACCAGGTCGGGTCTAGTCGGAGAGGCAATAGGGACACTTTGCACCTTGTTGGGTACATAGACCTGTCGCATCTGTGTCTTCCTTGTTTCCGGAGAGGTTAAAGTCTTTGACGCGACCAGCCGATTCTGACTAGAGCTCGGCCGATCACCCAAGCGACCGAACACTGAGACTCTTGCAGGCTGATCGGTGGGCATTCCCCATCCTGGTTGGTAATACATAGGTGTCGGCATAGGGTAAGGTATCCATACCCCTTGAGGACCCCATTGTGGTGGTGGCGAAATAGGGGGAGCCCACTGATGGTAATAAGGGCCAGACTTTGGTGCCGGAGACGCCGCTTGGGACACCATCATCTGTTTGAACTTCTCATCCTCATGCTTCGGAGGAGTAGACTCTCTCTTTTTTAAGGACCAATTCTGAGAATCGGCCTTTTGCTGTTTGTATTTGGCCATGAGCTTGTCAAAAGTGCATGGCTCTTTAGCAACTTTCCCCTTACTCCTGTCTGCATTAGTCTTCCAAGTGCCAACTTCAGGTTTCTGCGGGATAAAGGTGCGAATGACATGTACTCCGGAAGGGGTAGAGTCTTTAGAAACAGTTAAACCGACTGTATCAGTCGATTTATTGATCCCACTAGAATTAGCAGAGACCGGCTTGACCCGGTCTGGCTCCTGCACCGGCCGCTTTGAAGATGGACCAGACTGGTCGGCTTGAGAGCCCGACCTGGTCGGTCTTTGTTGTGTTGCCCTGGTCTCAAAATACCTTTGTCTATGCAAGTGTCGTGCTGACCCTGCAGTGATTGTGAGCTTACTTTTGCCATCATCACCCTTCTCGAGCACCACCATGCGCCCCGAATCGCTCTCAGTATTCGATGCAACCCGTGGTTCGCCGATGACGACATTCTTCCCTCTGGTCGTATCGGCTTGTTCTAGACGAATTAGAATAGCAGGATTCCCTGCTTCCATCATATGAACTGGAAAAGGGGACGTATTAATCTGCATCTCAGTAAGACTCAATCGTCCTTCATTAAGGGCCGATTGGACCTGTCGACGAAAAACATTGCAATCGTTAGTGGCGTGAGAGAAAGAATTATGATATTTACAATAAGCCCTTCTCTTCAATTCGTCGGGTGATGGCAAAGTATAGTTAATTTTAAGATAACCGAATTTAAGCAATTCATCAAATATTCGGTCACATTTAGAGAAATCAAAAGTAAATTTTACTTCCTCACCCCGATTCTTTTGAATCGGTTTAAGGGAAGGACAAGTGACTAGTTTATTCTGTGCTAGCCATAAAAACTCAGCAGCGTAACAGTCTTTAGACTCATTGTCGGAACTATTAGAGTTTATCTCGGCAATATGTACGCCCGATCGATGAGCCTTATGAGGATCATAAGGTTCTTTTAGGCGCGATTCTATTGAGACGGCCTTCTGTAACATTTGATTTACACTAAAGAAATCATGATGCTCAAGTTTATCCTTGATTTCTCGACGTAGACCAGCGAGACATAAATCTGTTAGGTCTTTGTCGGAAATCCTTAGATGGAAACATTGGTTCTTAATCTCTTTAAAGCGCTTAAAGAAATCGGCCACAGGCTTGCTACGTCCTTGTCGAAATGACGTAAGGTGTGATAACCTAGTTTCTTGAACCCCGTCATAAAAGTGGTTATGAAACTTTTCCTCCAGCTCGGCCCAAGAACTTATGGTGCATTCTGGCAGTGACGTAAACCAGGCGAAAGCCATACCAGTCAAAGACAAAGGAAAATGTCGCACATTCATGTAATCTAAAGTACTGGCTTCACCCATTTGTGCAAGGAACATGCTAACATGCTCCATAGTTGTTTTGCTACCGTCACCGCTAAACTTATAAAAATCTGGTACCCTCCAACCATCAGGTGCTTTCATGAAATCGAAACATGAAGGGTATGGTTTTGAATATGTGGTCCTGGTAGGCTTAAATTGGACCCCCAAACTGGTCTCGAGAGACCTAGTTATTTCTTCCTTAAACCGATTTATGGCTCATCCAAAATCGGTGTCAGCAAGGTTGGTAGTGCCACCATGCATGCGATTGTGGCTCGGGGACTTCGGTGGATTGGGCAATACTGTCCCCTGTCCTCCTGAAGTCCTGTTTGTCGCTGCGCCCTGGTCGATCTGTGTGGTCCGACCAGTGCCACGTTGGAGACTATTAGTGTATATCGACGTACTAGCTTCACCGTGAGTGGTCCTGCCATTATCGTTTCCTGATTGCGTTTGGCCAAACTCTATATGTGAGGTTTGACCTTTGAAGAAATTAAAAGGCATACCGAACTGTGGTTGTCCGGTAGGGCGCTCAAGTTCAACAGGCTTACCCTCTAATTTATCCATGCGGTCACTAAGTAACTTAAACGAATGCTGAATAGTATTTGTAAGAGTTTTTGAAGTATCAACCAGCATCGTAGAATAATTAGCATGGGTAGGGTAAGAATCTTCAGGTACCTTGGTGTTTACCTTGTCAGTATCGTCTTCAGCGTTCGTAGTGGGGATGATCTCGCTGAAGTCCGGTTCCTTGTCTTGGGTGACCCTGCCGCGCCGATCCTTTGAACAGCTTTCTAGGAAAGCCTTCAAGACGGCGTCGAGCTTGGCCTGCGCCTGTTGCTTCAACTCGTCGGGGAGCTTGTCAATGCCCGTAGGACGAACGATGTTATCCTTATCGGTAGCATCGTCTTTGACGCCCATGTTGGTAGTAGATGAGATTTCAATCGTCCCCAGCGGAGTCGCCAAAAAGTGTGTTGACGTCGGAAGTGATCCGAATCACACACCAGCAGGGCTAGAACGCCCGAAGAGATTGCGGTTCAACCTGAGACAGCAGGAACCCCGGCTAAACCGCCGAAAACCGATCTAGAGACCGGTTTGGATCGATCTAGGGTTTTGGGCTCCTGTGTTGATAACTCTAGAACTCCTCCCGGGAAGACCCGTCGGGGAGAAGCACGTAGAGGTTGTTTTAGGACCAGCAAGGCCGCCTAGAACGCCATCGAGCCTCGTCGGGAGACACGCCGAACAACAAGGTAGAGGGGAAAAGAGGTAAAGGGATAGTAGATTGAATTTGATCGATTGATGTTGGATGTCTCAATCGGCCATGATCCTCTCATATATATAGAGGGGGTTGGTCTTATCCCAATAGGAAACATTTCCAGATACGATATCCAAGTTTCCTATCCGAACTCTATCAAAATATAGAATCCAATCCGGACGTAACAAGGTAACCCTGATCTCGCTAATCCTTGGATTGACCAGATCGGCTTAATGGGCTTTATCAGCCCATACTGATCAACAAATCGTCTTTATAAGAGAAGGATCCACATATTAGCGTCTGACTCAGCTTTCATAAGGCTTCTGACCAGGACCACCTGGTCGGACATAACATAAGTGATCGGAAACCCAAAATGATTAGGCCCATTTAACTTAGAACATCTAATCTCTCAAAAAGACAAATTCGACTCTAATATTATAGGCCGAATATTTTCTCTAAATTCATCTTTACCTGTGACACTTTTGAGTGTCAACGTAAGGTTATAAAGAGCTTTATACACCTAAAAAAATTTATGTAAAAACTTTTAAGCTATGTTTAGTTGGAGATTAAAAAGTTTTTACGTATCACATCGGATGAGTCTAGTAAGATAGACTAATAAGAAAAACAAATTATATATTCTGTCCGAAAACTACGAGTCAATTTATTAAAACTAATTAATCTGTGTTAGCACATGTTTACTGTAGCATACATTGTTAAAAACATGAATTTATTAGGTTTAAAAAATTGTCTCGTAAATTATACGCAATCTGTATAATTAATTATTTTTTAGTCTATATTTGATGTTTTATGTACGTGTCGAAATATTTGATGTGATGAGAGGGCACTTAGGGCACCCGCAATGGCTGACTTATAAGCTGGCTCTTAGCATTTTTTTTTATATTTTAATACAAGAGATAGAAGAGCTAGCTCTTGATCAAGAGCTAGGCTCATACACACCTTCTAAGCATATGTGGGTGTCATGTGGGCCTTATTTCATTATAAAAGCTAACACTATTTGAGAGGTTGGCTTAGAGCTAGCAGCTGACTCTTATTGTTACAGGTGCCCTTACGAGCCAGCTGAGAACGCAAAAAATTTAGGGAGCACTGTATAATAACGACCGCGCGAAGGATTTGATGGGAGGAGATTTCTTATAACCATCACCGGGGAAGCTTCTATTCCGAGATCCCTTGCCCTTCCCTTGTCCCATCCCTGGCTTCCATTTCTCCCCGAGCCTCCTCCGGCCTAGTCGGCGCCTTGCCGACATGTGGGCCCCACCCGCGGCGTCGCCATCGGGGGCGATCCCCTCACTCCGGCCGTCACCGGAGGCGGTGGTCCGCGTCCTTGTCACGCTGCCCGCAGCCAGGCGGCCGCAGGATCAGCCGCGACGGTTCCTCTGTCTCGCGGTACCGCCGCCCGCTCCGGAGATGGCCTCTGCGGCTGCTGAAGGGCAGGGGGAGGAGGAGGAGGAGGAGGTATTGGTGGTAGAAGGGGACACGGAGAGGAAGAAGGCGCTGGAGATGGACGCGGCGGTGAGACGGGAGCTGGCGATCCGGAGGCTGCGGGAGGAGGCCGAGGCGGAGGCGACCGAGGCGGGGACGAGGAGTGGGAGGAGCAGGAGGGATTTCGCCGTGTTTGAGACTGCCAGGGGCGACGCGCTCTTCACGCAGTCGTGGACTCCGGCCGCCGCCGATCGCCTCAAGTATTCACACCTGCCTACCCCACTAACCCGCGACTTTTTTTTGAATCATATAAGTGCGAGCTGTGTAAGAACGTGATGAAATGGAGCGGTTGGGTATTTTCCAAACCTGACATGTTGAGTCAATTTAGGACCATGTTATTTTGGCGGGATTGATTTGATAGATTGTTTGGTGGTGTTGGTAGCATCGAGCAGGTGCATAATTCGAAGCCTTTTGTTTTGTTGTTGTTGTTGTTGTTGTTTGCATTAGGGGAATCAGTTTGTCTTGTAGTGCCGGGCCGCAAGCTTGCATGTCTCTTCTGGAGATTCTTCAGGGTTAGATTATGCAAAAGTGGGTTACTACAAGGAAATGTTGTTGGGGACTGCATTCTATTGGACCCACTTCACACCTAATGGTTAGAAGATTTGTTTGCATGTTTGTATTGATAATGATCAAAACAATCCTAGTCTCCTAGATGATTTGATTAGTATCAGCTCTTTTTTGAATTGTGCGTTGTTGGTATCTTTTCAATATCTTTTCAAGTGATGATATAGATACAATAATGCACTAGCAAACAAGACTTGATTTACAAATACCAAGGCTATGTGCCTACACGTATGCATGCTCTCTCTAGATATCAAGTCCTCCATGCTCTATATGCTTGGGAAACCTTCAGCCTACAGGAGGCATATTATCTTGAACTGTAGAAGAATGATGAAACGATTACCAGTTTAATGCATGAGATGATACACTAGTACCTTGAAAGCCTCAATTTTTTTACAATTTTATTCTAGTAATTAACTTGTCTTTTACCTTTTTTTTATCCTTCTCAAATATGCAGGGGCGTAGTTGTACTGTTGCATGGTCTAAACGAGCATAGGTACAGAACATATGCTATACATGTATTCCATGATTATTTTACAAAGTGACTTTTGCTGACAGCATTGATCTGCAGTGGAAGGTACAACCATTTCGCAAAACTGTTGAATGATCAAGGGCTTAAAGTTTATGCCATGGACTGGATTGGTGAGTTACTGTCACATATTAGTGCTGAAGTGTTAATTTGGTACGATCTGCACATTGCTTTGAGTGCTCTCACTAAGACCATGTAAATCAATTGCCTCTAAGCTAATCTGAGATTCTTGATCTTAAGACGTTTTCAGTATAAAAATAAAACTATTATCTATTATGAACTTTAGATGGTCTTACTCTTGAAAAGGATTATTAGGTACACAACACCACAAATGTGCCAGTGATATATTCATAATTTAGATGGCTAAAGACTAGTCCATTAGTCCTTTTCAAGTTACTGCAGTGAACTAAAGGAATCATGAGGTAGGTACCTCTGTTTAATTCCACATGTCACATTGTGGTAGGATGCCTCAATGAAAGCCTCTCCAAATGTTTCTTATACTTTATTTTGAGTTAAGCAGAGCAGTTGAGTTGAGTCAGGTTGAGTCTGACTTGGGCTTTGTTCTGAATATCTGCTATAAATGATACAATGATCAGAAGGTTTTCATATTTAGCAGGTCTTGGACCTTTTATTGACTCAAAATATTATGTGCTATTCTTAACTAGTTTTTTCTCTTCTATGCCACTTCATGGAACTGATTTTTACTTGCATGTTTGCTTGAGTTTATCAGCCAGAATCAGCCCTACTTTTCAGCTGTGGAACAATGTTTTCCTCACACAAATAAGCCGAAACAATGTTTTTTAGCCGTAGAAACCATCAGCCGAA
This sequence comes from Coix lacryma-jobi var. lacryma-jobi, assembly GCA_009763385.1. NCBI lineage: Eukaryota > Viridiplantae > Streptophyta > Magnoliopsida > Poales > Poaceae > Coix > Coix lacryma-jobi. Next base: position 53,516,777 of record CM019825.1, read on the forward strand.
CAGCCGATATTTCTGCTCTTGTTATGCGCATATCTGGTAGTTGTCTGATTTTCATCTTGTTGTATTTTGTTTCCGAAGGACATGGTGGAAGTGATGGGGTTCATGGATATGTTTCGTCGCTTGATCATGCTGTTGGTGACTTGGTACTGTTTCATACATACAGAATATGTGCATAGATACAAATTTCAATTTGCATTTTTTTTCTTGCAGTGTTTTCTTGATCTATTTTCAAAGTTCCTTTCTGTGCAGAAAGAATTTCTGGAGGATGTTGTATTGGAGCAAAACCATGGTTTGCCACGTTTCTTATTTGGGCACTCCACAGGTGGAGCTATTGTTTTGAAGGTAAAGCAAAGCTGCTTGATTTAATTGACCTTTTCAGTAAGACCATAGGTCACATAAGCAGGATCATAATTTCAATTATTTTTTCCTTTTTTGCATGAATGTCCAAAGGCTGTGTTGGATCCTTTTGTAGAACTTCATGTAGAAGGTGTGGTCTTAACGTCACCAGCTATTCATGTTCAACCATCTCATCCAATCATCAAAGTAAGTAACAGATGTTTGTCTTCAATGAAACTATACCCTTGTCGTTATTTTCTGTGTAATTCCATCCTTCTAAACAAGAACATGAGGGAGATTATCTTGCATGTTTGATTTGTTCTTCACTTGAATGATTTGGAATGAAATAAACATGTCTTTTTACCTGGCAATCCAAGGGAGAATTGAATTTCCAATGATCCATTATCATGCTTGTTTCTATAGGATCAAGAAACCATTTTGTGTTACACAAGAATGTCTGTTTGACTGCAGCACGGAACCCATTCATTTAATGGTTCTTCTTTAGGTCATATTTATGTTTTGATTTGGACGATGTGGTTATTAGTGACTGCAACAGGAACCTCAGTGGGGCCTTTTCTTATTGTTGGACTCTGAAATGCTTATATTTTGTCATTTCTCAAACATCAGGTTGTTGCACCAATATTCTCCATGCTAGCTCCAAAATACCGAGTTAGTGCTTTGCATAAGAGAGGACCTCCTGTTTCCCGCGATCCAGAGGCTCTGAAGATGAAATATTCAGACCCCCTTGTGTATACTGGACCAATTAGAGTCAGAACTGGCAATGAAATACTCCGGATATCATCATTTTTGCAAAGAAACTTGAGCAGAGTTACTGTCCCTTTTCTTGTTCTACATGGTACAGCTGACACAATAACTGATCCGAGAGCGTCTGAGCGATTATACCAAGCATCAATGTCAACAAGTAAATCAATAAAATTATATGATGGATATTTACATGATCTTCTCTTTGAACCTGAAAGGGATGATATCGCAAATGATATCATCAATTGGTTGAGCGCAAGACTTGATGTCCTTCAGAGATGGTGAGGTGAATCAAGTATCAACTACAAGGTGCTTCTCTTATGTAGTTACTGGCGGTTTTACTGGAACTGTATACATGGCATAGAGTGCAGAATAGTGTAACTGTAAACTAGGATGTTTTAGGAATTAGGATGTTATCATTATGTCTTCACGGTCTTCAATTCTGTTGTATAAGTTTGGGAAGAGCCTACATGAGATGTAAATAATAGTAGAGTGAAGCTGAAAATAATGTATCTCCTAATACACAGTTAGTTCAGTGCCATTTTTAAAAGAAAAGGCTTGGTTCACATCTTTTTCTGAATTTCCCTCGGTCATTCTCTCGCATCTGTTTTACTTTATCCTTTCAGATTGGAGGAGAGATGGATATTCAGTGATTAACATTGTAATTTGTAAGCATAGAAACCATGTGTTGTTGATGTTCACTTTTACTGATATGTTGCTTTTGCTTGGTGTCAACATGCAATGGCAGTTGATTGATGCTTGGTCGATGCTAATAGTAGTCCAATGGCATTCATTCTGTATGGCTAAAGTTGCATTAGATGTTTTCTGCTGAAGATGTTAGTATGTTACAAATCTATTAGCACTTTCATGGACCTATAATATACTTCCTGCAATAAAAAAATATAAACCCATCTAAATTTGTCTTAAAATCACACTTGTAATTTTTATTTTGAGCATCAATATCAATAAGTATATATTATCTTAAATAAAAGAGGTTGTATATTATGAAAGTATTTTTTATAATGATCTAGTAATGTCAACCTTGTTTTGTCAAACAACTTAGTGTTGAAGGTTGAAAAACTTAAAGACAAACCTAGATTGACTTGTATTTTTGACGTATAATTATATTGTTTGTTATTGTCAGTTCCGTATTCTTATCATTACTTGTATATATGCTGTTTGTTATAAAAACTTGTTCTTCTCTTTTTTCATTTTGAAAGAAATAACCGTTTTTAATCACCTTTTCTGTGGCATAATTCTTTCATTTGGTGACGAGGTGGATTAATGCTGCATATTTTGTTACTTCTTGATCTCACTATGGAAAATGTGATGTGGGGACGATATTACAGCCGCCGGCCCAGGAACCCAAGCACCACCGGCGCAGCCAGCGACACAGCGCGTGGCTCAAAGGCCAGCTGAAGAGGCCAACTGAGCAGTAATCAAGAAGCAGTTAAGAAGCTAGTATTAAGTATTAGACGGCTAATCAAAGCCGGTGTTAGAATCTAGGAGCTTCACTCCTATATGGATCCAGCTGAACCAGTACGAGGGTATGAATGGAATGATTATCTCCTAATCTCCCTCCTAAGCTCTTCTAAGTCTCTCCTCTTCTACCTTCGGCAGGCAGGCAACAACCCTAGCACCTCCCTTACACGGTTCATACGAATTGCGCAGTCAAGGAGCCCCCAGTCTAGGAGTGGAGGCACTTGACAACCTGGTATCGGCTGTCCGTCGATCCTCTGGCCATCAGTCTCCTTCCTCCTCCGCTGCCTCCCATCCCCCACCAGACCCGAGCTCTCCCATCCCTTCCTCTGCCTCCACCGTTCCACCAATGTCAGACCCAAATCCTACACCCAGCAACGCTGATCTCGCGGCCCTGATTCGGCAACTCTCCACCAACATGGCCGCGATGCAGCAGCAGATCGTGAACCTGCAACAACCGCTGCGAGACTCCAGCACGGGCTCGGGCGGAAGCAGGGGCGGCTTCCGTGGTCACCCCGGGGAGCGGCCGCCTCGATTCCAGAAGATGGACTTCCCCAAGTTCGACGACAAGACGGACCCCCTCGCTTTCCTCAACCGATGTGAATCCTTCTTCCACCAGCAACGGATCGCGGCGGAAGAGCAGGTTTGGATGGCTTCGTACAATTTGGAAGGCGGCGCACAACTGTGGTATATGCAGGTTCAAGCGGATGAGGGCACGCCGTCATGGCGGCGGTTCGCGGAGCTGCTCAATCTCTGTGATGGACCTCCGGTGCGCTCCAACCCGATGGAAGAATTGATGCACTGTCAGCGCACGTCGACGGTGGTCGAATATTAGGACCGATTCGAGGCTCTTCTGCCTCGCGTCGGGCCTTTGGACGAGCGCCAGCGCGTGCAAGCCTTCACGGCGGGCTTGGGGCCGCCTCTCAGCATCGACGTGCAGGTCCAGAACCCGCACACCCTCGTCCTCGCCATGAACCTCGCCCGCACGCTGGAGCAGCGCGAGCAGTACTACGCCATGCCACATCGACCGGCGTCCTCTGCTACGGGGCCGCTCACTTACAAGCTAGCGGCGCGAGGCCTTCTACGAGGCGTACCATCCAGGTTGGCCCTTCCGACACCGCCGTTGTCGGCTCCACCCGCTCCAGCTGCCATCGAGGGCCGCCATCTCAAACGGCTCTCCCAGTCCGAGATGGAAACGCAGAAGCGCCTGGGACTCTGCTTCAACTGTGACGAGCGGTTCGAGCGCGACCACAACAAGGTTGCAAGCGCCTCTTCCTCCTTGAGCTCTCAGAAGCAGACGACACCGACGACACCGCGGACTCGGAGGCTGCCCATGACGACCCCCAAATTTCCCTGCTCGCCATGGCGGGCGTCCGATCCGGTGACACCATGCAAGTCTGCGTCCAGCTCTGGGATGCCGTGCTGATCGCCCTCCTCGACTCCGGCAGCACCCACAACTTCATCTCGGAGGATGCGGCGGGCCGCACGACACTTTGCCTACAGCCTGGTGGACCCATGCACAGTGGCCAACGGTGAGAAGGTGCCTTGCCCGGGCGTCTACCGCGCGGCGGCTTTCTCCATCAACGACGAGCCGTTCTGTGCCGACCTTTTCGCGCTTCCCCTCGCCAGCTACGACATCGTCCTCGACACACAATGGCTCAAGTCCCTAGGACCAATCTTCTAGGACTTCCGAGCCATGACCATGTCCTTTTGGCATCAGGACCATCGGGTGTGCGTCCAGGGTGCCTCAGGGCCGGTCAGCCCGGGTCTACGTTCGTGCTCCGCCGACGGGCTGATGCACGCCCTCATCGATGAGTTCACGTCAATCTTCGCCGAACTAGCCAGGCTGCCTCCACCGCGCTCCAGAACTCATGCCACCACGCTCATTCTGGGATCGCTGCTAGTGGCGGTCCGCCCTTTCGGTACCCAGTGGCACACAAAGATGAGCTCGAGCGCCAATGTGCCGCCATGCTCGCCCAAGGCCTCACCCGACGCAGCTCGTCGGCGTTCTCCTCGCCGGTCTTGCTGGTGAAGAAGGCGGACGACAGTTGGCGTTTCTGCATCGACTACAGAGCACTGAACGCCATCACGATTAAAGATGTCTACCCAATCCCGGTGGTGGACGAACTCCTGGATGAATTGCACAGGGCGAGGTTCTTCACCAAGATTGACCTCCGCTCCGGCTATCACCAGGTCCGCATGAAGCCTGAGGACGTCGAGAAGACGGCCTTCCGTACGCACGATGGCCTATACGAGTTTCTCGTAATACCATTTGGCATGTGCAATGTGTCGGCCACGTTTCAAGCTTTGATGAACGACATCCTGCAGCCCTTTCTCCGACGCTTCGTCCTCGTCTTCTTCGACGACATACTCATATACAACAGCTCCATGGCCGAGCACCTTCGCCATGTCCGCGCCGTCCTCACCCTTCTGCATCAACACCGCCTCTTCGTGAAAAGATCCAAGTGTGCCTTCGTCGCGCCTCTGTCGCGTACCTGGGCCATGTCATCTCGGCCCAAGGCGTGGCCATGGACCCAGAAAAGATCAAGGCGGTCGAGGAGTGGCCACAGCCCCGGTCGGCCCGCACCGTCCGCGGCTTCTTGGGCCTCGCAAGCTATTACCGGAAATTTGTGCAGGGTTTCGGCGAGATTGCAGCGCCCCTCACAGCTCTTCTCAAGAAGGAAGGGTTCACGAAGTCCGACGCCGCCACCACGGCCTTCTCGGCGCTCAAGCAGGCGGTCACCACCGCCCGGTCCTGGTGCTTCCCAACTTTGAGTTACCGTTCGTCGTGGAGTGCGACGCCTCCACCCACGGCTTCGGGGTCGTCCTACTGCAGGACCAACACCCCATCGCATTCTTCAGCAGACCAGCGGCGCCACGACACCACTCTCTCGCCACGTATGAACGAGAACTCATCGGCTTGGTGCTTGCGGTCCGACACTGGCGTCCCTACCTATGGGGCTGCCGGTTTCTGGTGAGGACCGATCACTTCAGCTTGAAATACCTCCTTGATCAGAGATTGGCCACAATTCCACAGCACCATTGGGTAGGCAAGCTTCTAGGATGGGATTTGATTTCACGGTGGAGTATCGTGCGGGCAGTGCCAACACCGTCGCCGACGCGCTCTCGCGCCGCGACACCGATGCCAACATTGTCTGTGCCATGGCCCTCTCGGCACCCCATTTCGACTTCATCGACAAACTGCGGTAGGCCAACACCTCCGATCCGGCGTTGGTGGCCCTCCAGGAGGAGATCACCGCCAACCAGCGCCTAGCACCTTGGGCGGTCTGCGACGGGCTGGTGACCTTCAGTGGGCGCCTGTACATCCCCCCCGGGTCGCCCCCGCTTCAAGAGCTCCTCGATGCGGTGCACGACGACGGCCACGAAGGTGTCCAGCGGACCCTTCACCGCCTCTGCTGCGATGTGCACTCCCCCAACCTCCGCACGGTCGTCCAGGACTACGTGCGGACCTGTTCTACGTGCCAACGCTACAAGTCCGAGCACCTGCAGCCGGCAAGCCTGCTCATGCCGTTGCCGGTGCCCACGACGATCTGGGCCGACATCGGGATCGACTTCATTGAGGCTCTGCCGCGGGTGGGCGGCAAGTCAGTGATCCTCATAGTCGTGGACAGATTCAGTAAGTACTGCCATTTTATTGCCTTGGCTCACCCATACTCGGTGGAGTCTGTGGCCCAGGCATTCTTCGCCGACGTCGTCCGCCTCCATGGCCTACTGCAGTCCATTGTCTCCGACAGAGACCCCGTCTTCACCTCGGTCTTCTGGAAGGAGCTCATGCGCTTGTCAGGCACCAAGCTGCATATGACCACCACCTTCCACCCCTAGTCCGATGGCCAAACTGAGGCGGCGAACAAGGTCATCATCATGTACCTCCGCTGCTTGACTGGGGATCGGCCACGCCAATGGCTCAGGTGGCTGCCCTGGGCCGAGTTCATCTACAACACGGCTTACCAAACGGCGCTCAAGACCACTCCCTTCCAGATCATCTACGGTCGTGACCCTTCATCCATCCGTTCCTATGAACCGGGGAGACTCGGGTCGCCGCCGTGGCCAAGAACATGGCCCAACGCGACGAACTGCTCGGCGACGCGCGCGCCCGACTGGAATAGGCGCAGAACATCTACAAGAATACCTACGATCGGCACCACCGCGAGGTTCACTTTGCGGTGGGCGATGGCTCCGTCTTCGCCATCGCGTGCCGGTGTCCCTCCAAGGCGTCACCAAGGGGAAGCTCCGACCCCGCTTCTTCGGGCCTTACCGCATCATCGGCGTCGTCAATGAAGTGGCCTACCGCCTCGAGCTACCTCCGCGTGCGCGTCTCCATGACGTCTTTCACGTGGGGCTCCTGAAGAAGATCGTCGACACGCGCGCCCACTGCTCCACCGGTGTTACCCCCTATCCACCACGACACGGCTAGCTAGTCCCCGAACGAGCGTCGCGCACCCGCTTGGCCCGTGGTGTCCGCTAGATCCTGGTGCATTGGCAGGGCGAGCCCACGGCTTCCGCGACATGGGAGGACATTGACAGCTTCCAGGACCGATTTCCCCAATTCCAGCTCGAGGACGAGCTGCTCGTCGAGGGGGGGAGGGAGAGATGTGATGTGGGGACGGCATTACAGCCGCCGGCCCAGGAACCCAAGCTCCACCGGCGCAGCCAGCAACATAGCGCGTGGCTCGAAGGCCAGCTGAAGAGACCAGCTGAGCAGTAATCAAGAAGCAGTTAAGAAGCTAGTATTAAGTATTAGACGGCTAATCAAAGCCGGTGTTAGAATCTAGGAGCTTCACTCCTATATGTATCCAGCTGAACTAGTACGAGGGTATGAATGGAATGATTATCTCCTAATCTCCCTCCTAAGCTCTTCTAAGTCTCTCCTCTTCTACCTTCGGCAGCCAGGCAACAACCCTGGCGCCTCCCTTACCCGGTTCATACGAATTGCGCAGTCAAGGAGCCCCCAGTCTAGGAGTGGAGGCACTTGACAGAAAATAAGACATGAGGTAGAATTCTGTCATAGTTTGTGTTTTGATTCAGTGTAAGTTTGTGGAGTAGGTGTTTCTGAAACCAATGATAAGGATGATGTAGACTTGACATGCCACTGAAAGGTGATTTAGAATAACAATTATATGTTTTCATTAACTGTTTTTTGTCACATCATGTTGTTTTATGGCTGTCCGTTTTATTTCAAGCAATTGTTCTACTTCTTAGCTGCATGCTTGTTCACATATTCAGTATACTGAACTTATCTCCTTCAGTTCTTGTTTTATGCATATTGGAGGCAAAGGTAATGTAAATTCAATCTTGACTTTACCCTTGACTGCAACCATGCTTTTGGTTATGCTCCAATAATTTGAGGCACCTTTTTTATCATCTGCTTTGACTAAGCTGGACTTCCACTTTTAAAATGTATGTAAATAGTTAATTTGGCATCTCACTTCTAGCAAAGATGATACTTACACGTCGTTCCATGTTATTATAATAATCTACCTGTTTCAGTTTCTTTTATATCTTTCAAGTTTGGTTGACCAAAGCTTGTTCTGAAACCACTTAACCAAAAAGTTGTATTTATGAGATATTTTGTTTTGTATTTCCCTTGGAAATTAATGTTTTAACAATGTTTGTCTAATGGATATAAAATCAAGATTTTGGCATTTTTCTATGAGGTCAAGATTATGCCTACAGTATTATCTAATTAACTTTTCATTTTGTAGTATGTACCTTCATAGTCTGAAAAATGCATTTGGTTCAATAATCCTCCCACTGTTTCTAAATGTAAGTTTTTTAAGCCTTCACAAATTTTCTCTAAATATCGATTGTTTTAGAATTTTGATGCTTGTGCCTTTTTCTTTCCTTGTCCCTGCTTAATATTTCTACCAATGACATAAGTTATTGAGTTATCATCTGTGATACACAATAAATGAAGACACTAGATCATTTAATCCACTTTGTTACTTTGTCCTTGTACATGACCTCCTTTTGGAATTAGAGAGAGAGAGAGAGAGAGAGAGTAGAGTAGTGTTTGCAAGATTTGGCAGAAATAGAAAAGAGTGAATATAATAATCTAGTGATCCAAGTCATCCCCAAATGTTTGGTTGTTCCTATTATCTTCTAGAAAAGATATGCATCAACTTGCATATATTTTGAACTGCTCATGATCAATTAGTGACCGTATATTTATTAAATTATGGAGGGTGGATATTGATATGTAATCACACTGGATATTGTCTTTTAATTACATGCTTGTATGGCACCCTTTGTGGTTATTGCATTGCCATTTGTAGAAAATTGCTGAGAGAACTATATTATAAAATTACAACATCATGCAGTTAGTTTGCCAAAAGGATATCTGATTTGTTTGTGATTTGGTCCAGTGCCAAATTGAGGTCCATTGGATAAGTTCTGTCTGTCATCTATATAAGGCAGTTATGGTGTTGACATTATTTATTATCATCGACAAACCTCACTCAAAAAATGATGTCTACACATTTTTTTCTTACCATTTCAAATCGACCTAGCAATTTTATGCAGCGAAATCATCTACAAAATGTAGTATGTAGAAACAGAGTTTGTTCACATGGGGTTTTCAATATACTCCCTCTGGTCACAAATACTTGATGCTTTGACCAAAATCTGGTTAAGTTTTTCAAACTTTGACCATCAATAGTAATAAAAGAGTATTTATTTCAGAAACAAATACATCATACGCATAGATTTATTTTGCAAAGTGCATTCATAATCCTGGTACTCATAGATTCATTAGATATTAAAATCGTATTCTTATAAAAAAAATAGTATCTAAGTTGCAATTCATGGACCGCTAAAAGTCAATGGCATCAAGTATTAAGACCGGAGGGAGTAAGTCAGCCTCTTATTTTTTGCACAGTTAATGTGTGCATAGAATTGTTACTCTATTGTCACATTGATTCGGCTAGTATGAATTTCTGAACACATTTTAGAGCTCTGTTGTAGCTAACATAGAGTCATGTGTTCTTTGTTTATTATGGGTTATGTCATATCTTTCCATCTTTCTCTAAGCCTGGGCCTGTTAAGATTTACTTTATTGTTCTAGCCACAAAATTGGTACAACTCAGGTGTGTCGTATACCACTCTGTACTTGCTCTAGACTTTATAAAGTTTGCAGGTAGTTTCAACATTGAAGTGTCATTTACCTGTGATATTTTCATGAGTGTATAATATTGGAAAAGGTTCGATTTTTATGTTTAAAATGACCAAATATAAAATGAAAAATTATAAACTGATTGAAGTATGGAAAGTTGGAAACTACTAATCAAACTCAGTGCTAAGCGCATGTGAAATAATCTGTATTCTGCAATAATAGGGAAATAAGTGCAGTCATGAGTAATCCAAATTGTGTCAGACCTCCACGCGTTGCAGCCGCGGTCGTCGGAGAAGAGCTAGTTCTACGGAGAAGGAATAAGGGAGGAGGCGCCGCCGGCAGGGAGCCGGCTAGGAAAGTAAGTTGATAGAGTAGATATGTCTTAATGCTTACAGACTCCGACTGCAACCCTATCACTTATACTTCTTCTTACTGGACTTAGCAGTACAGGTAGAACAGGCCCACTCCGGCCCAGCCAGGCGAACATTCGAAGACTTGGGTCGACTCCCTCTTCTGGGCTTGTGTACGACCATTGGGTCACCGGGATGAGGGCTGCTGACACCCTCCCCCCCTTGAGACCCGGCATGACCCCATGCCGGAGCTGCCGGAAACCTCTGATGGATAGACTCAGAGTCTTCCCAAGTGGCCAGAGAGGAGTCCAGGCCAGACCACTTGATCAGTAGTTGAGGGATCGAGCGATTACCATGGTGATGTAAGCGGCGCTTGAGAATCAGCTCTGGCACCTGAAGGGCCTCCATGGGTTCTGGAAGATCGGTTGTAGGGGTGGAACCTGGTGGCGGAGCCGGCTTGAGGAGTGACACATGGAAAACCGGGTGGATTGAGGAAGTTGGCGGCAGCTGCAACTTGTAAGCCACTGAACCAATCTTGTCAATGATCTTGAATGGACCGAAGTATTTGAAGCACAGCTTTTGATGAGACCGAGGCGCGAGAGAGGACTTCACATATGGCTGAAGGCGCAAGAAGACACTGTCTCCAATATTGAAAGAACGGTCAGTGCGTCCTTTATCGGCCTGGGACTTCATACGTTGCTGGGCACGCAAAAGGTGCTGACAAACCGCAGCAAGCATTGTTTGGCGATCTTCCAGCTTAGCAGCCACATCAGGAACAGGAGAGACAACTTCATCATTGATGCCAAAATGACGGGGAGGATGGCCATATAATACATCAAAGGGGGACCTTCCCAGGGAAGAATGTGGGCAGGTGTTGTACCAATATTCAACTAGAGGTATCCACTTAATCCATTGTCGTGGACAGGTGTGGACAAAGCACCGCAGGTATGTCTCGAGACATTGATTGACCCGTTCAGTCTGTCCATCAGTTTGAGGGTGGTATGCAGAGCTCAGACAAAGTTGTACATGTGCCAGACGGAAAAGCTCCTTCCAAAAGGAACTGGTGAATACCGGATCGCGATCAAAGATAATATGTGTAGGAAGACCATGAAGGCGAAAGATGGGGTCCAGGAATGATTGTGCAACTTTTTCTGCTGTATACGGGTGACGAAGCGGAATAAAATGCGCAAACTTGCTAAATTTGTCCACGACCACCAAAATGCAGTTGGCTGTACCGGAAGGAGGAAGTCCTTCAATGAAGTCCATACTGAGAACTTGCCAGGATTCCGAAGGAACTGGAAGCGGAGACAGCAGACCCGGGTACTTAACACGATCTGGTTTGGCCTGGGCGCAGATGGAACAAGAAGCCACATAAGACTTGATGGCAGATTTCATGACTGGCCACGCAAACAGCTTGCTGATGCGGCTGTAGGTGACTGGGAAACCCGAATGGCCGCCGAGAGCACTGTCATGTAAAGCTGAAATCACCTGGAGCTGCAACTCTTGGTTGGAACCGAGCCAGATGCGGCCTTTGTACCGGATCACCCCACCGGATAGAGAGTAAGGAGGGTGAGAGCTGGGAGCCAGGGACAACTCTTGCAATAATTTGGAGCTTGCAGGGTCAGAAGAATAACCGGCCACCACCTGGGAAAGCCAGACAGGAGTCACTGCCGAGATGGCTTGCAGCTGTGCAGGAGCAGGAGGGTGGCGGGAGAGGGCATCCGCAGCCTTATTTGAAATGTCGGGCTTGTACACAACCTTGTATTGCAGGCCAGCAAGTTTAGAAAACATCTTTAACTGCCAAGTGGTGTGCAATCGCTGATCATTGATATGAAGCTGCGTTGATCTGTGAATATAGTGAACTCATTATGCTGGATGTAAGAGCGCCACTGCTGAACAACCAAGATGGCCAAATATTCCTTGTCATAAGTTGACAACCCGCGAGTCCTGGGGCCTAGAGACTTGCTTACAAACGCCAGTGGATGACCATTCTGCATGAGTACAACACCTATTCCCGAGTCACAAGCATCTGTTTGAATTTGAAATGGCTTGGAGAAATTAGGAAGGGCTAAGACAGGGGCTGTCATGAGTGCGGCCTTGAGGGCGGAAAAAGACACAGAATGAGCATCGGTCCAAACAAACATGGACCCTTTCTTCAGCAAGTCATTGAGTGGTCGAGCAAGAGTTGCGAAATGTTGAACGAACTTGCGATAGTATCCAGCTAAGCCCAAGAAACTGCGCAGTTGCTTGACATCAGTCGGAACTAGCCACTGTTGAATGGACTGGATCTTGGAGGGGTCAGTGCCGACTCCTTGGGCAGACACAACATGTCCCAAATAAGAAATCGATTCCTGAGCGAACTTGCATTTGCTGAGCTTGACTAGCCACTGCTCCTTGGAAAGCAGTTCGAAGACGTGGCAAAGGTGTACGAGGTGCTGGTCTAGAGAGCTGCTGTAAACCAGAATATCATCGAAGAAAACAATAACACACTTGCGGAGAAGAGGTTTTAAAGTTGTATTCATGGCCCCTTGGAATGTATTCGGCGCACCAGTTAAGTCGAAGGACATGACTGTGTATTCGAAATGGCCCTAATGTGTTTGAAAGGCAGTTTTGTGTTCCTCGCCCGGTGCCAGGCGCATCTGATTGAACCCAGCTCGAAGGTCGAGACATGAAAACCAGCGGGCAGCGGACAGTTCATCCAGGAGTTCATCAATGACAGGAATGGGGAATTTACTCTTAACTGTAAGAGCGTTCAACATGCAATAATCCACACACATACGCTAGGAATTGTCTTTCTTGCGAACCAAGAGGACTGGTGAAGAGAACAAGCTTGTGCTCGGTCGTATCATGCCATTGTCAAGTAATTCAGTGACCTGCTGCTCAATCTCAGATTTCAGCTTTGGTGAGTAGCGGTATTGGCGGATGGAAACCGGCTGGGCCCCTGGTATGAGTGGAATCGAGTGATCACAGTGGCGACGGGGCGGCAAGGAGGAAGGTTCTGCAAATATATGTTTGAACTCAGTCAACAACTCTTGTATTTCAGGTAACAGTGGGCTGGAAGTACTGGAAGCCGAGTCAGAACTGATGCTGAACAGCTGAATGATCGAGGAGTGAGAATCTGAAGGTGGAGATCCCTGAAGCAACAGAGTTCCAGAGCCATACGGAATAGACATCCATTTTTCCTTCCAATTAACATTCATGGGTGAAAAGGCTTCCAACCAGTCCATGCCAAGAATGACATCATAAGTACCCAGAGTAACCACTCTCATGGTGGAATGAAAACTATGGCCTTGCGCAAACCATTCAATATTGGGAAGCTCAGAGTTGCATGACAATGATGTTCCATCTGCCACCTTAACCGTCATAGGAAAAGCCAGTTGCCTGGAGCCCGGTAAGGAAGCAGCCAAAGAGGTGCTGATGAAGGAGTGACTACTGCCCGAATAAACCAGAAAGAGGACTATCCTGCCAGCAATAGTACCACAAAACTGCATTGTATGATGACTTGGGGCTTCTGAAAGCGCAGCTGCAGACAGAGCCATGAATAACTGAGCAGAAGAATCAAGGTCCTCAACTGGTTCCTCTAAGGACAGCTGGAAGGAGTCCTGACACAACTCCCAGACTTCCTGCAGGGCGTGAAGCTGTGGTTGAGCGGCACAACGATGACCCGGCACCCATTTGTCACCACAACAGATGCAAAGACCACGAGCTTCACGGAAGGACTTGAGTGAAGCGAGCTTGTCATCCACAGTATGCTGGCGAGCCGAGGTACTCTTGTCATCGACCTTGTCGCCCACCTGCCGAGGGGGCGGAGGAGGAATTGGCAGGGCTCCCTTGACTCCCGGATTCTGATGATGGCCTGGGAAGACAGGCGTCCGGAACTCCTTGTGACAATTGTGGTCGGCAGCCTCTTCCTGCAACAACGCAAGAGTGCAAGCAGTATCCAAGTTTGGGGGATGAGCCACGAGTATAACAGGGCGAATATCGTCACGAAGGCCATAAATGAAACGAGTGGTGAATGAAAGATGGTCAGGATTGGGATTATAGGACTTGAGTTGATCGACCAGTTCAGTGAACTTGTCGACATACTCAGTGACAGAGGCTGTTTGGCGGATGTTGAAGAGTTGGCGAAGGAGGAGCTGATGTTGATCGCGGCTAAAGCGCTCGTGGATGAGGGAACAGAATGTGGACCAATCGATTGAAGCAAGACGATGCTCAATGGATTGGAGCCAACGCTTGGCAGGCCCGGTGAAGTGCATAGAAGCTACTTTGACCCACATATTTGTTTCAACAGCATACATGTCAAAGTAGTTGTTCGCACAGGTAATCCAGAACCCAGCATCTTCACCATCAAATTGTGGGAAATTCAGCTTAGGAAGGCGACCGAGGAGGTGGGAGTTGGGTGGGTAATTGGTGTGGGGTTGTGTTGGCTCGGTAGGAGAACGGTGGAACTGGGGATGTGGGTGCGGTAGGGAAAATTGGTGGTGGCCATGGGGTGGAGAGAGATCTGGTGGGTTTGGAATTGGGAAAGCGAATTGGTGATGGCCATGGGGTTGGGTGAGATCTGGTGGATTAGGAGGTGGGGGAACGAAATAGGTGTAGGGATGGGGAGGAATGTTAGACTAATGCAATTAGGCCTATAGTTATGGAATGTAATCACGTTATTTGTGGTAGGCTTGCATGCCACCCAAGCGTATACATATGTACTCATGTACTCACACTTGGAATACAATTTCATATTCCTAAATTTACATGGTATCACACGCGGTTCGCTCCTGCGGCCGCACTTCCGCGAACCCTCACCGCCGCTGATTCGTCGCCGGCAATCGTAACTCCCAAGACCGACGTTGTCCCCAGGACGCCAGTCCTTTCTCACCGTCGCTGTCCAGCGGACGCCAGTTTTCTTTTTTCTTTTTTCTCCTACCGCTGATCTCTCTCGCCAGGACCTCACGTTCTGACGTGATCCAATTTGCTTTCACCAACGTGTGCTTCCGATCGCTGTCCTCATCGTGACTTCGTACGCTGATCTGGTCACGACTTGCGAACGGCCAACCGCCGCGTCTCCCTCCCGATGGCGGACGCCGCCGCCGCTGCAGCCGCCGCCAAGGCCGCGGAGGACCAGCGCCTCGCGGCTGAGGCCGAAGCCCGCCGTGCCGAAGACGCACGCCGCGCCAAGGAAGCCCGCCTTCGTGCTGCCACTCTGGACGCGTATGAGTGTGCCCATGAGGCCCTATGGGCGCAGGCCACTGCCGTCGTCAACGTGAAGGCGCTCATCCCTGTCATCCTCAATCAGGCGACGAACACCTACACCAAGTGGCACGGCATGTTCCTCACTGTCCTCGGCAAATATGCCCTGACTCGTCACGTCCTAGAGGACGAAGCTTTCTCGCCGCGCCCGGCATGGGTTCAAGCTGATTGCTGCGTCCTGACATGGATCTATACCACCGTCTCTGGTGACCTGTAGCAATCTCTGATGCTGCGGCAGGGCCCCGCTCGCGGGGCGTGGTGCTACCTCGAGGATGAATTCCTCGGACAAAAGGAGTCTCGGGCGCTTCTACTCGAGACGAAATTCCGCAACTTCCGCCAAGAGTCCCTGAGCATCACTGACTACTGCCGCCAACTCGAGTCGATGGCGGCTTCCCTTGCTGAGTTTGGCGATCCCATCGGCGATCGGCAGATGGTGCTCACGCTCCTTCGCGGCCTCAGTGGCAAGTTCCGCCATATGGTGTCCATCCTCAAGATGCACAGGCCGTTCCCCACGTTCGCGGAGGCACGAACGCACCTGTTGTTGGAGGAGCTGGAAATCGACGCACGTCCTCCGTCCCCGCCATCTGCACTCGTCGCTGCAACGCCGCGGCCAGCCGCTCCCGGGCTCTAGCACCTCCACGACCGGGGGTGCCTCCTCCAGCACGCCCCCCGCTCCCAACAGCCAACGCACCGGCCGGCGTCGCGGTCGTGGTGGACCCAACAACCAGCAGCAGGGCCAATCGGCGCACCCTGGTGGCATGCATCCGTCCTTCGCGCACCCATGGGCTGACACTGTACGGCTGTGGCCATATGACCAGTCCGGGCGCCCACCACCGTCACCAGCGTTCAGCGCTATTCCACAGCCCAGCAGCTTCGGTGGCGCACCCAGCACCTATGGCGGCTTCTACGGCGCTCCATCCCCTCCGTAGGTCCCGTACTACGGGGGAGCTGCACCCCCAGGTTTCCAGGCGCCCGCACCGGCGTACCAAGCGGCGCCCTGGAACCCCACTCACAGTGGTGCATGGCATCAGGACGCCCTTGCACACTCCTTCAACACCATGACGCTCAACCCGCCAAACGCTACTTCCGAGTGGTACGCCGACTCCGATGCAGGATCACACATGACCTCAGACGCTGGTAAACTCTCCACCGTTTCCTCGCCCACTTCATTCACTCCTTCATCTATCAATGTGGGAAACGGTGCTTCGCTTCCTGTCACAGCCACTGGATCACATATTTTTTCTTTACCGCATCGCAATTTAATTCTTAATAATGTGCTGGTGTCTCCCAACATTATTAAGAATTTAATTTCTATTCGTCGTTTTACCACCGATAATAATTGCTCCATCGAGTTTGATCCTTTTGGCCTTTCTGTGAAGGATTTGCAAACCAGGAACGTGATCGCCAGGTGCAATAGCTCCGGTGACCTCTACCCGTTCTATGCACTCTCCACCAGCACATCTGCATTCCTCGCGGCAACCACCTCCCTTTGGCATCGCCGTCTCGGTCATCTTGGGCGTGAAGCTTTGTCCAAACTTATTAGCTCCAGTGTCATTTCCTGTAATAAAGATGATGTCAACCACATATGTCATGCGTGCCAACTTGGTCGTCATGCACGTTTGCCGTTCAGTTCATCTAGCTCTCGAGCTTCTCATAATTTTGATTTAATACACTGTGATTTATGGACCTCCCCAATTGTTAGTGTGTCGGGCTACAAATATTATTTGGTAATTCTTGATGATTGCTCCCACTACATTTGGACGTTTCCGCTCCGCCTAAAATCCGAGACTTTTTCCACCCTTGCCAATTTTTTCACTTATATTCGCACCCAATTCGGCACCACCATCAAGAGCGTCCAGTGCGACAATGGTCGTGAATTTGATAATTCCCAGGCCCACACGTTCTTTCTCTCCCACGGTATTGCCTTACGCATGTCGTGCCCCTACACTTCTCAGCAAAATGGGAAAGCAGAACGTTCTCTTCGCACCATAAATGACATTCTGCGTTCTCTTTTATTTCAGGCAAGTCTCCCTCCAGCTTATTGGGTTGAAGCCCTTCACACTGCGACATATCTTGTGAATCAGCTCCCCACTAAAACCCTTGCCTTCTCCACACCATATAGTGCCCTCTTTTCCTCTCAACCCTCCTATGATCATCTTAAAGTTTTTGGGTGTGCCTGTTATCCTAACATGTCCTCCACAACACCTCACAAACTTGCCCCTCGCTCCTCCCTATGCGTTTTTCTCGGCTATTCCTCGGAACACAAAGGCTATCGGTGTCTCGAGCTCGAGTCGAACCGCATTCTTATTTCTAGACATGTCGTTTTTGACGAATCCTTCTTCCCTTTCGCCGACATGTCTACCACTCCCATGGCATCCTCCGCCTTGGATTTTCTCCTTGATGAAAATGATCTAACCGCTCCTATTCCTGGAGCAAGACTTGTGCATGCAGGTACACCTCACGTCGTGCATGGGTGTGTAGAGGCACCCACGCCTCCTCCTGCGCAGATGAGCGCTAGCTTGGGGACGAACAGTCCCTCACCCGGGACCAGTGCTGCCGCGACCAGTGCTGCTACCCCCGTTGCTCACGCGCGGGCTTCTGCCAGCAGCGCTCCGTCGGCGCCACGCGACGCGTCGACCCAGCTGGCCAGTGCTGCTGCCCCTGTACCTCACCTGCAGGCTGCTGCTAGTAGCACCACGACCGCAGTCAGTAAGGCGACCAGCAACACGGCCATTGGCCGTACGCGGCTGGTCCCCATTGTCCCCGTCGACAACGCGCATCCCATGCGCACGCGTGGTAAGGCCGGCATTGCACATCCTGTGGATCGCCTCAACCTCCATGTTGTGCCCATGTCGCCACTGCCGTCCTCTGTCCATGGGGCTCTGTCCGATCCAAATTGGCGCTCCGCTATGCAAGATGAGTATGACGCCTTGATCGCCAATGACACCTGGAGTCTTGTGCCACGGCCTCCTCGTGTTAATCTAGTCACTGGCAAGTGGATTTTTCGTCACAAGCTACTTGCAGATGGCTCTTTGGATTGCTACAAGGCTCGCTGGGTTCTCCGGGGTTTCACACAGCGGCCTGGTATTGATTATGATGAGACGTTCAGCCCTGTTGTCAAGTCCGCGACAGTCCGAGTGGTTCTCTCTCTGGCTCTCTCTCAGGACTGGCCTATTCATCAGCTGGATGTGAAAAATGCGTTCTTACATGGCACCCTCACTGAGACAGTGTACTGCATTCAGCCCGCAGGTTTTGTGGATTCCTCTCGCCCTGATTTTGTCTGTCGGCTTAACAAGTCTTTATATGGTCTGAAGCAGGCTCCGCGCGCTTGGCATCATCGGTTTGCCTCTCACCTTATTTCACTTGGTTTTGTTGAAGCAAAGTCAGACACATCATTATTTATATATCAACGGGGGCCAGACACAACTTTGTTGTTGCTCTATGTGGATGACATTGTTCTCACTGCTTCCTCTGACAGCCTTCTGAAGCAGATTATTGGGGCTCTCCGGCATGAGTTTGCTATGATCGATATGGGTCCACTTCACCACTTTCTGGGTATTTCAGTGACGCGCTCTACTGGTGGTTTATTTCTTTCTCAGCGACAGTACTCTCAGGAGATTTTGGAGCGAGTCGGGATGAGTGAGTGCAAGCCTTGCAGCACCCCTGTTGATGTACACTCCAAATTATCTGCAGATGGACCTCCTGTTGCTCACTCCACGCAGTACCGCAGTCTTGCTGGCGCCTTGCAGTATCTGACCTTCACCCGTCCGGATATTGCTTTTGCCATTCAGCAAGTGTGCCTCTACATGCATGACCCCAGGGAGCCTCATCTCGCGGCTCTCAAGCGGATTCTACGGTACTTACGAGGCACCCTCTCACTTGGTCTGACCATGCGCCGCTCATCACCTACAGAACTTGTTGTCTACACGGATGCAGATTGGGCTGGATGCCCGGATACTCGTCGCTCCACTTCTGGCTACGCAGTGTTCCTAGGCGACAACTTGGTGTCTTGGTCCTCCAAGCGTCAGCACACTGTCTCACGATCCAGCGCTGAGGCTGAGTATCGTGCTGTGGCGAATGGCGTAGCTGAAGCCACCTGGCTACGACAGCTATTGTTCGAGCTTCACCGTCCTCTTCGCCGAGCCACTTTGGTCTATTGTGATAACGTCAGTGCAGTGTATCTCTCCAGCAATCCAGTGCAACATCAGCGGACGAAACATGTGGAGATCGACCTCCACTTTGTTCGAGAGAAGGTTGCACTTGGTCATGCATGGGTTCTCCATGTTCCCACGACATCACAATACGCTGACGTCTTCACCAAGGGTCTTTCTACCTCGTTGTTCCAGGAGTTCCGGTCCAGTCTGACCATTAGCGATGCCCCTGATTAGACTGCGGGGGAGTGTTAGACTAATGCAATTAGGCCTATAGTTATGGAATGTAATCACGCTATTTGTGGAAGGCTTGCATGCCACCCAAGCGTATACATATGTACTCATGTACTCACACTTGGAATACAATTTCATATTCCTAAATTTACAAGGAATGTGATTCATGCGCGGGAAGGATGGAGGTGGAGGACGGTGGTACGTACCATTGTTCGGGATTGGGGCTATGGTCAGGCCTGATCCATAGCCCTTCTCCCGAATTGGTGAGGCCTCGTGGTGCTCGCTGGGCCAGTCGACCCTCGTTCCGGCAGATGGGCGCGCGGAAGTCAACTCGAAGAAGGAGGCGCCTCCCGGACGCGGGGGTGGTGGCTTGGTGAGGAGGCTGATCTCGCGGCGGATGTCCTCAACAGCGGCTTCGACCCTTGGGCGCCATTCGTCGAACACCACAACCGCGTCCTTGAGGGCGGCGACTCGGTTGTCCCGCTCATCTCGCATCTCCGCCAGTTGGACGAGCTCGAGATCGTAGACCTTCTGCTCCAACTCGCCCATGCGCAGATCGACGGTGCGCCCCCACTCATCAATCACCATCGCCGCTTCCGAGTGAGAGGCGCAGAACTCCTCCACAGCTCCCATCCGGGACTGGATCCCCGGCAGGGAGCTGCAGGAAGACTCGAGGGCGGCGACCCGCCGTTCCGCCTCCGCGATGTGCTCCTGCTGCGAGGACTCTGCACTCGTGAACTTCTCTTCCCACTTCGCGTCAAACGCGTCGAAGCGGCGGAGCACCTCGTCGAACGCGGTCTTGATGGTCGGGTCCATGACGCCGCGGGATCTCTGCAGCCTGGTGAAGTGAGGATGGGAGGCGGCGAGATCCAGCGCGCAGGCTCCGGATCGGTGCTTTGATACCAGTGTCAGACCTCCGCGCGTTGCAGCGGCGGTCGTCGGAGAAGAGCTAGTTCTACGGAGAAGGAATAAGGGAGGAGGCGCCGCCGGCAGGGAGCCGGCTAGGAAAGTAAGTTGATAGAGTAGATATGTCTTAATGCTTACAGACTCCGACTGCAACCCTATCACTTATACTTCTTCTTACTGGACTTAGCAGTACAGGTAGAACAGGCCCACTCCCGCCCAGCCAGGCGAACATTCGAAGACTTGGATCGACTCCCTCTTCTGGGCTTGTGTACGACCATTGGGTCGCCGGGATGAGGGCTGTTGACAAATTGTGATGTGAAGAATGTTGTGATTGCTCAATTTTACTCATGTATAGTAAAGTTCACATCTAACAGTTCTAGTTATCTTGTGGTTGGTCTTTGTTGCATTCAGGAAAGAAACATCGCTGGATAAATTGTCATCCTTTTAACTGATCATGATTTCGAAGGTAGTCTCATATTGGTATGATAAACAGCCAGTAAAGTGTAATACCAAGTTCTTATGTGTTAATGAGACACTTTTATTTCAGTTGAACTCCCAATAGATACCAATTACAGCGTGGAGTCATCCTCAGAGAGGCGAGAATCGTATTACTCAGCATCAATGAAATGAACTTTGTTTCAACAAGAAAAAAGCTATGGACGTTGCAGCGGGGAGTCTGCTGAATATGCAAGTGCTACAACACCAACCGTTTTTGGTGTAACCGTGTGAGTGCCCGATTATGGCTATGCTGGTCATTTGCCTCATGATGATCAATGAAAAAAGAACCTGAACTTGTTCCCTTTTAAAAGGCCATAATGATTGATTTACCAAATGTCCTATTATTTATCCATTCAGATATGCAACTTTCATTTAAAATGGAGAATTCTGCAGCTCTGAGTTCAACCCTTCAATTCACACTAGCATTACAAGCAAAACTTATATTAAAAAACACCACAACATCATTTTTTTTTTGTTGCGAACAAAACACCACATCTTGGTCTGATGAGACAACAAACCTAAAAGAATATGAATCAATTATCCATCTCTCAGTTACACAGATAATACATGTGGTGCTTTGATCATTTGAATGTATCATTATGTTACGAATGATTAGTTCCTAATTTCTAGACCACTCATACTTCTTGTTGCTAATTTCCCAATTTTCAAGGTTGCTGAAGAGGCTAAGCCTAGCTCAACTGGTTGTGTAAGAGGTATGGTCATGCATCCAACCATACAGATTCGAGTCTTACCTAACCTGAATTTCGTTGTATATTTCTTCTTATCTTGAAAAACCGTTTTGATCATCCTAGGTTGCCATTTTTTTTTAACCTGCGCTAGCCCAGATGGAATCTGACTGTTGACCAATAAAGCAGTAATGCCCATTCAGGCATCTTGCAACTACAGATTTTGCCAGTGCCGTAGGCTTCTAGTTCCCACAGCTGTGCGTGGCTGCATGCAGTGTGTGGGCATGTCTACCAGAGAAATGCACGGACAGAATTTCTCCTGCTGTGATGTGGGACCATCCTACCTGCCCCGCTTCCGTCTAATGCTAAAAAAGAACGATGGTGGTTTCATGAGACTGGCTGCTTGTCTAATGTAGAAAAATGTGGCAAATGCCAATCTGAATTTTCTGGAAAAATGAACGGTGGGCACTGGTCTTGCCTGGAGGTGCTTGCCTGTCTCTTTTCTTCTCCTTCTTTTCAATCCTTCTTTTTTTTTTCACTGGACCGAACTTCTGTAAAATCACTAGTTTAAAGTCTCCATATCCCTGGAAAAAAACCATGTAGAACTGGATGGTGGTATTCGTTTTCATTTGAAATGTCGTTGGCCCAGGAATTCACCATTTATAAGAACGTTCCTTTTCCGGTTCTGAGGCAGGATAGAATAGAAGCACAACATGATAACCATGAGACATAATATCTCCCTTTCGCGGGCTCAAGGAGAGGTAAGCATACTATCACACTTGTGTTAGGAAACTGCCCATAATTAAGCGCATTAACACCCTAGCAGAATTGTTTTTCAGGTCTATAAAGCCTATGCTACCTACAAGATCTATCCATGCAGTCAACCACGCAGCAGAGGAGCCAGTGCAGCCGTGAGATCTCTGAATTTTCAAATAATACACACATGAAAATAGGGACAAGAGTCCAAAAATTGTTGCAAAATAAAAACACAAGTTGCATGATTGGATTGCCAAAAACCCAAGCGTAGCACAAGTGCATAAGAAACAGATAATAATAACAATATATATTAGGTAGACAACTTGCACAAGTGTGCCTTGTCTCTTCCCACCCAGCCTTTATTCAACAGAGGATGGTTGCCTTACCCAGCCAAACCATCAAGCATGACAGTGTAGCTTGCCAATCAGAACACTCCGGGTTGCATACTCATATTGTTTCTTGTACCATTTGATAGAAAAAAATAGTCTCCTAATTCCTGATGTTAATTTTGATGTATTTGAACTGCAGAATTTGGAATGGAGCCATGTCTCTGTTATGATGAGAACCAGCAGTGAACCTGCTGGTCCATAAAAAGCTTGACATGCACTATCCTGTGAATGTTTTGAAGATAATTATTGGGCGTGATGAAGAGCTCTGCTTGATATGTCAACATCACAGTTACTGTTTTCTCCCTTTGTGTCCTTCCTGTTTCCTTGGTTATATAACATGCAGCACTTTGCCATGTTTGGTTATTACATGGTCGTGCATGAAGGCTCCTGCATGCTACTATTAAACAGGTGGGCGATCTCTCGTCTATACTACAACATGGGAGAGAACAGAAAGGTGAGACCAGTGATGAGCACACATGCACCTGTAGCTGTAGGTTGTAGCTACTTGTTTCTCTTGTCTCTGTTGGCAAAGTTGAAGCACATAACATATATGCTGTTCTTGTTCTAGATCACCCGGTCAAGGCTAGCGACAAGCAAGCTGCTGCACCGCCAGCACCTGAATAATGGCCATGGATCTGTCTCTGAGGTTTCGAGCTTAGTGGATGAAACCTTGGGGAAGAGGCCCTTGCAATTGAATGGGCAGAAGGATACACTTGTATACAGGTAAGTTGCACTACCTTGCATTTCAGTACTCGAGTGTGTCCCTACTTCGTAGCATTTCATTATTCTGATCTTTATTTCTTCGATCTGGGGCATATGAAGTGTGTTTGCTAGTACCTGGAATGTCGGTGGCATCACACCATCTGATGACTTGGACTTGGAGGATTGGTTGGATACAAGAGCTAATGCCTATGACATCTATGTTCTAGGGTAATAACCTATTCAGATCAACCTCTGTTGACTCATATATGTTTTCGAGGTGATTGACTCTCGTTTTGTTCCTGCTGATTAATTAAGATTCGCTCTAATGATGATGTTTTAGGTTCCAGGAGATAGTACCGCTCAATGCGAGAAATGTGCTTGGTCCTAGGAAGAGCTGTGTATCTGCGAAGTGGAACTCGCTAATCGGGGAGGCACTCAACAAAAAGGAAAGAGAAGAAGGTTCAAAGCTGAACCAAGAATCTACAAATAGCAGTGCAGAGGAAGGCTCTATGCAGGGAGAAGGAGAAGGAGAAGGAGAAGGCTTCAGATGCATCAGGAGCAAGCAGATGGTTGGCATCTTTACATCAGTATGGGTGAGAAGCAACCTTAGGCCACTCATTCATCATCTGGATGTGTCATGCATTGGTTCGGGTATCATGGGCTGCCTAGGGAACAAGGTAATAAGCATAAGATGCATGCATGCATACAGAAGCGCGTATATATGATCCATATATATATATACAAATGATATGACCATGCACATCGATGCGTGGATTGCAGGGTTCTGTTTCGATCCGATTTGTGTTGCATGAGACGAGCTTTTGCTTCGTTTGTTGTCACCTGGCTTCAGGTGGCAAACAAGGGGACGTGCTGCTGAGGAATTTGGATGTCGCGGACATACTTGCAAGGACATGGTTCCCTGGTCTGCTTGCAGCTCGGGAATTGCCAGAGAAGATCCTCGATCATGAGTAGGTGTACTATTAGCTCAGCTCAACCTCATCAACTTGAACCTCAGCCTCATATTTGTTTCAGTTTTCTTCTTTTTGGCAAACAAGTCAACATACCAGCTCCTCGATATTTCTACAATAGGTCAATAACAGTGCTTAAGTATCTTCTAGAATATGGATTCTACTAGTGATCATTATAAGTGATCTCTAAACTTATGATTTAGATCTTATTTTTCTCTAATGATTATGCTCTTTGTTTTTTTTAGTTTGATGTGACATGTTAAAATTTTACTATATAGATAGATGTGCTTTGTCTCCTCTGTAAATGAAAACAAAGTGGGTATCCCATCAGAGAATTAGAACCTGGTAACAAGGTACCAAAATGGCATCGGGCATAATTGCATACATCACCCTGTGCATCACGTCTGTGTGGACGATCTATCATCCAGACATTTTGTTGATGGCACCGCTGTGTTTTCCCCACCATTTGTGCAGTCAAGTAGTTTTGCTCGGTGACTTGAACTATAGGATATCCTTGGAAGAGGCCGAGACGAGGTCACTGGTGAGAGCCAAGAACTGGGACATCTTATTGGAAAACGATCAGGTTTTTTCTTCTTCTTCACCGAGATATCCTGATCGTGCCATCTTAATCTAGTTCCTGAATGTTTAGTATTAATTAACGGTGCAGTGACTCTCTCGGTAACACGATTGCAGCTATTGTTCGAGTTCTCGAGGGGCCGGCACTTTGAGGGCTGGCAGGAAGGCTTGATCACGTTCTCCCCCACCTACAAGTACCAGCCCAACTCCGATCAGTACTACTGGTGCTTCGACAGTGCGTCGAGCGAGAAGAAGCGTGCTCCGGCATGGTCAGCTCAACAGTCCCGCACAACTTTCTTTTCGAGAAAAAAAAAAGAGCTTTCTTTCCAAGAACAATAAAAAAAGAACAAGCAAAGCCTTATTCACTGAATCCTGCAAATGGGCATGAGGAGTTCGTCGAGTGGTGGACGAATGTGACCTTGGACTGATCGAGGTGCTTACCTTTCTTTCTTTCTTTTGTGCAGGTGCGATCGCATTCTGTGGCGAGGCAAGGGACTGAAGCAAGTCCAATACGAGACGTGCAGCTACAGGCTATCGGACCACCGGCCGGTGAGAGCGGTTTTCCACGCTGAATGCGATGCATTATCAGAGGGGGTGGTGCAGAAGTAAACAGCCAGACTGCTGCGCACAGAGCTCAGCAGGCAAAGCGACTGATGGGGTAGGGTCTACGTAGAGAAGCCATGCCCTGTTCAACCAGAGAGTGATGGCAAGTGTCAAATCGAGAGGGATTGTGGCAAGATTGTTTTTCCTCTGAGATGAATATGAAATTGTTTTTCCTCGAGAGGATTTAGAATTTTTCTGAAACGCTGATTGTGTGCAGAAGAGGTGCATGGGACAGAGTACCAGGATCGGAGAAGAGGTGCTGGTTTTTGGCTTTATTATTATTCTGTTGTTGGTGATGTTCAGATTCTTCTTCACTCGTTTAAAAACTAGTTTCTTCTGGGCTTTCGGCCTGTATCTTCCATCATTAACCTTCAACTGAAAGAATATCAGTCCGTGTTGTCCTTCTCTTAAAATGGCATCTGTACATTCTTGTTGCGTAAAGAGATCGGATATTTTAAAGTTTACAGCGATGTCCAAAAACTAACACATGTCAAACTCTAGTTGGTTAGATCTACTTCCTCCGTTGCTGCATACATCTTGTTTTTCAAGAAGCTGTTTTTTTTTAAAAAAAATTGATTAGGTTTGTAGAAAACAATATCAATATTTTTATCCCTAAATAAGTTGATTATAAAAATATATTCTACAATAAATATAATATAGCTTACTTCTCCATCTTCAACCAAGTGATTTTTAGTCCTTACTACTCAATTCATCACAAATTATAAGATGTTTCACTTTTTTGACACCAAATTTTACTACTCGTGTTATTCAAAATTTCGGGCAAAATATCACTTATTTTGTCCTGGTTTTTTTATTAATAAAAATTCTTCAAGAATAACTTAAATTTGACTTTGTTTGCATAAATTTTTTGAATAAGACAAATGGTCAAACTTGAGGACAAAAAAGTCAAACGCCTTATAATTTGGAATGGAGAGAGTAATTAGGATGGATGGAGTACTTTTTTTTTTCTTATTTACTAACTATCTGTTTTGATTGACACAAGTTTAAAATAAATATTAATATATCCTGCCAAATAAAGATAGAGGGAGCGGAGGGTGGGGGGGGGGGGGGGGGGGGTGTTGAGCACCCAAAATATCTTATATTTTAGTATACTTTTTGGATCTCTTATATTTCATGGGTGGAGACTGGAGAGAGTATTGCACATCATATCATAAATAAGTTTAATTTTTTCAAAAGCGAGATGTATATTTTTTTTAGAAAGGAGGGAAGCACGCATTGGGGAAATCTTTCTATCAATTTGGAGCATGCAGATGGAAATTGGAAACACATTACCTGGGGAAATCTGAACCAGAAAAGTATAAATAAGTCGATCTGCTGTCTAGAAACAACCAGACAGTGGAGATTTTGAGAGAAAAATAATCATAACAGTGGAGGAGCCATGGCTTTGCTACCTGATTGGTCTAAGGTGCGTATAGCAATACCTGTGACATTATTTTCTCAAACATTTCCTCTGATCATGCTATAATCTATGTGTTGTGACTTGGTTATTCTACATTTTGTTCATCTTTTGTGTGTTTTTCTATGAGGCAACGTACGGCTGTCGTCATGAGAAACTTGTATTGTCAGCGTGATAAACCTCCAATAATGAAAGGTGTGAATTGCACGAGAGGTCACAAACTCAAGCTTGACTCGTTCATGCATTTACACGTCGATTTTAGTTCGACGGCACGCTAAAGCTAGCTGATTTGTGCAGACCAGTACAATTGGCCAGCTAGTTAACAGCGAAATGACATGGCAAAGACTTGGTAGGATAAGGGACTGACCCGATGTTACTGTCAAAAAAAGTTACAACACAGCATGAATATGCAGAGGCTCCTGTACATACTCAGTACGTAATGATGGATTACTCCTTGCTAAAGTTGAACGAAGAAATGTCCCCATCCCATTCCAGAGATAATTGCACTATCCAGAAGTTGAACGAAGAAATGTCCCCATCCCATTCCAGAGATAATTGCACTATCCAGTAAATTTTATATATTTATTAGCATGTCAACACTACACTTTATCCAGGTAAAAACGATGTATGATTGGATGATAGCTTCGGAGACGTAGGGTTTACCACTGCCAACCACAAAACTGGTGTTCCATTCATCCAAGAAAAGAAAGCGAATTAGAAAAAGAATAATATCATACTTATGATAGCGAAACAAGTGAAAGAGCACAACAGGATGTGATCCGAAAATACCATCTCTTTTCGTGGCGTTATCATCTATCCATACTTCAGCGACGTTATATCAGCATTACCCACTCCTTAACTATATTCACTACAACAGAACAGGCCTTTGGACGATCTATCAACTGAGCTTTTAGTTCAACCGGGATTAAAGGGTAACCTTTTAGTCCCGGTTGGTGTTATCAACCGGGACTAAAGATCCTTCACGAGTGAATTCAAACAGAAAACGTCTTGAACTATATCATGTGGGTTGTGTAGCCGAGTTGGTAAGTGTGCGCGAGACGATAGGTGTTGAGTTCGAATCTCACAGATGCACATTTATTTTTTCTCGTGGGAGGCTTTAGCCCCGGTTGGGAGCACCCGGGACTAAAGGCTCCCGGATTTTTTTTTTCTCGTGGGAGGCTTTAGCCCCGGTTGGGAGCACCCGGGACTAAAGGCTCCCGGATTGCTAGCCCCTAGTGATTATATCCCTTGGGGAGTCACCTAGGAAATGTGATTAAGGAAGTTACCATGGTTTTATATGTGTCCCTTCGGTATATATTTAGGAAACCGGGGCTAAAGCTCGTATCTTGTACTAGTGATTATATCCCTTGGAGTCACCTAGGAAAGATGATTAAGGAAGTTACCATGGTTTTATATGTGGCCCTTCGGTATATACTGGGGTGATTAGCTACATATAAGTGATTGTTGCTGTGCAACGTCAAAAACTTTTTGGTTGGAGCGGCAAGAAGACAAGTGGTATTATCAACTAGGACTGAGATGGACCAGTGCTGTCACTAACGTAGTAGTGGTATTGCTTTCAACTTAAAAGTAAAACACCCTAATAACAAAAAAATATATAGAAAAGAAAAAACATGCTAAATTATTTTGATGGGATCACGACTGCTAGAACAAATGCTCACAGAAGAACGTTAGTATGTTTGTGATCTTACTATTCAAGCGCGGGATTAAGGCGGTTTAAAAACATATAGATGATTTTTTGAAGGACTCTATAATTTATTATCATTTACATATTTGCCAGGAAAGAACCCTGCACTTCTATGCATATATTTCGCTTTTGCAGTCCAATGCTAGAGCCCTACTTCACACGCTAGTATGAACACTGAAGGATACAAAAGTCCATAGCAGAGGGGCCCAGAAATGCTACCAAAGATTTCAAAACATACTGCAATGAACTTAAATGCATCTTCAGGAAACACGTACACTGTCCAATAGTTTGCAAGTGGACATCATGGACTAATCAGTGTCAGGAAGTCAAAAGATGAAGTGGTTCTTTCGCCCTATTTCAACATCAACGTTCTTTGGACCTCAATTTAGCAAAAGATTCATATATCAAAGTCGATTGACAAAAGACATGGAGACAATAATCTGATTTGACCGGGAAATTTTTGGCTTCTCTGGTCTCTGGTTTGAGAACCGAGACCACAAAACAGGAGCAACAGTTTGAGGCAGGGTGTGCCA
This sequence comes from Coix lacryma-jobi var. lacryma-jobi, assembly GCA_009763385.1. NCBI lineage: Eukaryota > Viridiplantae > Streptophyta > Magnoliopsida > Poales > Poaceae > Coix > Coix lacryma-jobi. The sequence goes on from CM019825.1 coordinate 53,546,201, forward strand.
CAGCCATGAGTTTCATGTGTGGCAAAGCTTTAAAACCATTTGTCAAATAAAGGGTCTGAACTGAAGCACTGCCTTGGATTGGTTGACATTTGTTTCTTCTCTGCCCAATATTCAGCAAAAGAGACACAGCTTGCTTGCCTTCCCTGCTTGTCATTGATGAAAGAGATAGCATCTTATTGTCTGTATGCTTTGCTCACTGTTAAATAGCGTTTGTGGCACAATTTCTTAGAAGTTAGAACCAAAGACGTTATGCCAGTGCAGCTATGAGCCTATGAGCTATGCCAGAACAAAGGATGCGAATATTCCAAATTCGCAATCAAGCAACATCACAAATTATCAGAAAGATTTGTTCCCTTTATTTACATACTACAGAAGGTGTACAATATACAACAGATGTATAAAAAAAAAATGAGAAGGGGCCTTTTCTTCACCCTTTTTTGATATTGTACAACAATTCTCATGCTACCCAAAAAAAGCTGAATTTGATTATGCTATGCATTCTATACATGGGTATAACTATAGGAGGTATAACTATAGGAGTTGATGTTATTTGCAACAAATTTCTGCTGCTGAAGATTGATAGGATTATGGGAAAATGCTTTGACATAGGCACATAGCCACTAGCCTACGCCATGTACAGTACACATGTTAGGTCAATAGATAGTACTCCGTAAGCTACATTGGATGGAAAGAATGTACCCCCTCTGCTCTTAAATTCCTCCCAGCAGTTGTTCAGTTTGTCCATATGGAGTAATTGAGATATTCTACTCTTGCTTGCCAGGAGTAGCAGAGCTCAAGGACATCTCAATTTCCTCAAGCGAACGTCCTTTTGTTTCAACTATGAAATTGTAGGCGAAGGCTGCTGTCAGCAGGGATACCCCACCAAAACCTGCATAGACCGCTCCAACCCCAAACTTGTTCACAAGCTCCAGAAAATATAGTCCCACCAGAAAGTTACATATCTGAAAACGATGCAATATGTAAGTTAGATTAAAGGTGTAGGTAGTGATAAATTACATTTTTATATCCAGTGAGAATGTGGAGTGCATACAAACTACAAAAGTAGTATTTTGATACTTTGGAAACTGCATACCCAATGTACAGTGAAACTGAAGCCCATAACTTTTGAGCGTGTTCGAGCACTGCTGAGCTCTGGTATAATGATACCGGTAACTGGTCCAGCACCAAGTGCAAAAGTAAAAATGTACCTGCAAACGAAAAATAAATCTCACAACTAACAATATTTTTGAAATTATAACCAATTTATAAACACAAATTTCACAAGTCGAATTTCTAATAGAATATTCTGAATTAGTGGTTTCATTACACATTAACAAGGTGAAAGACCAATAACTATATGAATCAAATTCATTTATCATATCATGAAGCAGAGAACGTGCTACAGAAAATCTTTCACATTGTTCATGAGGTAAGTAAATGATTTTTATACATTGAGAAATCCAGATGTGATTTCCACAAAAGTTCTAAGCAAGCCTTCTGCTAGTGAAGAACAACAATTGAAGATCCTGAACAGAACTATACATAGAACTTTAGTAGCCTCTATCAAGAACTGTTATCACACTCGACATAAAAAATAATGTCTTTAGTAAAGCTCTCTCAAATTAACATATTGCAAATGTGCTCAGTTCTCAAACTTGAAGTATCTGTGAAACAACATATCTTCTCGAGTTGATTTAACTTTAAGGGGTTTGCTACAGACAACAGAAAGTGAAAGTACATACAAAAGAGTTCCAGCGATTGATAGGCTGTGGGCAACTCCTTCATCAAGCGGGAAGCTAATACCATATACTATAAGGAACATTGCAACAGCCTGCAGAAAGAACAGGATAAAATAGATTAAACCGCATTCAAGGACAAGCGGGTGTCAGCCCATCGACGTGCGTAAGAAACACACACATGGCTGACTGTCTCGATAACAATATGGACAGAAATCCGGCACTTGCAATAAACTCTCCCATGACAACAGAAAATGCAGAAACTTTGATAAGAAGGATAACTAGTTAACTAAATACTAAAAGTTCTTCTAATTACCATACCATAAAAGGCTCCATAGCACATACCATTCCAAGGTAGCTTCCTATCAAAAGTTTCTTTCGCCCTTGCTTGTCCATCAAATTTGAAGCAACTAGTGCACCTAAAAAGTAAAAATACATGGTACATGAGTTTGAGAACAAGTCACTATAGAGCACAACACGAATAACCAAGTTTACTCACCTCCAAAGTTGGTTATTCCAACATATAAGCTTGCTAAAGCACCACTTGTAATACCAACATCACGGAATGTCAATGATGAAAAATAAAGAACACCATTTATTCCAGCAAACTGTTGCAGAAAGAAAAGGGACCCTCCAATCAATGCAACTGCATATACATTAGAGAATAAGCTCTTGACAGAATGAAGGAAATTAATATACAACTGACCAAAAACTGCAGAAACATGTAGGTATGGTGGTGGTGGTGGTGGTGCTATACATAAATGTTCGAAATACTATGACAGAACATCTCAGCAATAACTCATCACAACAAAAGTCAAGAACATGATGAGGACATGAGGTGGTGCAGCTGATCGCCGCCATTGACCTCCGACACGAGGCTGACGTCCGCACCAGCAAGTTTGCTGGCCTAGGGGGCAAGCTGGCCTCCGGTCAGCTCTACAGAGCTTCAGTCCGATCCGGAGATCGCAGTCATATCTATGACTTTGTCTGGCGCAGTCGAGCGTCGCTGCTAGTCCAGTTCTTTGGGTGGCTGATGCCTAAAGAGCGCATCCAATGTAAAAGCAACCTCCATCGGAAGCACGTCCTCGAAGACGACGTCTGCGAGCTCTGCGGACAAGCCGTGGAAACCTATGATCACCTCATCTTCCAATGCTCGGTGGCCCGGGCTTTCTGGGATCACCTTGGATGGCGCGGTCTCCCTCTGCCAGCGGTCAACCAGCTCTGGGACACCAAGCCTCCCCCCGGCGTTCCTTCCAAACACCTACCGGCCATGTTGCTGCTCTACTGCTGGCAGATATGGAACCATAGCCACAACGTTGTCTTTCGCCATCTCCCGCCGTCTCTCTGTCGGCTACTGGCCACGTGTAGGGAGGTCTGTTGGCTCTGGAATTACCTACTGAAACCAGCAGATAGATGGGAAGCTGATACCTGGTGTGAAATGTTTGTAATAGCCTGAGTTGCTTCCCCACCTCATTGTACCCCTCCTTTTCGCTGCGCCACCCTGGCCGGCCCTGTAGGTGCTACTGCACCCTCCACTCCCGGCTAGCCCAGCATCTATGATAAATCATTCAGGTGGGGCTCTCACCCCTCCGGTGACGTCTTAAAAAAAAAGTCGAGAAACAAACTTAGTGCCCAAAGAACAGATCGCCCAGTATGAGGCCTTTAACTCTTTAAGTATGGAAGAAGCAGAACGCCCAATATGAGGCCTTTAAGTATGGAAGAACCAACGAATGTCTCAGTGCACATGCAGTGTAGTCCAACAACCAAGCATGCATGGATGCAAATGCATGGACCACATATCCAAATATGCACTCTGCCAATGTAGTTCATAAGCATTTCATTTGATTCCTTTAAACCAGCCAAAAGAAAAGGTTACATCCTAATAAAAAGAAGTACCTCTACTATGTGGTTCCACCAGAAGGTCTGACCAGCTGCCCCGTGAATCATCATTTACCACAACGGCTTTGATCTCTTCCATGGACTTCTCAACTTCAGAAGGTTCCCAAAGGCTCTCTACGACCTTTCTGGCATCATCAAACCTTCCAACCTACAAGATAGAGCTTTCTGATGCAAAAGGATCTTACACAACAAAATGGGACCCTATCAATTGAATCTCAAAGGAGTACCTTGGCAAGCCAACGTGGACTCTCAACAGCAAATTGCATCCCAGCAACAATAAGAACCCCAGGTACACATGCAGCATAAAGCATTGTTCGCCACCTACAGACAGAAACATAAAATTTTCAGTAACACAGACATAATATGTAAACTACACAATGCATCTGGATAGTAACTAGTTCAGAGTGATGTAATGGATAAGTTAAAGTTCATTATGAAAGTTAGTTAAGTAGCTGACCCTTTAATTTGTTCTTTTAAGATAAATAGCATGTTGTATGTATTTCTCATAAGTTGTTTAACCATTAGAATGTTGTATGTATAGAGAAAACATGGATTGGTTTAGATCAATTTCAACCTGATGATCCAGGCAGCGCATCTGACCCCCCAAGCGTCCAAAAATTGGACACCTGGGATCGCTGCCTAAGCTAGGCGAGATCCTCAGTCATTGAATCAAACATGCCCTAGTGCATAAGCGCTTGTGATCATTTTGCAAACTTTGTGTAACCATTCCACTTCTAGAAAAAAATATGGTGCCCATGCCAGATAAGAAGCACCAGAAGGTTGGTGAAGTATAATCCTAGCGTGAGGGATTTTTATACGCTGGTGTGTTCTCAAAGCAGAATAAAGGAGGCCATGTACATTGGATATTCCGTGGCATATTGTGTGTGTGTGTATATCAGGTATCACAGTTTGCATCATATAAAAAATTGCCATCTCTAAAATCAGCCACCTACCAGGGGAGTTTATAAAGAAAAAAAACACTAATTCCATCTTTTGTAATGTGATATACAATCACCCTTGACTGAATTTTTTTAAAAGAATATAAAACTAACATGACAAACTCATGGCTTACTATAAATCATCCATGCCCCTGAAATTTATTTCAAACTTTCAATATCATATGTTGGTTTTATTCTTCTATTTGATGAGGAGTTATGAATAAAGGAGTGGTGCATCTGCCCTGATGGGTACATGCCGTTATTTTCTTTTTCCATTATCGCGTAGTGCAACATAAATAAATTTAAACAAATGATGACTTACATCATTAAGATGCAGAAATGCCAACAAGAGATGCCTCACCAATGTGGATCACTCTCAGAAGGTATCCCCAAGGAAAGTGCAGCAATTATGCCTAGACATGTTCCGATTTGACACAGGGTCCCCATAGTGCCCCTATATTTTGTTGGAGCAACCTAGAAAAACATATAAAAGGATTAAATAAATATAGAGCTATCAAAATCATGACAAGAGTATTAGGAAAGTATCCATAGATTAGATATCATACAACAGTGATGACCAATTATGAAATAATAAAGCCGTTACCTCAGAGATGTATAGCGGAACAAGAACAGTGTTTACACCGATCCCGATGCCAACAAGGAATCTTCCCAAAAGCATCCCATCCAAAGAATCAGCCTGCGCACTGTATCATAGCTTTTCCTTAAGGAAAGAACTATATGATAGCTTAATGCCTTAATATATAACAAATGATAATGTATGAAATAGAAATGCTGCTGAGAGGAAGTTCTGAAACTTGATGGCTGTAACATCCCAAAAAATTGCATTATTTTGAAAATAGGCAATATGATTTAATTTATGCATTTTATGTGCTGCATAAAGACCGAGATAATAAATTTTCGCAAAAGTTAAAATAAATCCTAGGCCAAAGACCATGTCGATGCATACATGCTGGTGCATACTTTATTTTTGTGATGATTGGTTTTACTCAAAACTGGTTTGAATTCAAATGGTTTTCAAATTTGCTTTAGAAATCAGCTTCTGAAAAATGGAAAACCATTTTTCCTTCTCTTCTCCTCTCCCTTTCTCCTTTTCGGCCCGAGCCAGCCCGGTGCGGCCTGCTTCTTTTCTCCCCGCCGGCCCACCTTTTTCCCTCTCCATTTCTCTCCATCGCCGCGCGGCCCAACCGACGGCCCAGCCGCCCGCTTCCCAGCTGCAGCGCGCGCGTTCCCCTCTCTCTCTCGCTGACGACTGGGCTCCACCAGTCAGTCTCTCAGCGTTGCCGCACTCGCCTTCTCCCTCCCGTATCCGGCCAGGATACGAACCCGGGTTCGATTCCATCCTCCCCACGCTCCCTCGCTTGCCAAATTGGCCAAGCCAACCCTCTAATAAGGTTCCCAAGAACCCGCCGCCTCTCCCCACACATATAGCTCACGCTCTCGTGCCCTAAACCCTTGCGACCGAGAGCTCCGCCGCTCGTTGGATCTGCGCCGCCGTCAACTTCACGCTCTGGTGTGTTTCCGTCCCCGTGAACGGCACGCCGAGCTCCGTCTCAATCTCTTGAAGGCAGCCGAACTCTTTTTCTTTTTATTTCTCCTCGGTTTTACCTAACTCGAGCTCGCCGTCGTTGCAGAGAAGCCACCGCCGCCAAATCTTGAAATCCGCCAACACCGAGACCTCTCTGACGCTATCTTCACTTCTGGTGAGTCCGCCTCGAGTTCCTCTTTCGATTGGACCTACTCCCAAGGTCTCTACCGCTCTATCGAGCAATCCCGAGCCGCGCCGCCGTTTTCCGGCCATGGCGCCGCCGTACTCCCTCTTCTCCGGCGACACAGCGCCGCCGACCCTTCCCCGTTTAATCTGGAGCGTCCGTTTCAGATTTGACGCTCAGAAACGCTTGATACCCCTTCGCCTGTCCACTTTGCTAAAGAGTCCCCCAAAGATTTTTGATCTAAACCCGCGGTCCAGACTACACTGTGCGTTGAGTCTGTGATTTCTTCCTTATAAGCCCCTGTGTTTCTTCCGAATTGAGGCGCAGTCCAGTTAATTCTGCAAATTCGATTTAAATCGTTTTAAATTCAAATTCAAGTTTGGTTTATTTACAGTTTTGCCACCAGTTTCAAATGCTTATAACTTCTACGTTTTAAGTCCGATTTAGTCCGTTCAAGTTGCGTTAGATTCGTTTTGAAAAAATCTATCTATCTGTACGAAGATATATACTATTTTCAGTAAGTAAAATTTGAGTTAGGTTTAATCTACTAATTGAGGTTTTGTAACTTGTTTAGCTCATAACTTTCGCGTTATAAATCCGTTTTTCGTGATCGTCGCGTTTATGTGATCGTGGTAGACCGTAGTTTCTGTTTTCAAACTTTTTATATTATTCCCTTGCTGTTGGTGTAATGTTCTAATTATAGCTTGCTTGCTTTGCATGATTGTTGTCCCGATGATTGTGTGTTGATGTGGTAATCGAGTATAGACGGTGAGAATTACGCTGGTGATCAGGAGCCCTTCTACGACAACCAAGAGCAACCAGAGTTCGCTGAATCAGGCAAGTATAGCATGGGATCCTCCTTGATGTCCTAATAACCATAAGTCACTATAATCACCATATGCATGTGTCTACCTTGATGCCTATTTAGATTTATCCTAGGTGTTGATCTTGTACCTTGTTAAACTTGGTATGCATTGGGTAGAACTATGCTAGTGCTCAAATTAAACTTTGATCATGTGAATCTGAATTTAATGATATATGCAACTTGGTAAAATTGGCTTTTATAGCAACATGGTTTAGGAACTACTATAAGGGATCACCCGGGACAACAGTGCAACCATGGGAGTTATATGGCTCTGACCTTAGCTCAGTATAAGGACCTTTTCTAGCTTGTTAGAGGACACCTGTATAGGCGCGTTGGGTCTTGCCGAGCTGGATTTAGGGCGGCTACTTTCACCTTGCCTGCGTTGCCGTAAGGTTGAGAGACCCTTCTTCCCCTTGCCTTAAGACCTAGCGGCCCTAACTTGTTAGACGAACCTTTGAAAGGCTTTGCGTGTATCCTGCCCGCTCACCTCGAAAGTGTTATGGGAGTAATTAACCCGGGCATCTGGATATCACGACTCATCGGGTAAAGTGTACAACCTCTGCAGAGTGTAAAACTGATATATCAGCCGTGCTCACGGTTACGGGCGACCTGGAATTCTTATGGTATAGTTGTTGCTTTAATAATGTTTTAATGTGATATTGTTATCTTGTTCAATGGTTTCATGTTCACATTGATCACATGTTTAATTGGGATGGTTATTATTGATGCTATCTAATGCTAAAATTGTGCCAACTAAAAGCTACTGCAGTTTAACCAGTGTCAGCCTTATTTTAGCCTCATGAACCCCATGTTACACTTGTTAAGTACGAGATGTACTTATGCTTGTTTATTTCTTTTTACTTGGCTAAAAATCCCGGATGGGTAACAGATTGCTATGGTAATGACGACTTCCCTGAAGAGTTCTAGTCTTGCTGTCAACCAGTCATCTTCCCTGTGATGGAGCTACCGCGAGAGATACTTTATTTATCCGCTACTATGTAAAGACTTTGAATAATATTCGTTATGTAATAAACATATGTGATGGTACTGCCTAAATTTGTGGCTTATGTGTGTGATTGATCTCTGGGCACACATGAGTTATTGCATTCAATTTTGTTCTTGAAATTGGGTGTGACAAATTGGTATCAGAGCTATGTTGACTGTAGGACGCAAGCCTAGTTAGTTATGGTCGTTTTAGTGGTCTTTGCTTCTCAATTCTTGCTATTTATCTTAGCCTTGTTAATTTATCAAAACTATATGCTTCTCTTTACTTGCTCTATTACACAAATATATTGATTCTATTGTATCTGTCTCTTGGTCTACTCCATAGATGGCTCGTCGTACCGCCCGCAAGACTGTCGGTGGTCGCATGAGGTCAGGCCTGAGGGCAGGCAACCCCGTTCCGCAAGCACCGCAAGCACCCCAGGAGCCAGAACAGCAGGAGGTAGTACCACAAGAGCCAGCACTGCAAGATCAGGCACCTCAAGAGGTGGAACCACAAGAGCCGGCACCACCAGTACAAGCACCACCAGCAGTGCCAGCGCCCCAGGAGCAAGCGCCACCAGCACCCGTACCACAAGCTCCAGCTCAGCAAGCACCAGCTCCACAAGCTCCAGTTCCTCCCGCGCCAGTGCCCCCAGAAGTGCTGGAGATCGAAGACGATGAAGAGCTTCCAACGGGTTGGGACGTGGACTCCGGGTATCTCGTCGGAGCGCCCACAGCTGCCCAGAGTCCCACACATCACAGGCTGATGGGACTTTTTGATGCCTACTACCCCGACAAGAACATCATCGTACAGTACACCCACTGGAGGTACAGCCATCCCATGGAAAGGACCTACTGGAAGGCAAGAGTGACTGTCGCCGTCCGAGAACCAGAGAGTGGCCTATACCTGCATGAGATGGTGATTGGCCACAGGGCTCGTCGGTCCACTCTAGCGTCAGCCTTGGAAGCCGTGGCGGTTGAAGCCTACAAAGCGTTCCGGGGTCGTCGCATTGAAGACATGAGGGATGATGCATACCGCTACCTGCCTTATTGGAACAATGAGAACAGGGAGGCTATGGTAGAAGACCCTCATGCAACTCCAACCGTGAAGGCCACACGAGACTTTCTGCTTGACAGGGAAAGGTCTAACGCGGATTTGGAGAAGGAGGTGATATCCCTGGGGAAGGACCTCAAAAGATGCTATAGCACCATAGATGGGCTCTTGGAACTGCTCAACCAACCCCCTATGTACAAGAGGCTCCGCGAACCCCTCTACAAATAGGCATAGGTCACCCTTTTATGTAATAAGACGACATTAGTAAGCGTTTTGTCGAGTCTAGTTAAACTTTGTGCTAGTGTGTTTCCTTTTTGTGTGAGTTGAATTATTATTATGCTTATGTGTGATTTGAATCTTTGTAATGAGTGTTGAGATATTGTAGGCTTGTCTATAAATCTCATAGTTATACATAACGTGTATGAATAATAAGAGGGTTAGTTATATCTTGTCCTATGCTGTTTTCTGGAGCAACCTGTGATCTTTTGGTTATATCTCAAGTTCTGTTCGTGCAACATGGCTGAAAATTTTATGGTGGAAAATAGACTCCTATATCTAACCAATGTCTCTGGAATCACCTCAATAGCTGTTATGGTTTGTGAGATATGGCCATTTCAAGTTAGAGTTTGTGCGCAGTTTTGAACTCTGGACAGATTCGTTTGTTCTCTGTTTTTGACTAACTTAACGACAGAATCTGGGAAAGTCACTTAAATAAAAGTTGTAGATAATTTCGTCATCTTTCCAACCGTGTATGGCACGCCCTGTTTGGAATTTTGGAACTCAAGTTATGACTGTTTTTCTGTTCTGCTGTTACTGGATCTCGCCCAGAAATTTTCAGATCTCCTGTTTCCTCTCATATAAGTGATCTTTTCTTAAAAAGTTCACTAACCATGATCCCTGTTTGGAAACACAGATGACCGCCAGAGGAGGTGGAGTTGGAGGTGGACGTGGACGTGGCCGTGGTCGTGGAGCACCTGTTAACCCACCACCACCACCCCCAGTTGACATTCAGCAGTTGATGGGCATCCAAGCCCAATTTATGCAAACCATGATGCAACATATGCAGAATCAGCCAGTTGGAGGAGCACCACCGGTGCAAGTGAGGGACAAGAGGGGTGAGTTTCTGAAGGGTCACCCGCCAGTGTTCTCGCATGCCGCTGATCCCCTGGAGGCTGATGACTGGCTTCGTGCTATTGAACGCCAGCTTACCATCGCGCAATGCAATGACCAGGAGAAGGTGCTCTATGCTTCTGGTCAGTTGCAAGGAGCTGCTCTGGATTGGTGGGAATCGTTTCAGTTCGGTCAAGCCAACAATGCCCCACCTGTTACCTTTGAGGAATTCAAGACCAACTTCAAAGCATACCATATCCCTGCTGGTCTGATTGAGTTGAAGCAGGAAGAGTTCAGATCTCTGCGCCAAGGAGCCATGACCGTCGCTGAGTACCGTGACAAGTTTGCTCAATTGTCACGCTATGCCCCCGCTGATATTGCTCAGGATGCCGACAAGCAGCGTCGCTTCCTCAAAGGTCTGAATGACGGACTGGCACTGCAGCTTATGTCCAATGAGTATGCCAGCTATCAGACCTTAGTCAACCGTGCTATTGTGGTTGACAACAAACGCAAGGAGATGGAGGCTAGAAAGAGGAAGCTCCAAGGTCAGTCCTCTGGTAGTAACAACCGCCCTCGTTCCAACTTCGCACCAGGCAATCAGCAGAGGTACCAGGGACCTACTACTCAGTGGAACCGCAACCAGGGACAGCAACGTCCTTCATACCCGCAACAGCAGCAGAACAATAATCAAGCCCAGCGCCAAGGCACTCCCAACAATGCTCCCATGAAGAGTAGTGCACCCAACACCCCCGTCAAGAATGGAACACCCAATGCCTGTTTCCGTTGTGGTGATCCCGGTCACTATGCCAACCGCTGTCCGAAGAGGCAAGATCAACTCCCACCTCAGAATAATGGGCAGAAGGGAAGGCAGCAAGCACCCCCTAATGCGGGCAAGGTGAATCACGTGTCCGCAGAGACCGTGCAGGAAGCGCCAGAAATTATGCTTGGTACGTTCAACATCAGTTCCATCCCCGCTACAGTTCTTTTCGATTCTGGTGCATCACATACTTTCATATCACATACATTTGTTAGAATGCATAACCTACCTGTTAGTCTCATGAAAACCCCTATAATGGTTACCTCACCGGGTGGAGGTTTGCAAGCTACGCTTCAGTGTATGCCTATAGATGTGTCCTTAGGGGAAGTAGATTTCTCAGTATCCCCAATTGTGCTGAGGACAACTGGTATTGATTTGATACTGGGTATGGACTGGATGAAGAGGTGCAAGACAAATATACAGTGTCAAGATAAAGTTGTGACAGTTACCACAGCTAAGGGAGACAGAATCAGTGTGAAGGTAGTGCTACAACCAACACCGACTGCAACCGTGAATCAGATGAATGAAGAGGTTTTCCCGGAAGATCTAGTGGTGGATGAGTTCCCGGATGTGTTCCCCGATGACCTGCCAGGTATGTCACCTGATCGCGACATTGAATTTATTATTGAACTTTTACCTGGAACTGCACCCATAGCTAAAAGACCATATAGGATGGGAGTACCTGAATTAGAAGAACTTAAGAAACAAATTAAAGAGTTACAAGAAAAAGGGTTTATTCGTCCTAGTTCATCACCTTGGGGAGCTCCTGTTATCTTTGTTGACAAGAAGGATGGTGGTCAACGGATGTGTGTTGACTATAGATCGCTTAATGAAGTTACCATCAAGAACAAGTACCCGTTGCCGAGGATTGATGATCTGTTCGACCAGCTTAAGGGTGCATGTGTGTTCTCTAAGATTGATCTGCGTTCTGGTTACCATCAGTTGAAGATTCGAGCATCTGACATTCCAAAGACAGCTTTCACTACCAGGTATGGGTTGTATGAGTATACAGTCATGTCCTTTGGATTGACCAATGCACCTGCTTACTTTATGTATTTGATGAACAAGGTGTTCATGGAATATCTCGACAAGTTCGTTGTTGTGTTTATTGATGATATTCTAGTATACTCTAAGAACAAGGAAGATCATGCTGAACATCTGAGGTTAGTACTACAGAAACTCAGAGAGCACAAGTTGTATGCCAAGCGTAGCAAGTGTGAATTCTGGTTGAAGGAAGTTTCTTTCCTTGGACATGTTATCTCTAATGGGGGCATCTCATTAGATCCAAGCAAGGTTGAAGATGTGTTGAATTGGAAGCCACCAACAGATGTGACCGAGATTCGTAGTTTCCTTGGATTGGCCGGTTACTATAGAAGGTTCATTGAAGGATTCTCCAAGCTTGCTAAGCCGATGACAGCTCTGCTAGAGAAGAATGTTAAGTTTGTCTGGTCCGATAAATGTCAGGCTAACTTTGAGGAGTTGAAGAAACGTCTGACCACAGCTCCAGTATTGATACTGCCAGATCTGAGTAAGGATTTCTCTATTTATTGTGATGCATCTCGTCAAGGTTTGGGTTGTGTACTTATGCAAGAAGGCCGAGTGGTAGCATATGCATCGAGGCAATTAAGAAAGCATGAGCTGAATTACCCCACACATGATCTTGAGTTGGCAGCTGTTGTCCATGCACTGAAAATTTGGAGACACTATTTAGTGGGTCACAAGACAGACATCTACACCGACCATAAGAGCTTGAAGTACATATTCACTCAATCTGATCTGAACTTGAGACAGCGCAGATGGTTGGAATTGATTAAGGATTATGATTTGGAAATACACTACCATCCCGGTAAGGCTAATGTAGTAGCAGATGCCTTAAGTAGAAAGAACTATGCCAATGGAGTCCGAGTTGCTCCTATGTCAGAGGAGCTGTGTGCCGAGTTTGCACATCTGAATCTGGGAATTGTGATCAACAGTATGGAATTGGTACTTGAACCGATGTTGATGCAAGAGATACGTAAGGGTCAGATGGCAGATGAGAAGTTGAGGCAGATAGCAGATAATATTGTTCTTGGCAAAGCATCAGGTTTTCGGTTAGATGATGATGGTACGTTATGGCATGGGAAGAGGTTATGTGTGCCTGAAATCAAGGAGATACGTGAGACTATACTGCGAGAAGTGCATGAGTCAGCTTACTCCATTCATCCTGGAAGCACTAAGATGTACCTTGATATGAAGAAAAAGTATTGGTGGGATGGACTGAAGCGAGATGTAGCCGAGTACGTCGCTCTGTGTGATACATGTCAGAGGGTGAAGGCAGAACATCAGAGACCCGCTGGTTTGTTACAACCGATGAAGATACCTGAATGGAAGTGGGAAGAAGTTGGTATGGACTTCATAGTTGGTTTGCCTCGTACGCAGAGAGGTTATGACTCCATATGGGTAATAGTTGATCGATTGACCAAAGTTGCTCACTTTATACCCGTCAAGACTACTTACGATGGGGCAAAGTTAGCAGAATTATACATGGAAAGAGTAGTCTGTCTACATGGAGTTCCAAGAAAGATCGTGTCCGATAGAGGATCGCAGTTTACGTCACATTTCTGGAAGGGTATACATGAAGCTTTGGGTACAAGATTGAACTTCAGTACTGCTTATCATCCGCAGACTGATGGACAAACAGAAAGAACAAATCAGATTCTAGAAGACATGTTGAGAGCTTGTGCATTGCAGTATGGCACCAGTTGAGACAAGAATTTGTGTTATGCAGAGTTCTCGTACAACAACAGCTATCAAGAGAGTCTTAAGATGGCACCGTTCGAAGCTTTGTATGGGAGATCGTGTAGAACACCGTTGTTTTGGGATCAGACAGGTGAAAGTCAAGTGTTTGGGCCTGATGTGTTGAGGAATGCCGAGGAACATGTCAGAATAATCAGAGATAACCTGAGAGCCGCTCAGTCTCGGCAGAAGAGTTATGCAAACAACCGTCGTCGAGATCTATCCTTTGCAGTATGTGATTATGTCTACCTGAAGATGTCACCGATGAGAGGTGTGAAAAGGTTCAATAAGAAAGGAAAGCTAGCACCCAGGTATATTGGACCATTCAAGATTCTTGAAAGACGTGGTGAAGTGGCGTATCAGTTAGAATTGCCTGAAAGCTTGTCAGGAGTGCATGATGTGTTTCATATTTCTCAATTGAAAAAGTGTCTGCGAGTACCCGAAGAACAGATACCATTGGAAGAGCTCACAGTCAAAGAAGATTTGACTTATGATGAGTATCCGACAAAGATTTTAGAAACAGCTGAAAGAGTTACCAGGAGCAGAGTAATAAAGATGTGTAAGGTTCAGTGGAATCGGTACTCAGAAGCAGAGGCAACTTGGGAAAGAGAAGAGGATCTGAGAAAGTCTTACCCGCAGTTGTTTGAGTAAGCATCGCTGGAATCTCGAGGACGAGATTCTTTAAGGGGGGTAGATTTGTAACATCCCAAAAAATTGCATTATTTTGAAAATAGGCAATATGATTTAATTTATGCATTTTATGTGCTGCATAAAGACCGAGATAATAAATTTTCGCAAAAGTTAAAATAAATCCTAGGCCAAAGACCATGTTGATGCATACATGCTGGTGCATACTTTATTTTTGTGATGATTGGTTTTACTCAAAACTGGTTTGAATTCAAATGGTTTTCAAATTTGCTTTAGAAATCAGCTTCTGAAAAATGGAAAACCATTTTTCCTTCTCTTCTCCTCTCCCTTTCTCCTTTTCGGCCCGAGCCAGCCCGGTGCGGCCTGCTTCTTTTCTCCCCGCCGGCCCACCTTTTTCCCTCTCCATTTCTCTCCATCGCCGCGCGGCCCAACCGACGGCCCAGCCGCCCGCTTCCCAGCTGCAGCGCGCGCGTTCCCCTCTCTCTCTCGCTGACGACTGGGCTCCACCAGTCAGTCTCTCAGCGTTGCCGCACTCGCCTTCTCCCTCCCGTATCCGGCCAGGATACGAACCCGGGTTCGATTCCATCCTCCCCACGCTCCCTCGCTTGCCAAATTGGCCAAGCCAACCCTCTAATAAGGTTCCCAAGAACCCGCCGCCTCTCCCCACACATATAGCTCACGCTCTCGTGCCCTAAACCCTTGCGACCGAGAGCTCCGCCGCTCGTTGGATCTGCGCCGCCGTCAACTTCACGCTCTGGTGTGTTTCCGTCCCCGTGAACGGCACGCCGAGCTCCGTCTCAATCTCTTGAAGGCAGCCGAACTCTTTTTCTTTTTATTTCTCCTCGGTTTTACCTAACTCGAGCTCGCCGTCGTTGCAGAGAAGCCACCGCCGCCAAATCTTGAAATCCGCCAACACCGAGACCTCTCTGACGCTATCTTCACTTCTGGTGAGTCCGCCTCGAGTTCCTCTTTCGATTGGACCTACTCCCAAGGTCTCTACCGCTCTATCGAGCAATCCCGAGCCGCGCCGCCGTTTTCCGGCCATGGCGCCGCCGTACTCCCTCTTCTCCGGCGACACAGCGCCGCCGACCCTTCCCCGTTTAATCTGGAGCGTCCGTTTCAGATTTGACGCTCAGAAACGCTTGATACCCCTTCGCCTGTCCACTTTGCTAAAGAGTCCCCCAAAGATTTTTGATCTAAACCCGCGGTCCAGACTACACTGTGCGTTGAGTCTGTGATTTCTTCCTTATAAGCCCCTGTGTTTCTTCCGAATTGAGGCGCAGTCCAGTTAATTCTGCAAATTCGATTTAAATCGTTTTAAATTCAAATTCAAGTTTGGTTTATTTACAGTTTTGCCACCAGTTTCAAATGCTTATAACTTCTACGTTTTAAGTCCGATTTAGTCCGTTCAAGTTGCGTTAGATTCGTTTTGAAAAAATCTATCTATCTGTACGAAGATATATACTATTTTCAGTAAGTAAAATTTGAGTTAGGTTTAATCTACTAATTGAGGTTTTGTAACTTGTTTAGCTCATAACTTTCGCGTTATAAATCCGTTTTTCGTGATCGTCGCGTTTATGTGATCGTGGTAGACCGTAGTTTCTGTTTTCAAACTTTTTATATTATTCCCTTGCTGTTGGTGTAATGTTCTAATTATAGCTTGCTTGCTTTGCATGATTGTTGTCCCGATGATTGTGTGTTGATGTGGTAATCGAGTATAGACGGTGAGAATTACGCTGGTGATCAGGAGCCCTTCTACGACAACCAAGAGCAACCAGAGTTCGCTGAATCAGGCAAGTATAGCATGGGATCCTCCTTGATGTCCTAATAACCATAAGTCACTATAATCACCATATGCATGTGTCTACCTTGATGCCTATTTAGATTTATCCTAGGTGTTGATCTTGTACCTTGTTAAACTTGGTATGCATTGGGTAGAACTATGCTAGTGCTCAAATTAAACTTTGATCATGTGAATCTGAATTTAATGATATATGCAACTTGGTAAAATTGGCTTTTATAGCAACATGGTTTAGGAACTACTATAAGGGATCACCCGGGACAACAGTGCAACCATGGGAGTTATATGGCTCTGACCTTAGCTCAGTATAAGGACCTTTTCTAGCTTGTTAGAGGACACCTGTATAGGCGCGTTGGGTCTTGCCGAGCTGGATTTAGGGCGGCTACTTTCACCTTGCCTGCGTTGCCGTAAGGTTGAGAGACCCTTCTTCCCCTTGCCTTAAGACCTAGCGGCCCTAACTTGTTAGACGAACCTTTGAAAGGCTTTGCGTGTATCCTGCCCGCTCACCTCGAAAGTGTTATGGGAGTAATTAACCCGGGCATCTGGATATCACGACTCATCGGGTAAAGTGTACAACCTCTGCAGAGTGTAAAACTGATATATCAGCCGTGCTCACGGTTACGGGCGACCTGGAATTCTTATGGTATAGTTGTTGCTTTAATAATGTTTTAATGTGATATTGTTATCTTGTTCAATGGTTTCATGTTCACATTGATCACATGTTTAATTGGGATGGTTATTATTGATGCTATCTAATGCTAAAATTGTGCCAACTAAAAGCTACTGCAGTTTAACCAGTGTCAGCCTTATTTTAGCCTCATGAACCCCATGTTACACTTGTTAAGTACGAGATGTACTTATGCTTGTTTATTTCTTTTTACTTGGATAAAAATCCCGGATGGGTAACAGATTGCTATGGTAATGACGACTTCCCTGAAGAGTTCTAGTCTTGCTGTCAACCAGTCATCTTCCCTGTGATGGAGCTACCGCGAGAGATACTTTATTTATCCGCTACTATGTAAAGACTTTGAATAATATTCGTTATGTAATAAACATATGTGATGGTACTGCCTAAATTTGTGGCTTATGTGTGTGATTGATCTCTGGGCACACATGAGTTATTGCATTCAATTTTGTTCTTGAAATTGGGTGTGACAAATTGGTATCAGAGCTATGTTGACTGTAGGACGCAAGCCTAGTTAGTTATGGTCGTTTTAGTGGTCTTTGCTTCTCAATTCTTGCTATTTATCTTAGCCTTGTTAATTTATCAAAACTATATGCTTCTCTTTACTTGCTCTATTACACAAATATATTGATTCTATTGTATCTGTCTCTTGGTCTACTCCATAGATGGCTCGTCGTACCGCCCGCAAGACTGTCGGTGGTCGCATGAGGTCAGGCCTGAGGGCAGGCAACCCCGTTCCGCAAGCACCGCAAGCACCCCAGGAGCCAGAACAGCAGGAGGTAGTACCACAAGAGCCAGCACTGCAAGATCAGGCACCTCAAGAGGTGGAACCACAAGAGCCGGCACCACCAGTACAAGCACCACCAGCAGTGCCAGCGCCCCAGGAGCAAGCGCCACCAGCACCCGTACCACAAGCTCCAGCTCAGCAAGCACCAGCTCCACAAGCTCCAGTTCCTCCCGCGCCAGTGCCCCCAGAAGTGCTGGAGATCGAAGACGATGAAGAGCTTCCAACGGGTTGGGACGTGGACTCCGGGTATCTCGTCGGAGCGCCCACAGCTGCCCAGAGTCCCACACATCACAGGCTGATGGGACTTTTTGATGCCTACTACCCCGACAAGAACATCATCGTACAGTACACCCACTGGAGGTACAACCATCCCATGGAAAGGACCTACTGGAAGGCAAGAGTGACTGTCGCCGTCCGAGAACCAGAGAGTGGCCTATACCTGCATGAGATGGTGATTGGCCACAGGGCTCGTCGGTCCACTCTAGCGTCAGCCTTGGAAGCCGTGGCGGTTGAAGCCTACAAAGCGTTCCGGGGTCGTCGCATTGAAGACATGAGGGATGATGCATACCGCTACCTGCCTTATTGGAACAATGAGAACAGGGAGGCTATGGTAGAAGACCCTCATGCAACTCCAACCGTGAAGGCCACACGAGACTTTCTGCTTGACAGGGAAAGGTCTAACGCGGATTTGGAGAAGGAGGTGATATCCCTGGGGAAGGACCTCAAAAGATGCTATAGCACCATAGATGGGCTCTTGGAACTGCTCAACCAACCCCCTATGTACAAGAGGCTCCGCGAACCCCTCTACAAATAGGCATAGGTCACCCTTTTATGTAATAAGACGACATTAGTAAGCGTTTTGTCGAGTCTAGTTAAACTTTGTGCTAGTGTGTTTCCTTTTTGTGTGAGTTGAATTATTATTATGCTTATGTGTGATTTGAATCTTTGTAATGAGTGTTGAGATATTGTAGGCTTGTCTATAAATCTCATAGTTATACATAACGTGTATGAATAATAAGAGGGTTAGTTATATCTTGTCCTATGCTGTTTTCTGGAGCAACCTGTGATCTTTTGGTTATATCTCAAGTTCTGTTCGTGCAACATGGCTGAAAATTTTATGGTGGAAAATAGACTCCTATATCTAACCAATGTCTCTGGAATCACCTCAATAGCTGTTATGGTTTGTGAGATATGGCCATTTCAAGTTAGAGTTTGTGCGCAGTTTTGAACTCTGGACAGATTCGTTTGTTCTCTGTTTTTGACTAACTTAACGACAGAATCTGGGAAAGTCACTTAAATAAAAGTTGTAGATAATTTCGTCATCTTTCCAACCGTGTATGGCACGCCCTGTTTGGAATTTTGGAACTCAAGTTATGACTGTTTTTCTGTTCTGCTGTTACTGGATCTCGCCCAGAAATTTTCAGATCTCCTGTTTCCTCTCATATAAGTGATCTTTTCTTAAAAAGTTCACTAACCATGATCCCTGTTTGGAAACACAGATGGCCGCCAGAGGAGGTGGAGTTGGAGGTGGACGTGGACGTGGCCGTGGTCGTGGAGCACCTGTTAACCCACCACCACCACCCCCAGTTGACATTCAGCAGTTGATGGGCATCCAAGCCCAATTTATGCAAACCATGATGCAACATATGCAGAATCAGCCAGTTGGAGGAGCACCACCGGTGCAAGTGAGGGACAAGAGGGGTGAGTTTCTGAAGGGTCACCCGCCAGTGTTCTCGCATGCCGCTGATCCCCTGGAGGCTGATGACTGGCTTCGTGCTATTGAACGCCAGCTTACCATCGCGCAATGCAATGACCAGGAGAAGGTGCTCTATGCTTCTGGTCAGTTGCAAGGAGCTGCTCTGGATTGGTGGGAATCGTTTCAGTTCGGTCAAGCCAACAATGCCCCACCTGTTACCTTTGAGGAATTCAAGACCAACTTCAAAGCATACCATATCCCTGCTGGTCTGATTGAGTTGAAGCAGGAAGAGTTCAGATCTCTGCGCCAAGGAGCCATGACCGTCGCTGAGTACCGTGACAAGTTTGCTCAATTGTCACGCTATGCCCCCGCTGATATTGCTCAGGATGCCGACAAGCAGCGTCGCTTCCTCAAAGGTCTGAATGACGGACTGGCACTGCAGCTTATGTCCAATGAGTATGCCAGCTATCAGACCTTAGTCAACCGTGCTATTGTGGTTGACAACAAACGCAAGGAGATGGAGGCTAGAAAGAGGAAGCTCCAAGGTCAGTCCTCTGGTAGTAACAACCGCCCTCGTTCCAACTTCGCACCAGGCAATCAGCAGAGGTACCAGGGACCTACTACTCAGTGGAACCGCAACCAGGGACAGCAACGTCCTTCATACCCGCAACAGCAGCAGAACAATAATCAAGCCCAGCGCCAAGGCACTCCCAACAATGCTCCCATGAAGAGTAGTGCACCCAACACCCCCGTCAAGAATGGAACACCCAATGCCTGTTTCCGTTGTGGTGATCCCGGTCACTATGCCAACCGCTGTCCGAAGAGGCAAGATCAACTCCCACCTCAGAATAATGGGCAGAAGGGAAGGCAGCAAGCACCCCCTAATGCGGGCAAGGTGAATCACGTGTCCGCAGAGACCGTGCAGGAAGCGCCAGAAATTATGCTTGGTACGTTCAACATCAGTTCCATCCCCGCTACAGTTCTTTTCGATTCTGGTGCATCACATACTTTCATATCACATACATTTGTTAGAATGCATAACCTACCTGTTAGTCTCATGAAAACCCCTATAATGGTTACCTCACCGGGTGGAGGTTTGCAAGCTACGCTTCAGTGTATGCCTATAGATGTGTCCTTAGGGGAAGTAGATTTCTCAGTATCCCCAATTGTGCTGAGGACAGCTGGTATTGATTTGATACTGGGTATGGACTGGATGAAGAGGTGCAAGACAAATATACAGTGTCAAGATAAAGTTGTGACAGTTACCACAGCTAAGGGAGACAGAATCAGTGTGAAGGTAGTGCTACAACCAACACCGACTGCAACCGTGAATCAGATGAATGAAGAGGTTTTCCCGGAAGATCTAGTGGTGGATGAGTTCCCGGATGTGTTCCCCGATGACCTGCCAGGTATGCCACCTGATCGCGACATTGAATTTATTATTGAACTTTTACCTGGAACTGCACCCATAGCTAAAAGACCATATAGGATGGGAGTACCTGAATTAGAAGAACTTAAGAAACAAATTAAAGAGTTACAAGAAAAAGGGTTTATTCGTCCTAGTTCATCACCTTGGGGAGCTCCTGTTATCTTTGTTGACAAGAAGGATGGTGGTCAACGGATGTGTGTTGACTATAGATCGCTTAATGAAGTTACCATCAAGAACAAGTACCCGTTGCCGAGGATTGATGATCTGTTCGACCAGCTTAAGGGTGCATGTGTGTTCTCTAAGATTGATCTGCGTTCTGGTTACCATCAGTTGAAGATTCGAGCATCTGACATTCCAAAGACAGCTTTCACTACCAGGTATGGGTTGTATGAGTATACAGTCATGTCCTTTGGATTGACCAATGCACCTGCTTACTTTATGTATTTGATGAACAAGGTGTTCATGGAATATCTCGACAAGTTCGTTGTTGTGTTTATTGATGATATTCTAGTATACTCTAAGAACAAGGAAGATCATGCTGAACATCTGAGGTTAGTACTACAGAAACTCAGAGAGCACAAGTTGTATGCCAAGCGTAGCAAGTGTGAATTCTGGTTGAAGGAAGTTTCTTTCCTTGGACATGTTATCTCTAATGGGGGCATCTCATTAGATCCAAGCAAGGTTGAAGATGTGTTGAATTGGAAGCCACCAACAGATGTGACCGAGATTCGTAGTTTCCTTGGATTGGCCGGTTACTATAGAAGGTTCATTGAAGGATTCTCCAAGCTTGCTAAGCCGATGACAGCTCTGCTAGAGAAGAATGTTAAGTTTGTCTGGTCCGATAAATGTCAGGCTAACTTTGAGGAGTTGAAGAAACGTCTGACCACAGCTCCAGTATTGATACTGCCAGATCTGAGTAAGGATTTCTCTATTTATTGTGATGCATCTCGTCAAGGTTTGGGTTGTGTACTTATGCAAGAAGGCCGAGTGGTAGCATATGCATCGAGGCAATTAAGAAAGCATGAGCTGAATTACCCCACACATGATCTTGAGTTGGCAGCTGTTGTCCATGCACTGAAAATTTGGAGACACTATTTAGTGGGTCACAAGACAGACATCTACACCGACCATAAGAGCTTGAAGTACATATTCACTCAATCTGATCTGAACTTGAGACAGCGCAGATGGTTGGAATTGATTAAGGATTATGATTTGGAAATACACTACCATCCCGGTAAGGCTAATGTAGTAGCAGATGCCTTAAGTAGAAAGAACTATGCCAATGGAGTCCGAGTTGCTCCTATGTCAGAGGAGCTGTGTGCCGAGTTTGCACATCTG
Source organism: Coix lacryma-jobi var. lacryma-jobi (assembly GCA_009763385.1). NCBI lineage: Eukaryota > Viridiplantae > Streptophyta > Magnoliopsida > Poales > Poaceae > Coix > Coix lacryma-jobi. The sequence goes on from CM019825.1 coordinate 53,568,493, forward strand.
AATCTGGGAATTGTGATCAACAGTATGGAATTGGTACTTGAACCGATGTTGATGCAAGAGATACGTAAGGGTCAGATGGCAGATGAGAAGTTGAGGCAGATAGCAGATAATATTGTTCTTGGCAAAGCATCAGGTTTTCGGTTAGATGATGATGGTACGTTATGGCATGGGAAGAGGTTATGTGTGCCTGAAATCAAGGAGATACGTGAGACTATACTGCGAGAAGTGCATGAGTCAGCTTACTCCATTCATCCTGGAAGCACTAAGATGTACCTTGATATGAAGAAAAAGTATTGGTGGGATGGACTGAAGCGAGATGTAGCCGAGTACGTCGCTCTGTGTGATACATGTCAGAGGGTGAAGGCAGAACATCAGAGACCCGCTGGTTTGTTACAACCGATGAAGATACCTGAATGGAAGTGGGAAGAAGTTGGTATGGACTTCATAGTTGGTTTGCCTCGTACGCAGAGAGGTTATGACTCCATATGGGTAATAGTTGATCGATTGACCAAAGTTGCTCACTTTATACCCGTCAAGACTACTTACGATGGGGCAAAGTTAGCAGAATTATACATGGAAAGAGTAGTCTGTCTACATGGAGTTCCAAGAAAGATCGTGTCCGATAGAGGATCGCAGTTTACGTCACATTTCTGGAAGGGTATACATGAAGCTTTGGGTACAAGATTGAACTTCAGTACTGCTTATCATCCGCAGACTGATGGACAAACAGAAAGAACAAATCAGATTCTAGAAGACATGTTGAGAGCTTGTGCATTGCAGTATGGCACCAGTTGAGACAAGAATTTGTGTTATGCAGAGTTCTCGTACAACAACAGCTATCAAGAGAGTCTTAAGATGGCACCGTTCGAAGCTTTGTATGGGAGATCGTGTAGAACACCGTTGTTTTGGGATCAGACAGGTGAAAGTCAAGTGTTTGGGCCTGATGTGTTGAGGAATGCCGAGGAACATGTCAGAATAATCAGAGATAACCTGAGAGCCGCTCAGTCTCGGCAGAAGAGTTATGCAAACAACCGTCGTCGAGATCTATCCTTTGCAGTAGGTGATTATGTCTACCTGAAGGTGTCACCGATGAGAGGTGTGAAAAGGTTCAATAAGAAAGGAAAGCTAGCACCCAGGTATATTGGACCATTCAAGATTCTTGAAAGACGTGGTGAAGTGGCGTATCAGTTAGAATTGCCTGAAAGCTTGTCAGGAGTGCATGATGTGTTTCATATTTCTCAATTGAAAAAGTGTCTGCGAGTACCCGAAGAACAGATACCATTGGAAGAGCTCACAGTCAAAGAAGATTTGACTTATGATGAGTATCCGACAAAGATTTTAGAAACAGCTGAAAGAGTTACCAGGAGCAGAGTAATAAAGATGTGTAAGGTTCAGTGGAATCGGTACTCAGAAGCAGAGGCAACTTGGGAAAGAGAAGAGGATCTGAGAAAGTCTTACCCGCAGTTGTTTGAGTAAGCATCGCTGGAATCTCGAGGACGAGATTCTTTAAGGGGGGTAGATTTGTAACATCCCAAAAAATTGCATTATTTTGAAAATAGGCAATATGATTTAATTTATGCATTTTATGTGCTGCATAAAGACCGAGATAATAAATTTTCGCAAAAGTTAAAATAAATCCTAGGCCAAAGACCATGTTGATGCATACATGCTGGTGCATACTTTATTTTTGTGATGATTGGTTTTACTCAAAACTGGTTTGAATTCAAATGGTTTTCAAATTTGCTTTAGAAATCAGCTTCTGAAAAATGGAAAACCATTTTTCCTTCTCTTCTCCTCTCCCTTTCTCCTTTTCGGCCCGAGCCAGCCCGGTGCGGCCTGCTTCTTTTCTCCCCGCCGGCCCACCTTTTTCCCACTCCATTTCTCTCCATCGCCGCGCGGCCCAACCGACGGCCCAGCCGCCCGCTTCCCAGCTGCAGCGCGCGCGTTCCCCTCTCTCTCTCGCTGACGACTGGGCTCCACCAGTCAGTCTCTCAGCGTTGCCGCACTCGCCTTCTCCCTCCCGTATCCGGCCAGGATACGAACCCGGGTTCGATTCCATCCTCCCCACGCTCCCTCGCTTGCCAAATTGGCCAAGCCAACCCTCTAATAAGGTTCCCAAGAACCCGCCGCCTCTCCCCACACATATAGCTCACGCTCTCGTGCCCTAAACCCTTGCGACCGAGAGCTCCGCCGCTCGTTGGATCTGCGCCGCCGTCAACTTCACGCTCTGGTGTGTTTCCGTCCCCGTGAACGGCACGCCGAGCTCCGTCTCAATCTCTTGAAGGCAGCCGAACTCTTTTTCTTTTTATTTCTCCTCGGTTTTACCTAACTCGAGCTCGCCGTCGTTGCAGAGAAGCCACCGCCGCCAAATCTTGAAATCCGCCAACACCGAGACCTCTCTGACGCTATCTTCACTTCTGGTGAGTCCGCCTCGAGTTCCTCTTTCGATTGGACCTACTCCCAAGGTCTCTACCGCTCTATCGAGCAATCCCGAGCCGCGCCGCCGTTTTCCGGCCATGGCGCCGCCGTACTCCCTCTTCTCCGGCGACACAGCGCCGCCGACCCTTCCCCGTTTAATCTGGAGCGTCCGTTTCAGATTTGACGCTCAGAAACGCTTGATACCCCTTCGCCTGTCCACTTTGCTAAAGAGTCCCCCAAAGATTTTTGATCTAAACCCGCGGTCCAGACTACACTGTGCGTTGAGTCTGTGATTTCTTCCTTATAAGCCCCTGTGTTTCTTCCGAATTGAGGCGCAGTCCAGTTAATTCTGCAAATTCGATTTAAATCGTTTTAAATTCAAATTCAAGTTTGGTTTATTTACAGTTTTGCCACCAGTTTCAAATGCTTATAACTTCTACGTTTTAAGTCCGATTTAGTCCGTTCAAGTTGCGTTAGATTCGTTTTGAAAAAATCTATCTATCTGTACGAAGATATATACTGTTTTCAGTAAGTAAAATTTGAGTTAGGTTTAATCTACTAATTGAGGTTTTGTAACTTGTTTAGCTCATAACTTTCGCGTTATAAATCCGTTTTTCGTGATCGTCGCGTTTATGTGATCGTGGTAGACCGTAGTTTCTGTTTTCAAACTTTTTATATTATTCCCTTGCTGTTGGTGTAATGTTCTAATTATAGCTTGCTTGCTTTGCATGATTGTTGTCCCGATGATTGTGTGTTGATGTGGTAATCGAGTATAGACGGTGAGAATTACGCTGGTGATCAGGAGCCCTTCTACGACAACCAAGAGCAACCAGAGTTCGCTGAATCAGGCAAGTATAGCATGGGATCCTCCTTGATGTCCTAATAACCATAAGTCACTATAATCACCATATGCATGTGTCTACCTTGATGCCTATTTAGATTTATCCTAGGTGTTGATCTTGTACCTTGTTAAACTTGGTATGCATTGGGTAGAACTATGCTAGTGCTCAAATTAAACTTTGATCATGTGAATCTGAATTTAATGATATATGCAACTTGGTAAAATTGGCTTTTATAGCAACATGGTTTAGGAACTACTATAAGGGATCACCCGGGACAACAGTGCAACCATGGGAGTTATATGGCTCTGACCTTAGCTCAGTATAAGGACCTTTTCTAGCTTGTTAGAGGACACCTGTATAGGCGTGTTGGGTATTGCCGAGCTGGATTTAGGGCGGCTACTTTCACCTTGCCTGCGTTGCCGTAAGGTTGAGAGACCCTTCTTCCCCTTGCCTTAAGACCTAGCGGCCCTAACTTGTTAGACGAACCTTTGAAAGGCTTTGCGTGTATCCTGCCCGCTCACCTCGAAAGTGTTATGGGAGTAATTAACCCGGGCATCTGGATATCACGACTCATCGGGTAAAGTGTACAACCTCTGCAGAGTGTAAAACTGATATATCAGCCGTGCTCACGGTTACGGGCGACCTGGAATTCTTATGGTATAGTTGTTGCTTTAATAATGTTTTAATGTGATATTGTTATCTTGTTCAATGGTTTCATGTTCACATTGATCACATGTTTAATTGGGATGGTTATTATTGATGCTATCTAATGCTAAAATTGTGCCAACTAAAAGCTACTGCAGTTTAACCAGTGTCAGCCTTATTTGAGCCTCATGAACCCCATGTTACACTTGTTAAGTACGAGATGTACTTATGCTTGTTTATTTCTTTTTACTTGGATAAAAATCCCGGATGGAAATCCCGGATGGGTAACAGATTGCTATGGTAATGACGACTTCCCTGAAGAGTTCTAGTCTTGCTGTCAACCAGTCATCTTCCCTGTGATGGAGCTACCGCGAGAGATACTTTATTTATCCGCTGCTATGTAAAGACTTTGAATAATATTCGTTATGTAATAAACATATGTGATGGTACTGCCTAAATTTGTGGCTTATGTGTGTGATTGATCTCTGGGCACACATGAGTTATTGCATTCAATTTTGTTCTTGAAATTGGGTGTGACAATGGCCAAATTCAATACAAGTAAATACTACTAATGCAACATGGTAAAGTGGAAGTAAATACCTCAGGAGAGCTCCAATAATCAATGGAATGCTGTCGATCTGAAGGGTCTTTTTGCAACCAAACTTATCTACTAATGCAGATGAGCCCAAGCTCCCAAAAAAGGCACCAACAATGAATATGCTCACCACAAGACCTTGGAGGAACGGATTTCCTTGAAAACCAAGCTCTGTTGCAATATCCTCTATTGGACCATTCATGACCCTGCAACCATATCATGCACCAAGACTTAAGTTTGGTACTTTAACAAGCATATCTGCAACAGAAAAATATACAATACATTGCATATAAATTACTAAGATACTCCCAAGAACATTTTCTCATTATTACAATCGGCATATTATTTCACAAATAAGCTAGTTAGCATATTCAACTAGTAGTGCAGGTGGCACTGAAAATGTCACTATAAAAATTGTTTTCAAACAAAATGGATCTAGGGAGCAGTCATTCGTTCTCTACTGTAAATGTCATGCAGTGGTGGAATAAGCACTACTGATCAGTTGAGTGAGATAGATAGTCAAAGATATAATGTACCGCTCCTAAATGGAGGCACCGAGGCACACATGCAGAATCACTTAGCTTTAGTTGAAGATAAATTGAAGCAGCACACTGCACGCACCCAATGTGGTAGCCGAAGAGGAAGTTAGCCATGGACGCCGTGAGCACGTGCGGGAACGCCCTCAACCACCCAAGATCAGCGCCGCCACCTCCGTCACCACCACCGTCACCTCCCGCAGCCCTCGCATCGAGGCCTATCACGACGAAATGAACGCCCGTGTCAATCCGTCAGCACCAACAGCGCGAGCAACCAACAATCCAGCAGGCGGCCGCGCTGCACCCACCTGAGCTGGAGCTCTCATCGTCCGGCGCCGGCGGCGCTAAGTACGGCGGGGGCGGGTTACTCTCGACCGCCGCGAGGCGCGGCGGCCAGAGCTCGAGGCGCCGTGGCAGGGCGCGGAGCGCGGCCGTCCTAACCACGGCTGGCGGCACACGCCGTGAGGGACCGGGCCGTGGCCGCTGCAAGTGCGGTGCGGGCGAGGCGGGCAGTACCAGTAGCGCCGCGGCGATGGGCGTCGGCATCGCGGCGGGGGTCGGAAGCGGCGATTCGTCGAGCAGATGGTGGGCAACGAAGGCGGAGCACACGCTCGCTCAGTGAAAAATAACGGGTGGAAGCGGAGCACACGCCCGATTTCGTAGGCCGGGCGGGGCCGGCTCGTGTCTGGGAGCGTGCCAGGTGTCAGGTTGCCTTTCCTCGGCGACTCGGCGTCGGACGTCTTGCATTTCCCAACTTGCCGTTGTTCCAACCTGTGTTGAAATTTAAAAAATAAATGCAAAGATGATTTCAAATAAAAATAAAGGAAGCCAATGCAAAGATATTATGGTCCGATTTGATAGAGCTCAGTTTCACTAGTGAAATTATTTTTTTAGAAAATAGTTTTATGAGCAACTTTCTAAGAACCCATTTGTGACAACTCAGTTTCACTAGTGAAGTGTTGTTTTTAGAAAATACTCCCTCCGTCCCTTTTTAACTGTCGTCTGGAAAGCGTGTCTGTGAGGAAAACACGGATTTCTAGAGACAGTTATTTAGGGACGGATGAAGTAATTTTATGAGTAACTTTATAGGTGAAACTAAGTTGTTTTGGAAAAAGTGTTTGACAAAACAGCTTCACCGAAACTTTATGCATGATTGAGAGCTACTTTCTTTTTAGTTTTATCTCAGTTTATGTTTTTTGAGAGGACGAATAAGCAAAAAGGTGTTTGACAAAAAAAACTCACAACAACTCATGAAGCGATTGTGAGCTATACCAAACAGACCCTAAGTAAAGCTGAGTTGTTTTGGAAAAAAAGTGTGTGAAAACAGTTTCATCAACAATTTTATGCATGGCCAGGAGGGAGAAATGAGGGTGTAAGATATGAAAAGTTAGTTTTTCAGCTTTATGTTAGCTTAGGTCCCGTTTGGCACAGCTCAGTTTCACTAATAAAGCTATTTTTTTTTTACAAAATAGCTACATGAGCAACTTTTTAGGTGAAGCTGAGCTGTTTTAGAAAAAATATTTGGCAACACAGCTTCACTAATAACTTTATGTAGGGTTGGGAGGGAGAAATGAGGGTGTAAGCTGTGAAAAGCTACTTTTCAGTTTTATCTCAGCTTATACTTTTATGAGAGGGAGAATAAAATAGCTTCATAGATGAAGTTTGAAAGGATCAAGATGCCCAAGAGGGGGGTGAATTGGATTTTTCTAAACTTTTTGCGATAAGTAAAACCTATCAAGCCCAATTAACCCCTTTGTGCAAACAAGTGTGGTTCACTAAGCTCTAGTGCACAAAAGACTATCACTACACCATTTCTATTCTAGCATGGCAATCCAATTTAAGAAAGAACAACAAGTAAATTACGGAATTGAATTGCTCAAATGTAAATGCGGAAGTAAAGAGAGTAGAAATGACTCGACGACTTTTTTCCGAGGTATCGAGGTGTCGGCACACCCCCTAGTCCTCGTTGGAGCACCCGCGCAAGGGTATAGCTTCTCCTTGATCCGCGCAAGGATCAAGTGCTCACTATGAGCTGATTCTTCGCCACTACCGGTCACAAGCCTCCTTGGGTCATCCACAAGCCTCCGGATGATCACCAAGCTTCACGATCACCACCAAGCCGTCTAGGTGATGCCGATCACCAAGAGTAACAAGCTAGAACTCTCACTTGACCAATCCAAGGCCAAAGAGATGGATGGATGCACACTTGCTACTCAATTCTCACTAGAAGGTCACTAATTCTCGCGATTAGCAAATCTTTCAACCTCACTAAGGCTCTTGCTCTTTCTCGCACTCACAATGTGTCTCTCAGCAGATGAAAGTGTCAAGAACACTCTAATGGAGGAGGGGGAGGAGTATAAATACTCCCCCCAACCGGCCATCCAAAAGAGCACTGGACAGGGCGTTTTTTGGGGGCATCGGACGCTCCGATGCCTGGCATCAGACGCGCCGATGCCCTCGACCCAACGGTCAACTGTACCTTCTGTCAGACATTTTAAAGGGACATCGGACGCTGGGCAGCGTCTGATGCCATCGTATAGGACGCGTCCGATGCGATTTTGACCTCTCTGGAAACTCTCTGCATGGACATCGGACGCTGGCCCTCAGCGTCCGATGTGCCCCTCAGGGCACTCTCTCAGGAACAGTGGCACAAGCGCGTCCGATGTGACAACATCGGAGCGTCCGATGCCACGTCGTCAGCACACTCAAGTCTGGTGGACATCGGACGCACGTCCGATGCCACTAAGGCCAGCGTCTAATGCCCAAAACAAGGCTGTAACAACTTCGGATCGCGACGCTACCTTAATGACTTTTCATCCTCTCGACGTAAGGGCTCTCTCTAGGTCAAGCTACTGATTCACCACACCTAGGGCTATGAAATAACAAGTGTGCACCACACCTACCTCAATAGTCTCATCTAGGTCAAGCTACTGATTCACACTCCCCTTTATAGTACGGCCAAAGGAAAAACAAAGACCTAAGACTACCTAAGTGTCCTCCAACACCATATGACACTTAGCCTAACCTACCACCGTCTTCGTCATCGGTCCTTTGAAAACCGAAACGATTTCCATTGCCAGAGGACATGAACTCTGTATGCCCGTATCGTCGTCATTACCATGACCTAACTCATCCCTGTTTCTGCAAAACACACGTTAGTCATAGTAATCTTGTGTTTCATTCAATCACTGAAACCCACTAGGGGCCAAGATGCGTTCAATCTCCTCCTTTTTGGTGATTGATGACAACACAACCTCGAGTATAGAGAGAAGAGATTTTCAATATCATGACATGTATGAACTTGCGATAAATAAGAGAAAATGATTAGGGGGCAAGCTCATACATATCATGTCAACAACTTGCACTCAACAAGTTAGAGTGAGGAGCAAGTGCAAGAGTAAAATAACTCGAATACCAATTGAATATGAATTAAGCACAAGTAATCGAGCGAAATGAATTGACATGTCATATATGATATCATAGAAGCATAAACATGTCATGAGGTCCATAGCACACAAATAAAACATAAACCAAGTGCAAAAGATGCGATATGCAAGAGCGTATGTGAAGCATAACACAACATAAGAATCAAAACCCTCTCACATCGCTCCCCCTATCACTATACTCGACCACTCTCCCCCTTTGGCGTCAAGCGCCAAATTAAGCGTCGGAGGGCGGAGGTGGCGCAGACGAGTTAGGAGCTGTCTCCGGAGTGCGCTGAGAGAACTCAAACTGCTGAAGAAGCGCCTCGGAGTCGGACGAGGAGGAGCTAGTAGCCTGTTGACCCTCTAGAGTTGGAAGCTGAGGTGAAGCGGTCCGGGTCGGCTCTGGCGGCTCTAACTGCTCTGCCTGCTCGGTCTGCTCTATCTGCTGCGGCTCAGTCACTGGAGAAGTGTCAACCTGAGTATCGGAGTGCGGAAGCTCTGGAATAGAGGTCAACTCAGGCTGAACTGAAGTAGTAGTAGCCTCGGATGGAACCGGCTCAGTCTACTTTGAAGACGCGACAGAACTCGGAAGTGTCTCTGTAGTGGAGGTCACAGGAGATGTCGATGTCTGCACTGAAGAAGGGAGGACCGGAGTAGGCATCCTTGTGAGCTCACTGAACGAGGCAGACAGGTCGCGTGTCACAGAGGTGGTTGTCGCGAACAGAGACTCTGTCGGACGTGGCGTGAACCCCGTGTGAAGTGGACTAAAGAGCTGGGCCCCTCCAGGTGGAGTGGAGTACCAGGTGGAAGGCCTGAGCCTGTGCTAGGCGTTGCTGCTCCTGGGCCAACCTCCGGACATCCTAGGTCACAGTTCTCTACTACTCCTCCATCCGAGAAAGTATCGCTAGAAGCGCGGGGTCGGAGGAGCTAGACGTCCCGGCCTCAGTGTCGTGTGAACGAGGCTGAGCGTGAGGCGGGAGCTGGTAGTCCTTGTTGGAGCTGTCTGTGGGGTCCTCGGTGACAAACTGTCCCTCTCCCTCTAACTGTGCAAGCTCCTGCTCCGCGAGGGCTCGGACGGTCTCGTCCTGCTCCTGAGTTGACTCGGGCACCTCTGGCCGATGTCTAGAGTTGGACGGTCTCTGCTGCTCCTGCTGCCGACGGTCCCGACCGTGTCCTAAAAGCTGACTCATGTTGTACTCTGGGAACACGGTCGCTGAGCTGGTGAGGGACTGTCCTGGGCAAGTCCCTATAGTGGCTGCTACCTTCCACAGAATATAAGAAATCCAGTGTGCGTAGGGTAGTTACCTGCGGGACTTGATGCCCTCTGCCACAGTGTCCTCCATCTCGCAGAGTATAACATCCCAAATATCGAACTCCTGTTGCCTAACCATATATGCAAGAAGCCACAGCTGGAGTCGCGACAGACCTTCCTTGAAGCCAACCCTAGGAAGCAGAGTCCGACGCAACACCTCGTTGAGGATCCGAGTCGAAGGGTAAGATCCTTCGGCGCACGACTCGAACCCTCACCGAAAGGCTCACGGAAGCACGGACGAATCGGATCTGTCGAGGGTGGCGCACCGCCGTGAGGGCGTCTGGGGGGCTCGATCCTGTCATAGCACAAGTCGTGGATCCGGGTCTGAGAGTGCTGCAGTCCAAACCAATCCCGGATCTCAGACGAGAACAAACGGTAGTGCTCCCCTCTGAAAGCGAACTCAATAGTCTCTTTGTCTGGGTGCACCCAAAGTGAAGCGTAGAACTGAAACACTGTTGACATTTACTAACGTCGTTACTAAGAATGGACCTTACGATCCATCCCCGGCAACGGCGTCAGAAATGCTTGTTGACACTTCTTAGCGTCGCTACCAAGAATAGGGTTTGAATCTATCCCCGGCAACGGCGCCAGAAATGCTTGTTGACACTTCTTAGCGTCGCTACCAAGAATAGGGTTTGAATCTATCCCCGGCAACGGCGCCAGAAATGCTTGTTGACATTTCTTAACGCAATCACAGAAGATAGGGTTTTAAGCTATCCTCAGCAAAAGCGCCAAGAAGTGCCGTGTCGGTATTTCTTAACATGCCACAAGGATGGCGCCATTGCCTTGTGATATGCCAAGCATATACTGCACGATAGTTGGTAAATCTTAGCGAAGCAGCGAAAGTCCGCAAGCGCACGGAAATACCGTTGTAGCATTTCACCCGGTGGTATACAGGGTATCGTAATTTCGCAGGGAACGGATGTGTTCAAGGTCACGGATCTAATAAACCCTAGAGAGAAAAGAGGGGAATGACTTAGGTAGCGAGGTTCTTCTAATGCTTAGAAGCCTCGAACAAGGTAACGTGTTTTCACAACCTTACTTCGGGCACCGGCTTATACCTGGTCTGCCAAGTAACTCCGGCCTTTGTGTAGCTCTACGCCGTATCCGAACGTGGGGGAAACTAAGGGCAAACAGGGCTGTCACCACCTGCCGCCGACCCCTCACCCGTGGGATACGAGGCAAACGAGGGTAGCTCTTAGCTTAGACACCACGTCTACGCTATTAGCTACTACTCTAGCGTTGGCCAGGAACCCCTCCAAATGATTCAGAGGTTCCTCTACTAGAGCATCCACCAAATGGCAGACAACGAACCCGCAAGATTGTAAGAACAAGATAACAATGCTTGAGAACTTACTAACACAGAAGTAGAACTCAACTTTGCTTACTCCAAATAGTAAGTCCGGTTGCAGAGGTACAGCTCGGGAAGCGGTCAGCACTCCGGCCTCCTGACTAGCGCGGCTAGGGAAGACACCGGGTACAAGTCACTTCGCTTACTCTACTCTCTATCTCGCTACCTATTCTAGTCCTAGCTTTGAGGCTAAAGATATGAGTGTAGCTCTGCCCCTCAGCTCTTCTCTTGTATCTCTTTGTGGACTACATCTTGATGAATGATGAGTGAATTGGTTGATGAATGAGATGGTTCCTCCCCCCTCCTTATATAGTGCCTTGAGGTCGGTTTCGGAGGGGGCATTCTGCAAATTTCACCCAGCACCGCCTTAGGGACATTGATTGTACCGCCTTTGCAAAGGCGGTGGGCAAGTGACGTCACCAGGGGCCTGGCTGGGCCCCCCTGGGCTGGGCCAAAGCCCATTTGGCCTGAAATGTCGTGCTGGGTCTGAATCTGGTTGAATTTTGTAGCACTTTTGTATGGGCTTTTATTCCTCTTGTTGTTTTGCGCATTTGATCGTGTCGAATTGCGCCTTTTTATCCGCTTTCCACCTGTATACAAGTTTATGGTCTACAAAACATACTTTTGCAATACATGTGGAACTTGGTTAGCGGTAAAGGTATATGTGAGTAAAATATGTGACTTTCTTCCTTTTTATGGATCATGTTGACGGTAGAAATATGTCGTTAAGAACCGTCAACAAACTCCCCCACACTTACCCTTTGCTCGTCCTCGAGCAAAAGCTAAGGATATGGTTGTTGATCAGGAGTTGCTTCCATGCCGGTTATTTTTCACTAATGCCAGGTTTATACCAAAGTGTCTACCAGGGTTTGAATATACTGGTTGATTACTCACCCTTGTACCTTGTTACCTGTGGGGCTTGTTAGCCTCCTCCAATCCTTGGTTGCTGCATGTCAGACTGGTTTTCACAGAGATGCTTTTCTTTTGTTCTTAGAGCAGCTTTTAATCCGGAGTTTTTTTTTTGAAAATCAAAGTAAGTTCCTCAAATGTTTCACATTTATTGCTAAGTCAAAAACCGAACCATTGGAGATGCAAGTCATAAACTCTTGATTGAGATGTGCAAGTGCGTGGTATATTTTTGTTCTTTTTTGAACTCTTTGTCAAGTCTCTTCTCTTTTAGAATTCCTTTGAGAGTATGGGCTATCTTTTTGGCTAATTCTACTTTGGCGGGCACGTGCCCATTTTTTCCAACATGCCTTTTGGCATGGATATTCATTTTTTTTTCTTTTCTGTGGGTATTTGCATACCCCTAATTCTACAGCGGGCACTTGCCCATTTTTTCCAACATGCCTTTTGGCATGGATATTCATTTTTTTTTCTTTTTGCATAGCCCATAGCTCCTTCTTGAATTCTTTTTGAGAAAGAAAAATTGACAAGAGTTTTATTTGATGGATGACAAGTGTGTGTGAATCTCAAATCATAAGTACATGACAAGAATCTACAACATTGGTCACAACAATTTGACAAAGCTCAATGTGAGTATAAGCAGCATATGAGGACTTTTGAATTTTAAGTTTTTTTTTGAAATAATTCACCGGATGTCACGCTTTTCTTAAAACAAAGTCATAGCAATTCTCTGTTTATACCAAGTCATAACTAGCAACAACTTTAGACTAGAGTAAGCATATGCATCCCACCAGTTTCAAGTTCTTAAGTGAGCTATTTACCAATAAACCCAAATCTTGGTGGAAACTAAGTTATAAGCTAGGCATAGGTGAGAAATAAAACAGAGCAACTATTCATCATTTCAACGAGGAAGAAGCTCATATCTTACATCACATATAAGAGTGGAATTTATATGTTGTCCAAAAGTTTTGCATCTTTAATTTTATTTATTTTAAATTTCAAAACTTAGAAACAACATGAGAGTAGAGTTGCACAAACCACCGTTGAAGATGAAGGAGTTTTGTAAAAGTTGAATTCATACTTGTCCTTCGCATGATGGTTCAGATGGTGTTGTGCAATGTGTTGGGGAGATCTCGAGTTCGTGTGAGTTTATGCTCGAGAGATCTCCCCCTCACTTGTGCCTGTACCTGTCTTTATTAAGCAAAACAAAAACAAACAACAACAAGCAAAGGTTCTATCGGCTTGATTACCGAGGAACCAAAAGTTTTATTATTTTTTATTATTATCATTATAATTTTTTTTTGATAGCAACAGAGAGAAAGAACATATCCATGTTTAAGGGAAATTGAGAAACACAAAGCTCATGAGAACATGGATTACAAAGGTTGCCATTATTTTGAAAAGAGAAAGCGAGAGAGTTTTTTTTTCAAGAGTTTATTTGTTCACCAAGCTTCTTTAACTCAAACAAGGCTAAGGTGAAGCATGCAGCACAAATCTAGCCTTGGTTTATCTCTAGCAAAAGAATTACTTCATTTTTTATGTCAACAACTCAAAGTTCATTAATCAAATTTAAACACCATGTTTAAACTTTGATTAAAGGAGGCTAGTTTAACCTAAGCACCATGCTTAATTTAAAGAGCCTATGGATGTATCATCGGAATCCATCCAAACTAGAGCATATGGTATAAGAAAAGGAAGCATGAATTTTAGAAGTAAAGGGACAAATATGAGCAAATGGGTTGGTGAACATTTATTACCTTTGCATACCTGAGTGTGTTTTATCGGCAGCATCTGTAGTCTTGAATTTTGAACCAGCTGTAGCGGAGGTTTGAAGATCGTACTCGGGTGGGCACCAAGGCTTTGGTCACACACACATACACAAGTAATGTGTATAGACCATGGGCCTTGATGTCATCAGCAAAGGTCGTGGAATATGGCGATGCAAGTCTTGTATGAGATGATAAGTGTACCATGACTTGTATGCACGAGTTGGAGTCAGGTGGATCATGATGAGACCACTCTGCTCCTCCTTCCTTTCCCATTTTCTTTTATAGATATATAAATATATTTTTTTTTTCAATCTCTTTTTTTTTTCATTTTTTTTTGGAAGGCACATGGGCGTTTGTGATGGCCCAAGTCCTTCTTTTTTTTTGCAAGGTGAGCTAGCATAACCTTTAGTGTTTATGGAACATGATGTTCTTGTCGTCCTCCCCCACACTTGAACTTTTTGTGAAAAAGTCAAGGGTGTCAGGTCGGGGTCTCCTTTTGAGTGTGTCCCAAAACATCAGAGTTGTGTGGTCGATGTAGCTCCATGTTGTAGTGCCTCATCTGTCCCTTGTTCTTCTTAGTTTCAACCTGAAATGGTTATCGACCAAGAATACCCGAGGGTGCATTCTAGCTTGACAACATGATCTTGTATTTGTTGATTGATTTTTTTTATGATGATCCGGGGTATCTCCCGGCAGTGCTTTGATTAGGGTCATAAGCTTGACCATGGGAATCTCGTCTTGCAGCTATTAATGGTGGTGTAGTTCCCAGCTACACCACCGAACATTGAGCACAAGCGTTCAAGCTGCAAGGTCAACACCATCATGCGACTACGGGGTTTGCAATGTCTATGAAAAACATAGGCATCCACAACCATCCTCTCGAAAAGTTAGACAACAAGAATCAAGAATGGTTGTGATCCACATAGATGCATATGGTCCGAAACAAAACAAACTCTAGAGACTCCATGGGTGAGCATGAAACATGAGACGTTTCAAAAGTAAGGTTAACATGCTCAAAAGTGGAATCTGGTTTGGTCTCTAGGGTTGTTGTTTCGGGCATGTCCTTGGCCAGGGGAGTTTTTATTCTCCAAAGATGTGTCATGCAGAACCACTTGTTGATTCTCGGCCACCATCGAGAACAACAATTGTTAGGCCAGAGGGACATGACTTTGGTTTGAGCGAGGTTAAAGGTCGTTCAATTTCACCCAAGTGTGAAGTGAACGAGAAAAAGCAATTTGCCTCCTCAAACAAGGTGTGGTTGGGTTGTGGAACTCCTCTGATGAAGCAAAAAGGGTTTGGCTTTGAATCCAGCTTCATGGTGGTAGGTTTACGGGACTGGTATTTGTGTTTCATAGGATAAAAGATAAAGATTTTTTTTTTCAACACAAGGATACATGGGCAACTAGGTCCGAACACAAAAACGACAACCGTTCCCCGGCAACGGCGCCAGAAATGCTTGTTGACATTTACTAACGTCGTTACTAAGAATGGACCTTACGATCCATCCCCGGCAACGGCGCCAGAAATGCTTGTTGACACTTCTTAGCGTCGCTACCAAGAATAGGGTTTGAATCTATCCCCGGCAACGGCGCCAGAAATGCTTGTTGACACTTCTTAGCATCGCTACCAAGAATAGGGTTTGAATCTATCCCCGGCAACGGCGCCAGAAATGCTTGTTGACATTTCTTAACGCAATCACAGAAGATAGGGTTTTAAGCTATCCTCAGCAAAAGCGCCAAGAAGTGCCGTGTCGGTATTTCTTAACATGCCACAAGGATGGCGCCATTGCCTTGTGATATGCTAAGCATATACCGCACGATAGTTGGTAAATCTTAGCGAAGCAGCGAAAGTCCGCAAGCGCACGGAAATACCGTTGTAGCATTTCACCCGGTGGTATACAGGGTATCGTAATTTCGCAGGGAACGGATGTGTTCAAGGTCACGGATCTAATAAACCCTAGAGAGAAAAGAGGGGAATGACTTAGGTAGCGAGGTTCTTCTAATGCTTAGAAGCCTCGAACAAGGTAACGTGTTTTCACAACCTTACTTCGGGCACCGGCTTATACCTGGTCTGCCAAGTAACTCCAGCCTTTGTGTAGCTCTACGCCGTATCCGAACGTGGGGGAAACTAAGGGCAAACAGGGCTGTCACCACCTGCCGCCGACCCCTCACCCGTGGGATACGAGGCAAACGAGGGTAGCTCTTAGCTTAGACACCACGTCTACGCTATTAGCTACTACTCTAGCGTTGGCCAGGAACCCCTCCAAATGATTCAGAGGTTCCTCTACTAGAGCATCCACCAAATGGCAGACAACGAACCCGCAAGATTGTAAGAACAAGATAACAATGCTTGAGAACTTACTAACACAGAAGTAGAACTCAACTTTGCTTACTCCAAATAGTAAGTCCGGTTGCAGAGGTACAGCTCGGGAAGCGATCAGTGTGACACCCTAGTGTCAAGCACTGCATTAGGAACTTCATTAGCTACTAAAGGAGCATAAGCAATGCATTGCATCATTGCATGTGCATATGAGTGCTTGTTGCCTTTTGTTTAGTTATTTGGCTTTCTTTATGTAGAGGATTTAAAAATGGTTTTCAGAAAAAGTGTCTTATATGAAGGTTGTAGAGAAAAATGTTTTGAGTAACTTTTATGTTTGGGGCAAAACCTAGTTTGGAGTTTTTGAAACTGTTTTTGAGTGGTCAAAGTTTGAAAGAATTTGGAAAAAGAAAAAGGAAAACGTTTTTTTTTTCCCGGTGCCACCCCTTTCGGCCCATCTGGCCTTTCGGCCCAGCCTCGCCCGCGCTCGCCCGTGCGCGCTGCACGCCGCTCGTCGACCCGCGGCCGCGCCGTACGCTGGCGACGCGGCCACGTGGCCGTTTTTCCCTGCCGAGGATCCGCGTCCGCCTATCGTCGCCTGATCTCCTCCGCCCAAGCACGCAAGCTATCTTGCTTGCCCTCTCCCGCTCCGCCTCGCCTGCTGCGCCGGCCTCGCCGCGCGCGCCGCGCGCTGACGCCGCTGACAGCCGCGCCGTACGCCGGCCGCAACCGCCGCGTGGCGGCACGCCTCTGCCGCGAATCCTCCTCGCCCACTCCCCGCGAGATCTTTGCTCACCCGATCACGCCACAATCCGCCTCGCCCGCTCTGCGCTCGCCTCGCCGACCGCGCCGTTGCTGCCGCGACGTCCCGTCGCCGGCCCCGCCACGACCACCGGCCGGTCAAGCCGATCAAAACCCCGAGCGCACCGCACTCCCCTCTCCCCACTGCCATTTCACTCGCCCGCTCTCACTCTCGCTCTCTCCCTCACTCTCCCACGAACACGCCGAACACCTCCCCGCTCGCCGCGACCTTCACCGCAAAAGCCCCGCCGTGTTCCGGCCTCACCGGAGCACCACCACCCGATTCGTCTCGCACACCACTCCGTCTACACCTCGGACACCCGGTGCTCCCGCTTGCACCACCTCTCGAGCCCCACCAACGCCGGAGATCGGAGAGCGCCGCCGCGGACGCCATCACCACCGCTGAGCCCGCGACGCTGTTCCTCGCCGACCCGAGCACCACTGCCCCTCTTCTTCATCCTCGACCTTCACCGAGTCAAGGCAAGGTAAGAACACCGACGAGCTTCAACGCTACCGCTCCCTATCGCACTCTTCTCCCCGGCCGAGCGCCATGGGCGCCGCCGCAGACCTCGCTCGTGGCCAGGCTCCTCTGGAGCCACCCGAGCCAAACCAACCCCGTAGCTTTGCTCCTTAGGGTTCACTCGAGCTTTTGCCTCCCCCAATTTCACCGGCGACCGCCGGAGACAGCGTAGTCGCGCGTCACCGCCGCCTCTGTGCGCTGCCGCTCGCCGCCGGCACACTCCGGCCATCCGCTAGTCAAACCACCTACACCACTCGATGCGCCTCGTCGAGGTGAGTTCACAAGCCTAGCTTCCCCGCCGGCGACCTCACCGACGGCGAGGAATCGTCGGTCAAACCTCTCCCCTGTTTTCCGTCTCGCCCGAGCCCTCGAGCCAGGCCTCGGACGGGCGTGTATGTTTCCGTCTCGCCCGAGCCCTCGAGCCAGGCCTCGGACGGGCGTGTATGTTTCCGTCTCGCCCGAGCCCTCGAGCCAGGCCTCGGACGGGCGTGTGTGTTTCCGCCTCGCCCGAGCCCTCGAGCCAGGCCTCGGACGGGCGTTTGTTTTCCCGTCTCGCCCGAGCCCTCGAGCCAGGCCTCGGACGGACTAGTTGTCCGTCTCGCCCGAACTCGGCCTCGAGCGAACCCTCGGCTGCGGTCTCGTTCGAGCCAGGCCTCGGCCGATCCCCTACCACCGTGCGCTCGAGCCAGGGTGGGTTCCCGTTGACCCACGGGCCCCGCGCGTCAGCCACTCGCTGGTCCTTGGACCGGGTGCACGTAGCCAGCTGGGAGAAATTCAAATGTTTTTCTTTTAGTTTTAATTTCGAGAGATGCTTGTTATTTTTGTACAGCATGATTTATAAGTCCAAATGGAGTACTTTCAGTTTTGTTGGCTTGTTTATGAGTAGATCTATCATGGAAAAGTATGAATGTATTTTTGATAGCAGTTATTTTACTGTTTTCATTTATTTCAGTGTACATGCTTTGTTGGGATAAATGGAATTAAGTGTTTTCTGATGGAGTTAATTCATGGGAAAATTTGTATAGGTTCTTTGTTTTGTTTGGTGCCTGTGAAAATTATATGAAGTACTGTTCTTATGAAAAGAGTTCCTGTTATGGTTAAAAGTTCCTTTTTGCTGATTTCTTAGAAAAAGTGTTAAGGTGTTTTATAGGTTGAAATAAAATATGGGAAATTTTGTGCAGTCTCTGTATGCCATGAAGAGTCTAAGAAAAATATAAACCTGATCTGTTTTATGGAAAAAGTTGTAGTTGCTTTACAACTGTGCTTGTCTGTGTTTATCTTTGGAAATTCCTGTAAGAAATAATACAATGTTTCTGTTCATGGAACTTTCTTGATAAACATAAAATGTGAAGTAGAATCTGGGAAAAATATGAAATAGAGTTGTGCACCCTTTTACAGTAGGGTTGTAGTTCAAAGCACCTTTTTGGGCAGTTTGCTTGTCATTTTTGTATCTGCAGTTCTATAGTTTATTTTTGGCTGAAACTTGTTCAGTAGAGTCCAACAAGTGTTGTTTACTTTCTGGAATTTTTTTGTGGATTTTTCTGAGTCCAGAAAGATGCACTTGCAGTTCAATCGGAGTTTCTTTGGTTTAAATTAAATAAGAAAAAGAGTGAATAACCAGATTTTGTTTTACGAAATAATTAAGTAATTACCTCAATGTCAAAAGTGGTTCAACAAGTTGACTTTGTTGGTTTGCAAGAATTATTCTTTTCATGTCACCTTCATCTTGCACCGCATTTATTTAAATATATATTCATCGCACGCAATAGGATCGACCCCGCCGGAGCCCCACCAAGAGCAAGAGCTAAACGCCGAGCCGGAGATCCAGGAGCTGCAGCAGCCAGAGGAAGTCGACCCCGTCCACGACCCTAACTTACCTGAGTGTCCCTCTCACGAGGCAGCAGTCTTCACTCAAGGCAAGCCCCGGAGCATATTAAGCCTCCTATCTTTTGCAATTAAGATTACTTGAGTCCTTTTATATTGTGATGCATTAGGTCTAGGAGTTGAAATGAATCCTACTTGCTGCATTACCATTCCTTGGTTATTGATTAATATCTACCTTGTTATCCTGTTATTTAGTTACAATGTAGAATTGCTTAGCCTGCTTAATAAAAGTGGTAGTTAAGGATGTTTCCGTAATACCCGGATGGGTATTTACCGGATCACGGTTGGCTATATTTGCTATCGTGGAAAAGAACCTGAGTAGTAATGAAATACGGTCAACGGGATGGCAGGGCACAAGTTCGGAAACTTGGGGCAGTCCATCCGTTGGATCGTGTAGGTTTGTATCGATGTTGGCCCTCGTTCATTTTTGAACGCGCCCTTTTACTTAGGGATATGTCGGTGCTGTAATCATCGACCCCAAAGCCGGTTAGAAGCTGTTCGGGCCGGTTTCAACCCGTGTCGTGCCCTCTAGTACGGAAGTTGCGATCTGCCGCGTGAGGCCATCGCCAGACTCTGATTGGGCGGTCCGTGCTTGAACCGCGACGATTACCACCACGAACAAGCGTCGAGCGGTTGCCCAATGCATGGACCCGACGGGGAAAGTGTGGGCTGGTATTAAAGGTCTTTCATCAGCTGATTTGGAATTCGATTCGAGTCGCCGTCTCCCCCGGTTAGTGGGAAACTATGGCGAGCTTCACCACGATACAACTCCATGTGATGTTTAAAGGTTCAACTAAAATGTGGATAAGTCAACCGGATATGGTTATATTATTGATTGGTAGATTCAAGTGAGTGCTCTAGTACAGGTGAAAAACCTAGAATTAAGGAATAGGTCTAAAAATGGCAGCTCATCTTTATCACTAATTACTTCCTATCTGAACTTGAGCTTCTCGCAACTAAAAGATCCCAGCTCCACCCGAAAAGGCCTTGCATACCCTTGGTGTCTTTATTTTCAGTTGGACGGGTAAGTCTAGCTGAGTACATTCTCGTACTCAGGGTTTATCCCGTTTGTAGCAGATGGCCAGGTCTACTTTGGCTATTGTAAGCACTGCCTCTACCCGGTGGAAGGTGATGAGGAGTAGGCCCAGGGCAGGGTCGTCCAGAAGCTTCCCTTTTTCTTTTGCTGGTCTGAGACTGTTAGTGGCACATTATCTGAAAAAGGGAGGAGTGAGTCGTGTTGAGTGGATTTATCAAACAAGGTTTTATTTGGACCACATGTGTAGTGGTCGTGTTTCAAACTATTTCAGCTTCCGCACTTTTAAACTTCGGTTTGTAATAACTCCGTTTTAAAATTCGTACTCTGATGTTAAAATCGGTTTCATTTCCGCTGTGATGTATCTTTACGAATGTGATCCTTGAACAATGCGATCCTGTATGATGTATGGTGTTAGAAATCCTTCGTGATTTCCGGACTACCGGGGTTATATGGGTTCAAGTATCAGTCGAAGTCAGACGAATTTGGCTAAGATAATACTTGAGCTCTTATAATCAGGACGGTTCCGCCACAGTCAGCACTCCGGCCTCCTGACTAGCGCAGCTAGGGAAGACACCGGGTACAAGTCACTTCGCTTACTCTACTCTCTATCTCGCTACCTATTCTAGTCCTAGCTTTGAGGCTAAAGATATGAGTGTAGCTCTGCCCCTCAGCTCTTCTCTTGTATCTCTTTGTGGACTACATCTTGATGAATGATGAGTGAATTGGTTGATGAATGAGATGGTTCCTCCCCCCTCCTTATATAGTGCCTTGAGGTCGGTTTCGGAGGGGGCATTCTGCAAATTTCACCCAGCACCGCCTTAGGGACATTGATTGTACCGCCTCTGCAAAGGCGGTGGGCAAGTGACGTCACCAGGGGGCGGCCGCCCCCTGGCTGGGCCCCCCTGGGCTGGGCCAAAGCCCATTTGGCCTGAAATGTCGTGCTGGGTCTGAATCTGGTTGAATTTTGTAGCACTTTTGTATGGGCTTTTATTCCTCTTGTTGTTTTGCGCATTTGATCGTGTCGAATTGCGCCTTTTTATCCGCTTTCCACCTGTATACAAGTTTATGGTCTACAAAACATACTTTTGCAATACATGTGGAACTTGGTTAGCGGTAAAGGTATATGTGAGTAAAATATGTGACTTTCTTCCTTTTTATGGATCATGTTGATGGTAGAAATATGTCGTTAAGAACCGTCAACAAACACCCAGTCCTCGATATATGAGCCAGACCACCCCAGAAGATCTGCCAAACCAGGTAGGAACGTGAGGATGGGGCAGATCTGCTCTCCAGCTGTTGTGACCACTACCTCCAGGGGACAGACTCGTTGTGAATGCAAAACGATGCCTGCGTTACTGTATCCCTGGTAGAAGTCCTCATGGAGGACAATGTAGAAGTCTGGACCTGCCTAAGGTTGTCTTTCCCTGGGAAACCACTGCTCCACTGGCACTAAGCATAGCGTCTGAATCTGAGAGCAGGTGGCCGCACGGAGGTCCAGTCGCGGAATCGGCGGGGGTGGACGCCTCGATGGAGCACGTGCACCCCGCAGGGGGACGTCGGGCCGAGGTGGCACCTTGGTCCTACGACGGGACGACCGGCGCCTAGGGACCTCCTCTGGGACCTCCTCCTCGGCCTCTGCCTCTGCCTCCTCTGGTGTCCTGGCCTCTGCCTAGCCCTGCTGGGAACTCTGCGTCTCGACACCTGGAGCGGTGAACGAGGTCCGGCGACCGGCAGCCATAAGCGTGCCAGTCGGTGAGCCGTGCCTACGCTCAACCTCCTCAACTACTCGCCTCTGCTCGGGGGAAAGCTGATCCTCGATACGCAAGCCGCCACCACGACCTCCCCGCTCTGCTCTCTCTGCTGCCTCGGCAACTGCAAGGGCCTGATCGGCCTCCCTCTAAGCTCTGGAGCGCTTCTTGCGCGTAATCATCTTCGCCTTCCCTGGCCGCTGACCGGAAGGAGGAGGACGTGGAGGTGAGTCCTCTGGAGCACCGCCAATGTTCTTGCAGCGCATAGCTGACAAGAACAAGAGAACAACTGCCGCTGAACTATCACTGAAGAGATCAATTGCCACTGAACAACCTTGACAAGTCCAACTGACTAGCAATCCACTGACAATGACTCCCCCTGACGCTGAGCAACTGCCACTGACTCGCTCCTTACCCGCGGGCTTGGCCCCGGGTTCTCTGTCACTGCCCAACTGCCAAGCTGTCACTGTGCCATTGACTCGCTGCATAGAATAAAGATGGGATATACATGTAAGCACATACATAGACTAGAGACAAGAGAAACCTATGGAAGCAAAGCAAGGGGATAAGAGAGGAAACTGGCTTTGCTACCTGTCGATTGACGAAACGACCCAGCACAAGGAGAGACACTGACGTTCCGGTAGCCACGTATCATACCAAGGAGGACTGCAAAGGATTTGGGTGAAAACTAGTGTCAAACAGTGATGAACGACGGTTAAGGCATTAAGTCGAACACCTTGGGGGCACTGATATGGAATAGGATGGGGATGCTCACTGGTAAAGAACGAGCTGACCGGGGAAGGTTCGCCGGAGAAGCAGAAAATGATGTCGAGCTCGGGGACGATAAGGATGAGCTCCGGCAACGAGTTCCGGCGAAGGTGGAGGCGTACTCCGGCGACTGGGCGTGCGCGCAGCTACGGCAGCGGGCGAGGCGGTGGAGCGGGCACGGCGGGCGAGTGCAGCGGGGGCACAAAAGTGATGGCACTAGGGTTCGGGTGCTCGGGGGCGGTGGCGGAGGAAGACACGAGCACGAGGTGGAAGAAGACAAGGTAAACAGACACGTGGGACCCGGATGTCAGTTGAAGAACAAACTGCGCCACTTAAAGGGCATCGGACGCGCCGATGTGATCACATCGGATGCTCCGATGTCTACTCAGAGAGCTCCAGAATCGCCCAAATCGCATCGGACGCGTCCTTTGCCTCGGCATTGGACGCGTCCTTGAGCCTCGGACGCGCCGATGATGACACATCGGACACTGCCACATCACTGTTCCAGCCGGGGCTGCCTACAGTGCCGGCATCGGACGCTGGGGCCAGCGTCCGATGCAGCGTCCGATGCTGCAATTTGGACTGTATTGAAGATCTCCGTTGCGGCTCCCTCTCCCAACCAAGTTCCAACTCAAAGAAGAGGCAACAAACCTAGTATGAGCATCCTCACATAAAACCCTCAATTTTATAAATATTTTGCCTTAGGCTATGAAGGACCAAATTGGCGACCAGAGGGGGGGGTGAATGGGAGCCTCAAATTTCTTCTCGAGAAATGATGGCCCTTGTCCCAGAAAATCACCCCAAAAGCGAAGACTCAAACAACCGGTGAGTTCATGACCTATGAATAGGTGGATACCCTAGGAGATGTCCTAGAGGTACAGTGGAACAACCGAAGAACCCCCAAAACCAAGCGCCAAAGCAACGGGGCAAAAACTGCACAAGCAATCTCCTAGAACAATCGAACCTCCGATAACGGAACACCCCACTCCTATGGAGAAGAGGAAAGTGTTCGACCAAAAATACTTAGGCTAACTGGTGGAAAAAGTACCTTGGAAAGATCCTTATGAAGTTAGGAAACTAACACAACAAACGGATCTCAAATCGGAGCTCGAACGCAAAAGATACGGACGCTAGAACCGTCGAAACTCTGAAAGAGGAACACTTAACTCATATGGAGAAAAAGGAAGTGTCTGGCCAAAAATACTTTGACCAATGATGTCAAAAGTACTTTGGAATGATCCTTAAGAAGTTAGAAAACCAACGCAACAAACGGATCTCAAATCGAAGCTTGTATGCAAAAGATACAGACGAAAACACCAAAACTGTGCAGTGGCGGACTGTCCGCTAGTGAACCGCGGACTGTCTGCTAGTGAACCCCGGACAGTCCGGGAATGAGTCCCGGACAGTCCGCCGTTCAAAAATGAAAACAGTGACCTCGCTGCCCATGAACAGCCCCGACCCCCGGACAGTCCGCCACTGTCCAGAAAGCCCAAAAACAGCTCAGGACAAAACCAAAATCGATTGGATCTTCACCAAATCGAACGGGGCTGCAACCAAACTTCTCCCAAGTGTTCTTCTACGTGTTGGGAAGATAATCCTAGGATATCATCTCTCCAAACCAACTAATCCATGAGAAATCGGAAGAACACTAGAAAAAGGGGAAGAACGAAGAACGAACGCGATTTCGACCCGATCTATGTGCTCGTGAGGTTAGGGAAGAAATCCTTTGGTGGAAAGAAGGAGCTCATGACATAGAACAATTTGATTTAAACGGAATCACAAATCGTCGCTCGGAGAGGGAGAACGAGGCAAATCTTCAGGAGGGGAAAACCAAAATGCGAAGAACAAAAACGCGAATCGATCCAAATTTCAGCCAACACAAGAGAATTAAGAAATTGATCCTTGGATTGCTACGGGATGATGAATTGTGTAGCACACTATGTCGGGTTACAAGAAACTCCTCGCAACAACAAAGCGTGGATGACAAAAAACTCAAGAACAAGAGCCACTCCTCTCTCTAACCCTAGCCTCCTCTCAAATGAACAAAATGAGAGTGACACCTCCAAGGATGGGCTGCCCTAACCAGCCCCCTTCATATATATAGGCGCACGTCCGAAGACCAAAACGCCCTCTCATGAAGCACTGACCCAAATACCCCCTTGAGGGTAAAACCGTCCAACTCGGTCATTTTCCATCCGACGGCCACGCGCCTTCTCATCCTTCGCTTCGCCTCGACACAAGCACTAGGATGCCGCCACGTGCCGTCACCGTCGACCACCGCGCCTTCCTCAGCGATAGCTTCTCCGCAACGCAAGCCTCTCGGTGCCGCCACGCGTCGACCGTTCCGTATAGGAACCTCTGCCCGGTTTTGAGGCCCAAACCGGTAAACCTGCCAGCCCAGGTTTTGAGGCCCAAACCAGGCAAACCGTCCACCTTGAGTTTTGAGGCCCAAACTCGGAAACCGGCGACCCCAGGTTTTGAGGCCCAAACCTGGAAACCGTCCACCCCGAGTTTTGAGGCCCAAACTCGGAAACCGACGACCCCAGGTTTTGAGGCCCAAACCTGGAAACCGTCCACCCCGAGTTTTGAGGCGCAAACTCAGAAACCGGCCACCCCGAGTTTTGAGGCCCAAACTCGGAAACCGTCGAGGGTAGCTTTTTTAGGCTCAACTACCGAACCCGCGTCGTAGACGGGATGTGGTTCGCACACCCCGACCACCGGCACCGATGCCGATGCATGTCCAGCCTCCACGCCGGGCACAACGCCTTCGTCTTCCTTCTTGACTCGGCCGACGGCACTTGCGCCGCACGCAAGCCCGTGTCCGACCTCCCGCCAAGTGCCACGACGCCATCGTCTTCCTCCCGACTCGGCCGATGCATCGCACATCCCCATATGGTCTCGCTCGCCGATGCCACGTGCCAGCTACCACAGCTGGTCCTCCGACCTCTTGGTTCATCGGTCCAAGCCTCACGTCCGCCCTTCACTGCTCTGGGTACATCGGCATGGCACGTCCGCCGCACGGTACGCCCATCCTTCACCGCTCTCGGTCCGTCGGCACGACACGTCTCTACTTGACCTTCACCTCGCCATCGACCACTGTATCCGA
This sequence comes from Coix lacryma-jobi var. lacryma-jobi, assembly GCA_009763385.1. Taxonomy (NCBI): domain Eukaryota; kingdom Viridiplantae; phylum Streptophyta; class Magnoliopsida; order Poales; family Poaceae; genus Coix; species Coix lacryma-jobi. The sequence goes on from CM019825.1 coordinate 53,594,471, forward strand.
GCTCCACACCTGCACATCAACACAGCCAAGAGACACATGTTGCACACGCACACCAACACAGGAACACCACAACTCAACACCACCGGTTAGTCATAAGCATTAAGCACATAGCGAGATAATGACTCAACCGGGAAAAGCCTCAAACCTTCCTCATCAATGTCAATCATTCATCATATATGTTCTCAATCTCCCCCTTGATGAATGCATTGACTAACAATAAAACCACAAAGGAAGGGTTTGAAGGCAACCCTCACTCAAGTGCCCAAAAGCCAAGTAAAAGCAAACACAAGGCTACTTGGAATGAGGAAGGATCATGAAAACTCCAAATAAAAGCTCTCGGTCCTGAAAGAAATGGGAAAAGCGGGCAAAGCCTCCACACAACCGAAGAGTCAAGAGAAGACAAGAGTTTCATGAATCCCAAAAGGCACTCAAAAACCATTCTCAAATAAATTATCAAACAAACATCATAAAAGAAACCAAGGTTCTTATCAACTTGAAAGGTTCTTATCCACTTGGGTTTCAAAATTTCTCCCCCTTGATGATTGAATTGACAAAAACTAGGCACAAAGAGATGGTTTGAGATGCCAAAACCAAAAACTTGGTCCCCAAAGACATGGGCAATGGCCTAACGCAACCAAGCAAAATCCAAGCAAGACTCCACAAAATAGTGAAAACCCAGATAAAGAGCGAAAAACTTGGTTCCCAAAGACATGGGCAACGGCTCGACGCAACCAAGTCAAAAAATGAGCTAGTCCTCAAGATAGAGGCACAGAGGCTCAACACAACTAGCAGACTCGATACCAATCACAAACAACCAAAAATTGGTGAAAACAGCTAGTTCCTCAAGATAGAGGCACAAATGCTTGACACAACTAGCTGAAGGCTCCATACCAAACAAAAATACCAAGCAAAAACTGCTAGTCCCTCAAGACAGAGGCAAAATGGCTCAACACGACTAGCAGGCTCGATACCAACTGAGAAAACACAAAAAGAAGCTCAAAGCCAAATGGAGCACAAACATTCGGAGCACGTGGAGAAGTTGCAAAACAAAACAACTCCCCCTGAAAGCAAGCCTATACACAAATGCTATGCAACAAAGCTCACTATGAAGGATACCAATTGAAGCACATAAAAGAGCTAAACTCCCCCTAGCTCAAAGCTCTCCCCAAAGTGCATAACTCTCCCATTTGTGCCAACACATAAGCTCCCCCTTGCAAACAGCTTCTCCCCCTTGACAAAAGGGAACATGCTGAGGGGTTTTGAAAATTTTCCTCAAAGTTGACACAAACACAAAAACAAGTCATCAACAAAAATGCACATGGGGGTAGTGAAAAGCATTGAAAGTGACCATTAAGTGTATCGGAGCTGGGGGTTTGTACACTAAGCTAAAAATGCATGATATGCACAATGCAACAACTTCAAGTGTATAGCAATCAGAATGAAAAGATGCTCAAAAGGGTGCCGCCCTGAAACTTTAGCAACCAATACAAATGCTACCAAAGGCTCAAACTGATCAAATGAATACGAAATATGAACAATTGAGCATATGAGCAGTTTTGAGCCATTTGAAAAGGAGTTCACCACTAAAATAGCACTAAGCATGAATAGACACGAAATCAATCAAGTGCTAACTCAAGTATAAAAGGTGAACTACCCCTAGCAAAGTTCAATCATCATGCCATAGAATGAAGCATAAACTTGTGTTATTTTTCAAATTTTATCAGAGATTGCAGCGGTATTAACACAAGTTCATATTAAAGCATGTGATTGCGAGAGGTTGAAAGCATGCTCATTGCCTAACTTTTCAAACGGGCTAAGCCTATGCAAGAAAAGCAATCGGAAGCTTAAAGCACCGGTTTCGGTCTTACACTACACGGCTCAAGTTTAACTCAAAAGTGCAATGAGAAACAGTCTCGATACCGTGAGGTGCTAACACATGCAATCCCATCTCGATCTTTTCATTTCACTAGACTTGGACCAAATTTTAAGCACAAGGTAAATATGAACAATCCAAGCAAGTGAATTACTCAGTGCAAGAGACATAGCAACCTAGCATACAAAAGATAGCACAAGTGATCTCAACACATCCTACCCATGCTAGTTGCCACCCTCAATGGTGAACAAATTAAAGGTTTCATAGTTGATTAATCAAGTTCACCATTTGCAAAAATAGCTTAGCTCATAACATGTATCAAGTGATAAAAAGAGCCTAAGCTACAAGCATCATCATGAATAAACAGGGCATACCAAAAAGAGCATAATCTCATTCTCATCACTATATACTTGAAGCTCTAAAATGCACTAAAAACATGATGAAATGCATGCAAAAACTAGTCTATCAAGACAAAGCAAAAACTAGCCTAAGAAAGAAGACCCAAAACAAAAAGGGTATCAAAGAAGTCAAACTATGATACAACAAGCAAAATGCTTTCCCATCTAAAAAGGAAACACACACCAAACTCACAAGAGAAGAGCCAAGAAATGCTCAAGCGAACAACCAGTAGAATCCACATCGAAAAGACCACACAACAGAAAGAGGTCAAAGAAGAGGAGTACCAAAATCCGAACTCAGAAGTGTGTCGAAGGTACCTCATGATGCGCTTGACCGCCTGCTTGTGTGATACCCGAGGGGACGCCTGAATCAGCTGAAGTCTCCGGGGCGCCTGCCTCGCCGAAGTCGTCTCCCCCTCGCCTGATGTTGTCGCTCCCATAGGTGCAGCTAGTGCTCGCTGGAGATGCTGCTTGAACGGAACCTCAAGTCATGGGATCAGGTCCGTGAGCCGAAATGCTCTCTCTAGGCTCCTGTTCTCCTGCACACTCAAAAGCAGAAGAAAACACAAGGCATTGTCTTGTCCAGTGTGACCTCAAGGTCTCCACAAAATGGTTAGTCACATTATAAGCATAAGGTGAACTCTCAACAAAAAGAGGTCTACCTATGAATGATACCGCAAGAATATCTGAATCCAAACTAGACAAGACTACCATGCAACAGGATAAAGCACTATGGAGCAAAATGCAGCGTAGAGACATGATCAACCCAAACACAGCCTAAAGCTCAACACATGCTACAATGCAAGATAATGATAGCAATAGATCCAGAAGCATGTAATATGATAAAATTGTGGAAAGGCTAGTGCTCAAACTAAACATGTCAACAGGGTACATGTAGCTAACCAAAACTAGCACCTGAAAAGTGACACCTAATGAACATCATACCTCTACAAGTAAAGCTCATGAAGAAGTATGGTAAAGCATGGCATAATGTTCATGAGGATCACCAACTAGCATGAAAAGTGGAATAGCCACCAAAGCTGTACACAAGGCTAGCATGACATGATATACAAGATAGCACATGCTAGTCTACATCAAAACATGATACAAAGAAAAATGTACATGTAAGAACTATACAAGTGAGCACATGATAGTCCATCTCATACCACAAGAAAATAGAACATGAATGTACAAGGTATGAGTGTATAAGAATGCTCACCGAGTAGCAAAAACCTCTTTGGAGGCAAATCTAAGCGGGATGCAGAAAACCATCAAAAACTTGATCACATCTAAAAGGCCAAGTTCCATTCGGTGCATGTTCTCCACCCCGCGTCCTCATATCTACACACAAGAGGACAAAATAACCCGAGTCTTGGATCCCGAAGGGTTAGCAAGCATGTACTTGGGAACCCAAGACTTGGTCACAAAACTCAACTTATCTTGTGGGTTAGCATGATTCAAATGTTGGTTCAAATGCAATTTTGAAACACCCTTGGAAGCATTCCTCAAAAGGACAACTCGAGGAGAAGAACGAGTCGTACCACGGGAAAGGAGGCAAACATCTTCCGAGGTTTTTGTAGAAGAACCAATAGAAGCACCATGAAAAGCATGACGTGGACCAAGAGAAGAAGCACTAGAAGCATGTCCACGACCATGACCTATCCCACTAGAAAAGGAGTCATAAAACCCATCAACAAAGAGGGGCTTCTTACTAGGAGCACAAGCGTTCATGCCATGAGAAGGGCTATGAACCACCATCTTCCTAGAAGAACAAGCTTGGCGCAAGCGTTTGGCACGCCGATAGCAAAAGCTTTCTTGATGCCCATCTTTCTCACAAAAAGAGCAATGGTACAAAGGCCTATTGGAAGGCACACCATTCTCCGACAAGTGAGAAGTCCCTTGGGGCTTAGAACAAGAAGCATCAACAACCAACTTGGTGCCAACACTAGGAGCACACGTGCCATGGGAAAGGCTACGTGGCTTCCTAAAAGCCTTAGCTCGAATACGCCGCTCGTGTTTGACACGGCGAAAGCAAAAATTGAATGAGTGTCCATCTTTCTTGCAAAAGGTGCAATGGAATATTGGATTGGGAGCACGATTTCCAAAAATGTGAGAAGCACCCTTGTCATGAGAAGTCTCTTGGACATCACTCGAAGAAACAACAAGGTTAGGAGTAGCTATATAAGAGCTATCCGAAACCTTGACACAAGTGCTATCGTCAAAAGACTCACGCGCAACATAAGAACTCAACTCCGGTTGCAAAGAATCAATTTTAGAAGCATCAACATCGGAGTTGCAAGAATTGCGTGACTCAAAAGACTTAGCACAAAGACTCTTGCATCTTTTGGCTAAAACCTCATTCTCAAACATGAGGCGATCACAAGTACCACAAGGAGTGTTTTTCAGATTTTCCATCTCCTCTCTAATGCACTTGGCATATGTGGTACGCAAGAGTTCATTTTCTTTTTCAAGGTTGGCACTCATATCATTGTGCTCAACCAACTTGGTGCTCATATCATCGCGCAAAACTTTCAAAGCCAAAACTTCTTTTTTCAAATCAATGCATGATGTGCACATGAAATCGGTGGAAGAAACATCACCATTCACATCAAGCAAAGAATCATGAGTATCACTAGAAGCATGGCAAGCATTTTTATTGAAAGAGCATGAGCTACAAGGCCTAGCATTTATCTCATCAATTTCAGCCCTAGCATGCTCAAGTTCATCTACACATGTGGTGTGAGTCAATTTTAATTTATTAATTTCAGCATGTAAAGACTCACAATAAACACATGGTAACAAAGCATTTGACTTAAGCAAGGCTATTTCAGTTTTAGCACAATCAAGATCCTTGTGTAAGTCAATGCAAACTAGACATGGTTTGGAAGCATTTGATTTCAACAATTCATTCTCAGATTTTAAGCTAGCAAGAGAAAAGCCTAGCTCATCATTCTTCCTAACCATGTCACTACAAGAGGTGCAAGGTGAAGATGCACTAGACTTCCAATGAAAAAGACCATTTTTTAGCCTAGTGATGGAGCAATTAAACTTCTCAATCTTATTACGCAAGGTATCACAATGTTCATCAATTCTATCATTATACTCATCACAAAATTTAAAACGTTGGGACAAAATCCCAAGGCTAGCGACAAGTGTACCTTTGTTGGCCTTGCCAAGTTCGCGTATAATATCCTCGTTTGAGTGCTCATCATCCCTTAGGAAGTCCAACAAAGCATCCACCTCATGTTCCACCTTATAAATTGCATGTCCATCAAACAAACATGTGGACAAAGACACGCTAGAAGAATAAACTGGCGCCATTTCTAAAAGCACCGTTAGTGTTAGCCAAACAAAAGCTTAAACACCACGACGAACAAAGTCGGAAACACAACCGCTTTCAAAAGGTCGCCTCCGCGGATCCAGAACCGGTTAAGGTAGAGAGATCCTTAACTGGCTCCGATACCAATTGAAGGACCGAATTGGCGACCAGAGGGGGGGGTGAATGAGAGCCTCAAATTTCTTCCCGAGAAATGATGGCCCTTGTCCCAGAAAATCACCCCAAAAGCGAAGACTCAAACAACCGGTGAGTTCACAACCTACAAATAGGTGGATACCCTAGGAGATGTACTAGAGGTACAACGGAACTACCGAAGAACCCCCAAAACCAAGCGCCAAAGCAATGGGGCAAAAACTGCACAAGCAAGCTCCTAGAACAATCGAACCTCCGATAACGGAACACCCCACTCCTATGGAGAAGAGGAAAGTGTTCGACCAAAAATAATTAGGCCAACTGGTGGCAAAAGTACCTTGGAAAGATCCTTATGAAGTTAGGAAACTAACAGAACAAACTAATCTAAAATCGGAGCTCGAACGCAAAAGATACGGACGCTAGAACCGTCGAAACTCCGAAAGAGGAACACTTAACTCCTATGGAGAAAAAGGAAGTGTCTGACCAAAAATACTTTGACCAATGGTGTCAAAAGTACTTTGGAATGATCCTTAAGAAGTTAGAAAACCAACGCAACAAATGGATCTCAAATCGGAGCTTGTACGCAAAAGATACAGACGAAAACAGCAAAACGGTGCAATGGCGGACTGTCCGCTAGTGAACCGCGGACTGTCCGCTAGTGAACCCCGGACAGTCCGGGAATGAGTCCCGGACAGTCCGCCGTTCAAAAATGAAAACAGCGACCTCGCTGCCCGTGAACAGCCCCGACCCCCGGACAGTACGGGGATGAGTCTCGGACAGTCCGCCACTGTCCAGAAAGCCCAAAAACAGCTCAGGACAAAACCAAAATCGATTGGATCTTCACCAAATCGAACGGGGCTGCAACCAAACTTCTCCCAAGTGTTCTTCTATGTGTTGGGAAGCTAATCCTAGGATATCATCGCTCCAAACCAACTAATCCATGAGAAATCGGAAGAACACTAGAAAAGGGGGAAGAACGAAGAACGAACGCGATTTTGACCCGATCTATGTGCTCGTGAGGTTAGAGAAGAAATCCTTCGGTGGAAAGAAGGAGCTCATGACATAGAACAATTTGATTCAAACGGAACCACAAATCGTCGCTCGGAGAGGGAGAACGAGGCAAATCTCCGGGAGGGGAAAAACCAAAACGCGAAGAACAAAAACGTGAATCGATCCAAATTTCAGCCAACACAAGAGGAGTAAGAAATTGATCCTTGGATTGCTACGGGATGATGAATTGTGTAGCACACTATATCGGGTTACAAGCCACTCCTCGCAACAACAAAGCGTAGATGGCAAAAAGCTCAAGAACAAGAGCCACTCCTCTCTCTAACCCTAGCCTCCTCTCAAATGAACAAAAATGAGAGTGACACCTCCAAGGTTGGGCTGCCCTAACCAGCCCCCTTCATATATATAGGCGCACGTCCGAAGACCAAAACACCCTCTCATGAAGCACTGACCCAAATACCCCCTTGAGGGTAAAACCGTCCAACTCGGTCATTTTCCATCCGACGGCCACGCGCCTTCTGATCCTTCGCTTCGCCTCGATGCAAGCTCCAAGATGCCGCCACGTGCCGTCACCGTCGACCTCACCGATAGCTTCTCCGCAACGCAAGCCTCTCGGTGCCGCCACCCGTCGACCGTTCCGTATAGGAACCTCCGCCCGGTTGTGAGGCCCAAACCGGTAAACCCGCCAGCCCAGGTTTTGAGGCTCAAACCAGGCAAACAGTCCACCCTGAGTTTTGAGGCCCAAACTCGGAAACCGGCGACCCCAGGTTTTGAGGCCCAAACCTGGAAACCGTCCACCCCGAGTTTTGAGGCCCAAACTCAAAAACCGGCGACCCCAGGTTTTGAGGCCCAAACCTGGAAACCGTCCACCCCGAGTTTTGAGGCCCAAACTCAGAAACCGACCACCCTGAGTTTTGAGGCCCAAACTCGGAAACCGTCGAGGGTAGCTTTTTTAGGCTCAACTACCGAACCCGCGCCGTAGACGGGATGTGGTTCGCACACCCCGACCACCGGCACCGATGCCGATGCATGTCCAACCTCCACGCTGGGCACAACGCCTTCGCCTTCCTTCTTGACTCATCCGACGGCACTTGCGCCGCACGCAAGCCCGTGTCCGACCTCCCGCCAAGTGCCACGACACCATCGTCTTCCTCCCGACTCGGCCGATGCATCACACATCCCCATATGGTCTCGCTCGCCAATGCCACGTGCCAGCTACCACAGCTGGTCCTCCGACCTCTTGGTTCATCGGTCCAAGCCTCACGTCCGCCCTTCACCGCTCTGGGTACATCGGCATGGCACGTCCGCCGCACGGTACGCCCATCGTTCACCGCTCCCGGTCTATCGGCACGACACGTCTTTACTTGACCTTCACCTCGCCATCGACCACTGTATCCGAGCTCCACACCTGCACATCAACACAGCCAAGAGAGACATGTTGCACACGCATACCAACACGGGAACACCACAACTCAACGCCACCGGTTAGTCATAAGCATTAAGCACATAGCGAGATAATGACTCAACCGGGAAAAACCTCAAACCTTCCTCATCAATGTCAATCATTCATCATATATGTTCTCAGGCTACATATCATTTTTAGAGAAAATAGGCAATAAATCCCGAGGAGACAACATGTGGCCACCAAAACTAGGGGACTCAACCATTAGGAGCCTCAAATGCTCCCCCTAGCGGTGGACGAACACAACAGTTGCTCAAACTTAACCGAAAAGAAATGACAAAGCAACACACGTGCATATGCAATGCAATATGGAATTTGAATCTAAGTTGCTTGTCAAGTTTGCTCATGTGTAAGCTTCTTCACATGCTTTTTAGGGCGGTTATCTTAACCACGTCTGACAAGCCTATGTGCATAGCATAATTTAAACATGGCATATTATAAAATGCAATGCAAAGACAACCCCCTTTCACCTTTTGACATAGTTACTTAGATCAAGCACATTAAGCTCACTTCGCAATCTACAAAGGGTGTTCTCATCTAGGGGTTTTGTGAAGATATCTGCCAATTGGTCTTCGGTTCTAACTCCCTCTAAGGATATATCTTTCTTTGAAACATGGTCTCTTAGAAAGTGATGGCGAATATCTATGTGCTTTGTGCGAGAGTGTTGAACCGGGTTGTTAGCAAGCTTAACCGCGCTCTCATTGTCACACAACAAAGGTACCCTTTCTAGAACTACACCATAGTCTAAAAGGGTTTGTTTCATGTAAAGGATTTGTGCACAACAAGCACCCACAACTATGTATTCCGCCTCGGCGGTAGACAAGGCCACACTATTTTGCTTCTTCGAACTCCATGAAACTAGTGATCTCCCAAGCAAATGGCACCCTCCGGATGTGCTCTTTCTATCAATTTTGCAACCCGCGTAATCCGAATCGGAATACCCAACGAGTTGGAAGTTAGCTCCTTTTGGATACCAAAGGCCAATGCTTGGGGTGTGCTTTAGGTACCTAAGGATTCTCTTTACGACTATGAGATGTGAGTCCCTAGGATCGGCTTGAAACCGAGCACACATGCACACACTAAACATGATGTCAGGCCTAGATGCGGTCAAATATAACAAGCTACCAATCATAGAATGGTAGAGAGTTTGATCAACCGAGTTACCTCCCTCATCTAGGTCGAGATGTCCATTTGTTGGCATTGGAGTCTTGATAGGCTTGCAATCATCCATCTTGAAGCGCTTGAGGAGGTCTTTTGTGTACTTCTCTTGGGATATAAAAGTCCCCTCCTTCAATTGCTTGACTTGGAAGCCTAGGAAGAATGTGAGCTCGCCAATCATGGACATTTCGAGTTCCTTCGACATCAAGTCACCAAATTCCTTGCAATAGGCTTCATTTGTTGACCCAAAGATGATATCATCAACGTAGACTTGATAAATGAAGATGTCTCCATCAAGCTTCTTGGTGAATAGTGTGGTGTCGACCTTCCCAATGGTGAAGCCCTTCTTAATGAGGAAGTCCCAAAGGCGCTCGTACCACGCTCTAGGGGCTTGCTTGAGCCCATATAGCGCCTTGGACAACCTATAAACATGATTAGGATATCTAGGGTCTTCAAACCCAGGAGGTTGATCAACATAGACTATTTCATTTATGAAGCCATTTAAAAATGCACTTTTCACATCCATTTGATACAATTTAATGTCATGATGTGATGCATATGCAAGGAGGATACAAATGGCTTCTAGTCTTGCAACCGGTGCAAAGGTCTCTCCAAAATCCAAGCCTTCAACTTGAGAGAACCCCTTTGCAACTAGCCTTGCCTTGTTTCTAACAACCTTGCCTTGATCATCTTGCTTGTTCCTAAACACCCATTTTGTTCCAATGACTCTTGTGCCTTTAGGTCGCTCTTCAAGTGTCCAAACTTGATTGTGGATGAAGTTATTCAATTCTTCATGCATGACATTCACCCAATCCGGATCACCTAGTGCTTCATCTACAATAGTGGGCTCAACAAGAGAAACAAAGGAGTGGTGTTCCATAAATAAAGCAAGTTTTTGAGATTGAGTCATTACACCCCTTGTTGGACTCCCTATGATGAGATCTTGAGGATGAGCTTGTAGTAGAGGAGTAGTCCTTCGATCAACCACTTGAGGGGCCGCTTGTGGAGCACCAATATCTTGAGCTTGTACCACCATTTGATCATGGGAGACATGAGTATCTTCATTTGGATCCCTCCCATCTTTGTCATCATCAAGTGGTACATTTGATGAGGATGGCGTGTCAATGACTTGCACATCATCATCATCATCTTTAGGCTTGATGGCTCCAACCGGCATGTTCTTCATTGCTTCCCTCAATGGTTCATCACCTACATCATCAAGATTCTCATGCTCTCCTTGAGAGCCATTAGATTCATCGAATTCCACATCATATGTTTCTTCTACAATCCCGGTGGCATGGTTGAATACTCGATATGCTTTGGACTTCAATGAGTAACCAACAAGAAAACCAATATCACATCGACGTTGGAACTTCCTGTTGACGTAAAATCTCGGTCGGTCACACCAACACACTCGAATGCACACGGTCCTCAGAGGGGTGCGGAGCAAGGTCCTGACCTCCTGAACCTTCAACGGATGGTGGAGCCGATTCTTGGCGAGATCGACTTCGGGCGTGCCAGTCAATTTGACCTGCAATTGACAAGGAGAAGAAAAAGATTGTTAAATCGTGGAACCTGCCGGTTTTGTGCCAGACAGTTCCAAAATGTACGGCTCCAGTATAGCCATTGTTAATAGGATATTGACTACAGAGTCAACTCCCAAGAGACTTGAATAAGAGCATTGGAAAAAGATGTGAAACATGTCGGCTATGAAATATATAAAGGAGCACTCAGAATAAATAAACAGCCGATGAGCTTAAAAGATGTTAAAAGAAATAAAGATCTATGTGTACGTCTAAGCAATATGAAACCAACGTATCGACTAATTGCACAAGCAGTTCTATTCATTAACAGTGGGGTTCTCCATACAGCCAAAATAATAAATAGATCGATAAAATAGCTTAAACATCAACAGTGGGGTGTCTCCATGTAGCCATAATGATGACTAAGCTAGATCACGTCTTGTGCAAAGAGTAGATTCGTTAATTCCAAGCCACTTAGAAGAACACATTATGAAGAGAACATAACTGGATCGGCTATTTCAGCCGATGCAGGGTCCATGAGGCACGAACAAGATCTATCCGTTAAAACCATGATTTGGCTTAAGATCAAACAAAACTAATCTATCATGTATATCGGTGGGGTTCGAAAATACAGCCGTAACAGACATGTTAGATTGAATCTATCTATTCTTAGATCAGATCATGGTTTTATCAGATATCTCGAACACACAACATGTAACAACCAAGATTAACAAAATAGTCGATGTAAAGCTTGGATCAGCTATTTCCTCTGTTGTGAGTGTATAAGCCTCAGAATAGCCGAAGCTAAGCATCCTTTAAGCTTAAGCTACTTTGTCAATCTTGATTGGGCAAGATGTTGTTTAAAACATAAAGAAACTAATTAAAACATGAAACAACATCGATAACTTAATGAATCTATTAGCTTGCCAAACCAATAGAGCCGATAACTAGTCAAGATCGACTAAAGTAAGAGATTGATCAGAGTCAAGACAGTCTTACAAAAGACGAGCTTAAACCGATAACTAGCCATGCCATAGCTTAACAAGAGTTTGGTCGATGCCAAATACAGCCTTATTACACGATGACACAAGCCATTGGTGAAACTTACAAGCAAACCGGAGGTCGATCGATGCCGATGCAGCCCTGCCTGATTAAAGGTCTCGCCGAGATCTACGTTACTCCTACTCCTAGGGTTTTGGCCGGTGGCCGGTGTATTGATTGATTGGATGTCTTTACAATGGCCGAGGGTTGATATTTATACCCTGGACTAATAAGAGTCCTGAAGGGACTATGACTAAATAATTCCTTATCTAAAAAGAAACACTAATTTAATACAATAATGAATCTACTACTTCCTTCCTGGTGGAGTACATCTTCATCACGTCTGGGCCAATGCCGTTAACACCGCTGGCCTTCCAACATTGGTCGTATCTAATGAGTCCGCTTCTTGTTTGGAGTAAGTCATCTCACGATTGGACTAGTAATTAGATGTCTTATGTCGTATGCTGTACGTATACATGACTTCCAATCCAATCTCTATTTCTCCATGCTTGCTTCTTTTCATTTATGTGATGAGCCTCTGGACGTCATGTACCTTATAATTTTCCTTCTTCTCAATAGCCATGTCCACAAGGTCCCAAACGAATATGCCATAGTCACGTATATGTATATATATCCTTTGCTTGATTTTCTCTTGCGACCACTAGACGTATTGCTTTTCCCAGAATATATTAATATTTCCTTGTTAATAATATTTCTCAGCTGACTAAATTCTGGTGTCAACACTTCCCTAGGTGTTTGCGCTTCTTGTAGATGTAGCATTTGCACCCAAACACTCTAAAGAATGATACATCCGGCTTCTTGTTGTTGAGTAGCTCATAGGGGGTCTTGCCAAGGAGACGATGGGGGAACAACCGATTTGATGCATAGCAAGCGGTGTTGATTGCTTCCGCCCAAAATCTTTCCGGTGTAGATTACTCATCTAACATTGTTCTTGCTAGGGTTATTAGTGTCCGGTTCTTCCTCTCAACTACCCCATTTTATTGTGGTGTGTAGGTTGCGGAGACTTCATGCTTGATCCCAACCTCATCACAATATTGCTCAATGTGGGTGTTGTCAAATTCCTTCCCATTATGACTTCTTATTTTCTTGATCTTCAAGTCAAATTCATTTTGGGCTCTCTTGGCAAACTTCTTGAATGAAGGGGTTGCTTCAGATTTGTCATGAAGAAAGAACACCCAAGTGTATCTTGAATAGTCATCAACAATCACTAGACAATAGAGATTTCCACCCAAGCTAGCATATGTTGTTGGCCCAAATAGATCCATGTGAAGTAGCTCCAACTCTCTTGATGTTGACACAAAGGCTTTGGTTGGATGAGTATTTGCAACTTGCTTGCCGGCTTGACATGCACTACACAATTTGTCCTTCTTAAATTTGACATCCTTCAAGCCTATAACCAAATCCTTCTTCAATAGCTTGTTGAGAGTGTTCATTCCCACATGTGCCAATCTTCTATGCCATAGCCAACCAAGAGATTGCTTAGTGAACAAACATGTCTTCAAGTTGGCATCTTCGGAGGAGAAATCCACTAGATAGAGATTGTTATATCTAAAGCCTTGAAATATCACTTGTGTATCATCTTTCTTGGTCATAACCACTTCTTTGTCGGTGAACAAACATTGAAAGCCAAGATCACATAGTTGCCCAACAGATAGCAAGTTGAAGCTCAATGAAGCAACAAGAAGCACATTTGAGATGGTATGATCATTTGATATTGCCACTTTGCCCAAACCCTTGACATTGCCCTTTGAGTTGTCACCAAATGTTATCTTTTCTTGATCATTGACATTCTCTTCTAGTGAGGTGAACATCCGGGGATCACCGGTCATATGTTGTGTGCAACCGCTATCAATCACCCAATGAGATCCACCGGTCTTGTAGTTCACCTACACACACAAGAAATCAAGCTTGAGCTTTCGGGACCCAAACTTGTTGAGGTCCCTTAACCTTCTCTACAAGTGACTTTGCAACCCAAATTTGTTTTGGCCTATTCTTGTTTGGAGGCCCCATGAACATGACTTTCACTTTGCCACTAGACTCTTGTCTAAGCATGTAGTGAGCATTGAAAGCAAAGGGCCTAGCATGCTTGGGCAAGGGTGTGGGTTTTGGCTCTTCACAATTGTGAGCAAAGTGACCTTCTTTTCCACACTCAAAGCATCTTCCCAACTTTTTCTTCTTTGTCTTTGTGATGCTCTTGCGTTGCTTCATCTTCTCTTCAAGATAGCCAATACCATTTCTATTTGTCTTCATCACGGCGTTCATGAGTAGCTCACTTTGAAGACATTGACCCTTGGTGAAGTTCTTCAATCCGATGGTAAGGTGCTCTTTTTCTTTCTTAAGCTTGTCATTCTCTTGTTGGAGCTCCAATTGGGATGGTGTCACTTGTAATCCCTCTCCATCTTTAATCTCTTGTTCTCTTCTTTTAGCATGTCTAGCTCAAGTGTCATGCTATAATCTTCATCATGAGTTTCAACAACAACTTGCTTGGTGGTTGCTAGCTTCTCTAGATCAATCTTGAGCTTTGCATTCTCACTCTTGATCTTGACATAGTCATCATAGTGATCGTCCACAACCACTTTCTTGCCCTTGCCACTAGCTCTTTTCTCATCATGCTCACTAACCAAGTCCTCACAAGATGTTGCTATGTCACACTTAACAACATGGTTAGGGGCATCATGTGTCTCATGAGAAATCATATCGTAAGCAATAGTGAGAGCATCATGATCAACTTTAACTTGTGTATATTGTTCTTTGAGCAAAGCATAGCTAGTGCTAAGGTCATTTTTAGCTTTGAGCTCCTTGTTAGAAGACTTGAGCTCCTTGAGGAAGATGACATAGTAGCAAGTTCATTTTTAAGCTCATCACTAGCATGTGTAGCATTGTTGTACTTGTCAACAAGAGATTCATTATCATGAGCAAGCCTTTCATTTTTAGCTCTAGTCTTTCTTATGATTTTAGAGTAGTTGTTTAGCAAATCAACAAGTTCATCATAAGAAGGAGCTTGGAACTCTCCATCACTCTCATCATCACTAGAGTCATCATCGCTTTGTACCTTCCGGTCATCGTTTGCCATGAGGCATAGGTGTGTAGAGGATGATGGTGACGGTGGTGGTGGTGGTGTAGATGTCCCAATCACTAGAGCAGCCACCTTCTCCTTCTCATCATCACTATCTTCATTGGATGAGCCACCAGGGGAGTCAATGTCGGTGAGCCAATCACCAACAATGTAAGCCTTGCCACCTTTCTTGTGGTATTGCTTCTTCTTCTTGCCATCCTTCTTGTAGGGCTTCTCACTCTTCTTCTCATCTTCACTAGATGAATCATATTTCTTGCCCTTGTTCTTGTTCTTGTAGCTCTCTTTCTTGGGCTTGGTGCATTGATGAGCAAGATGGCCAAGGTCACCGCAATTGTAGCAATCCATTTTGAATAGTGGCCTTCTCTTGCTACTTGTGAGGAACTTCTTCTTTCTTGAGTCGAAGTTGACTCCATTCTTGTGAAGCTTCTTCAACATCTTGGTGGTCTTCCTCACCATGAGAGCAATGTTGGAATCATCTTCTTCATCACTTGTGCTCTCATGATGCACCTCAATAGCCTTGGACTTGCCCTTCTTGTCATGGCTTGTTTTGAAGGCCAAGTCCTTCTTGTCGGTGGAAAAGCCACCACTTGGTGTGATGTGCATGTACATCTCATGAGCATTGATCTTCCCCAAGACTTGTGTTGGTGTGGATGTGGAAAGATCACCTTGATGTAGCACCGTCACAATATGTCCATACTTGTCAATTGGAAGGACACATAGAATCTTCCTCACAACATCGGATGGTTGCATTTGTGCGAGGCCAAGTCCATTGAGCTCTTCTACAAGAGCATTCAAGCGTGAGTACATTTCATTTGCACTTTCATGAGCAAGCATTTGAAAAGAATGTAACTTTTGCATGACCAAATGATAACGCTCCTCACGCTCACTCTTCGTTCCCTCATGGAGCGCACAAATGTTATCCCATAGATCATGGGCATTCTTGTGGTTTCGGACACGATTAAACACATCCTTGCAAATGCCTCTGAATAGGATGTTTTTGGCTTTTGCATTCCACTTCTCATTCTCCTCTTCATTACGAGTAAGGCTTGTGCCCTCCTTGGGCTTGGGAAAGCCGGTGATCGCGGCTTCGCGGCATTTGACATCAACCGCTTCTAGGTACGACTCCATACGGATCTTCCAATATGGGAAGTCGTCTCCCTCGAACATGGGAGGTGGTCCATCACCTCCGGACATCTTAACTCTAGGCAGTTAAGCCTAAATCTAGAGCACGAGGCTCTGATACCAATTGAAAGGATCAAGATGCCCAAGAGGGGGGGGGGGTGAATTGGGATTTTCTAAACTTTTTGCGATAAGTAAAACCTATCAAGCCCAATTAACCCCTTTATGCAAACAAGTGAGGTTCACTAAGCTCTAGTGCACAAAAGATTATCACTACACCATTTCTACTCTAGCATGGCAATCCAATTTAAGAAAGAACAACAAGTAAATTGCGGAATTGAATTGCTCAAATGTAAATGCAGAAGTAAAGAGAGTATAAATGACTCGACGACTTTTTCGTGAGGTATCGAGGTGTCGGCACACCCCCCTAGTTCTCGTTGGAGCACCCGCGCAAGGGTATAGCTCCCCCTTGATCCGCGCAAGGATCAAGTGCTCACTATGAGCTGATTCTTCGCCACTACGGCCCGGTGAATCGCTCACTACTGGTCACAAATCTCCTTGGGTCATCCACAAGCCTCCAGATGATCACCAAGCTTCACGATCACCACCAAGCCGTCTAGGTGATGCCGATCACCAAGAGTAACAAGCTAGAACTCTCACTTGACCAAGCCAAGACCAAAGAGATGGATGGATGCACACTTGCTACTCAATTCTCACTAGGAGGTCACTAATTCTCGCGATTAGCAAATCTCTCAACCTCACTAGGGCTCTTGCTCTTTCTCACACTCACAATGTGTGTCTCAACAGATGAAAGTGGCAAGAACACTCTAATGGAGGAGGGGGAGGAGTATAAATACTCCCCCCAACCGGCCATCCAAAATAGCACTGGACAGGGCGTTTTTTGGGGGCATCGGACGCACCGATGCCCTCGACCCAATGGTCAACTGTACCTTCTATCAGACATTTTAAAGGGACATCGGACGCTGGGCAGTGTCCGATGCCATCGCATAGGACGCGTCCGATGCGATTCTGACCTCTTTGGATCCTCTTTGCATGGACGTCCAATGCCAGCGTCCGATGTGCCCCTCAGGGCACTCTCTCAGGAACAGTGGCACAGGCGCGTCCGATGTGACAACATCGGAGCGTCCGATGCCACGTCATCAGCACACTCAAGTCTGGTGGACATCGGACGCGCGTCCGATGCCACTAAGGCCAGCGTCCGATGCCCAAAACAGGGCCGAAACAACTTCGGATCGCGATGCTACCTTAACGACTTTTTATCCTCTCGACCTAAGGGCTCTCTCTGAGCTACCTAGGGCTATGAAATAACAAGTGTGCACCACATCTACCTCAATAGTCTCATCTAGGTCAAGCTACTGATTTACGCTCCCCTTTATAGTACGACCAAAGGAAAAACAAAGACCTAAGACTACCTAGGTGTCCTCCAACACCATATGACACTTAGCCTAGCCTACCACCGTCTTCGTCATCTGTCCTTTGAAAACCGAAACGATTTCCATCGCCAGGGGACATGAACTCCGTATGCCCGTATCGTCGCCATTACCATGACCTAACTCATCCCTGTTTCTACAAAACACACATTAGTCATAGTAATCTTGTGTTTCATCCAATCACCAAAACCCACTAGGGGCCAAGATGCATTCAAAGTTGTTTTAGAAAAAGGTATTTGGCAAAAAAAAAACAGCTCACAATAGCTCATGAAGTTATTGTGAGTTGTATCAAACAATCTCTTAGGCTCTGTTTGGATGCAATGGAAATGTATACACCTGTAAAGTGTTTACATTTGTATTTTCATGTGCACAAGAAAACCAATGAATAATTATCTGCTTGTAAAACATTGTTTGGAAGCACGATAACAGTAACAGACTGCTTCACTGCCCATCGTGGCCGCAGGCGATGCAGTTGCATGTCCATAAAGAGCATCCTGCATTAAAAATTATCCCCCACCATATTCTAGTGCATGCAACACAAGTTTTTTCAGTCAATAAAATTATAAGTTCTTCATATGATAGAAATTCATATCCAACAGGAGCCAAAATTCGACATAGTTCCTTTAAATAGGATCCAACAAAGTTGACATGCTCATATTGTTCTTCTAAACTCAAATACAAGGACCTAATTAATGTTTAAAACGGTTGACTAATGGTTGAAGGAACTACTAGCATCAAACAATATTGTGACTCCATACTCCACTAGTAAATGCTTCGATTTTGCATGATCTTTAGATGTTGCGGTGACTAACCTGCAAAATATAGAGTTATAAAACACACTGTATAATGGACAACTAGCAGTATCTATTGCCATCAGCAAGTTTTATGGCATTTGTGATCCACTGAACATGTGTCATATAGCAACTATTTTACTGGTCTCTAGCACAAAACAGTGATTAGATAAGGCCTTGCTACTGCTAACCTGCTAACTGAACAAAATGCATTTGATCGACTTGCATGCTCAGCTGGTCCGTTAGCCCGATCGGACACGGGAGCACACTTAACAGCTCTGTAATCAATCAATTAGACAGCGTCCCATCAAGCAAAGTATCAGCGTCAAGGGGTGTGTATGGCTCGAGAAGGCAAGGGATCCATACTCCCAGACTCCCAATGTCCAAACGAGGAGCGTGGACATGCAAAACACCAAACAAAAGAGAGGGTTTTGCTGAACCATGCCTACAAGGCAACGCTGCGTAACAGACCATTTTTTTCTTTTGCTTTCTCAGATATTTCATAAAACAGACTCTCTATAGATCCCCACCAGTGATCAATTCTCGCATGAATAGCTAACGATCCGGTAAGTCCAACATTGATTCCTTCATACGTGTCAATTGGACAAATACGCCCATAGTGACTCGGATGAATATCTCGGCTCCGAAAACTTGCAGTTCTCCCCGTCAATCCTCCAGGACCCAAACAACTCACTTTTCGCCCATGAACGTTTGTGTCAATGGATTGGTTTGATCAAAAACTTGAGCTAAGGGGTATGTGCCAAAAAAGGTCTCATAAGTAGTTATTAATAAAATCGAAGTTGAAGTTGGAGTTACCAAAGTTTGTGGAGTCGGTTTCGATTGACGTATGAATACTCTACGGAGCATTAAAAAATTTAACTGCAACCAGATATATCCGAGCAACAGTTATACTTAACCTCACTAAGAACTAAGATATAACACCTAAGTGCAGGCTTCGCGTCAGCTAGAGTCTTAGCTCAACTGAACCTTGACAAGAGAAAACAACCAAGTAAATGTCTAAGTCTCATCGTCTCCACTGAATTACCACCAGATTTTGTACAGATACAAATGCTCAGCAGTCAAAAACCAGCCACCGTCATCAGGGTATGGCTTACCCATGCAATCATGCAGTCATACGCTATTGGCCATTTGGCCGAATTGTGCAGTGCAACAACCCCACATCACATATTCATTCACATGTTTTTATCATGCATTTTACTAGTACTTATTGGATCCTAATCTACCTGTATGTATGCCTGAACATACAGTTTCATTACTGTATACCTGAACAGATAAAGATTGAGAAGCAACACATCAAGATGACCATGCTGAGCCAAGAACAAACATTCAGGCAGCAGGTAAACCATGTTGTGTTCAGCCAAAAAATAAGTTCACATGTCAAATTCCTATCCATCCCATGTAGGGGTGAGGTTGGTGTAGATCTAAATGGACTAGCACAAGATTAACATGAACATACTAGACCTAAATAGACTAGCACAAGATCAATATGAACATACTAAAAAAATAAATAACAAAAATACGAGAAGAATAGATAGAAGAATGTGAGGGGATAGGGGAAGATACCTGATTTGATATCTGTCGTAGAGGCTCCAAGGACGTGGATTCGCTCGTTCTCACCTCGCTGCTCTCTTTCGCTGCACTCAGCTTCGGACCGTCGTCGTCGCCGCCGCCGCGTCGCTGCCGCTGTTGCCGCCACCGTGTTGCCGCCACCGCAACGAACCTAGCCTCCGTCCGGAGTAGCCAGCGAAGGGAGATCGAGGCGGACCCTCTTCTTCTCACTGGCCTTAGTTGGAGGCCGCCGCCGCCGCCACCAATGTCGCAAGGGACCCTTGTTCATTGCGTTGGCTGAAATAGAAGAGATGGAGATGCCCTCGCTCGATAGATGTCGTGTTTTTTCTCGGGCTGGAGGTGGCCACAATTTTTTTTCCGTCGGTTTTGGCCCAAAACGGATGTAAAAAAATCGGCTTACTGGGCTTCCAAACAGTATTTCTTAAGTTGGGTTGGAAAAAATTTCGGGCCTGTAATTTACAGTGGTTTCAGCCTTAAAACTGGTCTTCTAAACAGGGCCTTATGCTCTTGTGAGAGAGGGAATAAAATAGTTTTATGGGTGGAGCTGTGTTTGGAAAAAAGGTGTTTGACAAAAAAAAATCTCACATCAACTCATGAAGTTATTACAAGCTATACCAACAGTTCCTATATCGTGGAAATTTAATCAACTACAAATGTGCTAGATAGTTGAAATTTATTCTTGGCCAAACTGCGTGCATCGAGTGTACCACCGTTTTGAAACCACTTGTGTAAGCAATACTTTATGAGTTTAGATTTACTTTAGTCATATTTTTCATATAAATCTAAACATTTGAGTGTTTTGGCAGCATATAGAACTCGGAATTTTTTCATCCTATTTGTGTCCAAATCCAGCTATCACTACAGCAGAATCATTCTTTGCCGAGTGCTGGCAGCACTCGGCAAAGAGCCTTTTGCACTCGGCGAAGGCTTCGCCGAGTGCCGCACTCGGCGAAGAAAATATCGGTAAAGGGTTCTTTGCCGAGTGCCAAATATCGGGCACTCGGCGAAGGCTTTGCCGAGTGCTGACATATTTGGCACTCGGCAAAGAAAAAAATAAAAAAACCCCGAAAAAATAGGGAAATTTTTTTATTTAATTGGAAGAGGGGCCCATTGGACAGCGCCCACTCATCGTCCTCGAAATCGCAAGTTCTACTATTTTTCACGCAATTTTCTCTCACACAGTCAGCAGGATTCGAACTCACGACCTCTCGTTCGCGCGGAGCCTTGTCTACCACTGCACTACACACTCATACACGTTCCATCTCCGTTTCGATTACCCATATATTATACTAAACCGTGTGTAACTTGCTTATTTGAGGCCCTAAACGAATTCAAATCAAAAAGTTGTAAACTACAAAGTTTTCTAACTTTTCAAGATCTACAACTTTTATTTTGGTAGTTTTTCTATCCGAGGTTGTTTATAAAAATTTGAATTTCAAATTTTATAATTTGAAACGTAGTTTTCGTTGACAAGATGATTTCAAATCAAAAAGTTGTCAACACCAAAGTTTCATAACTTTTCGAGATCTACAACTTTCATTTTGGTCATTTCTCCATCTGAGGTATTTTGAAAAATTTGAATTTTAAAATTTTCAAATTCGACGCAGTTTTGCATAACTAGATGACTTCAATTTAAAAAGTTATCAACTACAAACTTTCATAACTTGTCAAGATCTACAAAGTTTATTTTGGTTGTTTGACTATTTGTGCATCCGACATTGTGGTTCTAATATTATTCACAAACATTATATATCACTCTTGTAGTTTTATAAACTACCGGCGAGATATATAAGATTTGTGAACGAATTTATTTTAAGTTTGTCAAACGAAGAAATCACCAAAATAAAAATTGTTCATCTTGATAAGTTAACCAACTTTGTAGTTAAAAACTTTTTCATTAGGATTAATTTACTGCTTCAAAATATAATGTAAAAACTGGCTTTGCCGAGTGTCAAAAAAACACTAGGCAAAGAGCTCTTTGCCGAGTGCCACGTGGCTGGCACTCGGCAAAGACACCTCTTTGCCGAGTGTCAGCCACGTGGCACTCGGCAAAGACCCGACCACGTGGCACAGTTCGGGGCCACATTCTTTGCCGAGTGCCACGTGGCTGGCACTCGGCAAAGGCACCTCTTTGCCGAGTGCCAGCCACGTGGCACTCGGCAAAGCGCGAGTGCCACGTGGCCGGCACTCGGCAAAGAGGCACCTCTTTGCCCAGTGCCCGAAATTTGACACTCGGCAAAGCACCAGACACTCGGCAAAGATTGATTTTCCCGCAGTGATCCATCCAAAACAGCTAATAAGATTATCTTTCTCCATCCTTGAAGATGGCTCCTACTTTGAGGGTTCATCAATATCGAGCAGGGTTATAATAGAGTATGGGAGCGAAAAAAAAAAACTGGACCGACATTGGTGACAGGCACGCGCACATCATAGTGAGAGTTTGATGAGCCGATTGAGTTAACGTGGGTCTAAGTAGTGATGGTGGTGGTGAAGACCCAGAAGAAATGAGGAAGGTGGGCGAGATGGAGGTGAGGGTAAAGCAGCTCATCGGGGAAGAAAGAAAAACGAAGAAGTCACCGCAGAGAATAGACAAGGTGAGGAATGTGTGTGTGAGGGGACGAGAGACAAGATAAGGGTTTTAACTAGAATGGTTGATTCTTGATCGAGTGGTCTAAAATTCAAATGGAAACCCCCAACCTATGAAACCGTCTGTTTTACCCCCTGAACTTTATAAAACCGATCAAATTACCTCCTCAGACGGTTTTAGACGGTGGTTTTGCTACAGTAGCAGCGGTTTTGGTTTTTTTCCTTTTTATTTATTTTGGCTGAATCTTTGAAAAATCATAGTAAATCACAGAAAAATCATAAAATGGAAAATCTAATTTTGTTAAACTTCACATGAGTAGATCTACACAATGAATATATAATATGGTATGCTTTAGCACAAAGTTTTTGTTGTAGATTTAAATCTGTTCTTTTCTAAAATTAATTGGAACAATTCATAACTGTAGTTTCTATGGTCCATTTATGGTGAAATTTTTATGATGACCTAGTTATTGTATGATTGAACTACAGTAAAATTTTTATACTCATTGGATCATATATAACTTAGTATAGATTTATTTAGATTTAACAAGTATAAACCCTAAATAAATCTATAACTAAGTTATACATGATCCAATGAGTATAAAATTTTTACTATAGTTCAAGCATACAATAATTAGGCCACCATAAAAAGTTCACTACAATTAGACCATACAAACTATACTTATGAATTATTTCAATTAATTATAAAAAAGAATAGACCTAAATCTACAGCAAAAAAACTTTATACTAAAGCATATGATATTATATGTTTACTGTGTAGATCTAATCATGTGAGTCCAACAAAATTGAATTTTCTATTTTACGTTTTTTCTGTGATTTACTATGATTTTTCAAAGATTCAGCCAAAATAAATAAAAAGGAAAAAACCAAAACCGTTGTCACTGTAGCAAAACCACCGTCTAAAACCGCCTGAGGGGGTAATTGGACCGATTTTATAAAGTTCAGGAGGTAAAACAGACGGTTTCATAGGTTGGGGGTTAAGTAGACATCCTTAATAGGTGAGGGGGTTAAGTGACTTTTTCCAAATTCAAATGGTACTGATGCAGAAAGCATCTTTTTGGCTTAAATGGTGATCGGAACAAATAAGTAGGTTTTGCTCTAAATTCCCACAATCTAGCATCCATTTGTCACAATCCAACAAAAAGGTGTTATCAACTAGCATTTTTTATTTAAAAAAATATGGAACCGACATTATATTTCTAACTTTTCCTGTGTGTTTCCTAGAAACCAATAGGGAATTCGATTTTCATATTGGATTTCCGAACTTAATTATCCTGTGGGTTTAATATTTCTTTGCCTAGCTATCAAAAAATCATCACCGTCAGAAATATTCATGTTTCCAATAGTTAAAGATCTTAATATTTTCATTTTTTGGAAAAGTTATACCAAGTGCAGTGGTTTGTTTTTTATAAATGTTTGCCACGATAATTGTAGTTGCATAATTTTAGGATGACTTTTTTAATAAAAAACTTGCTAGGTATTGTTCTTGACACTAGAAAAGGAAAAGGCTTCTATTGATGGAGTGAAATAAGTCTATATATGATTTTATACCTTCATCTATAGCAGAGTTTAATTCTCACTCCTTGATAATGAGGAGTGGAGGGTATATATATTTGTGTTGTTAATAACTTTAGGAGTCATTTTCAAAGAGTGATAGGAGAGAGTCAACTCAAGGTAGTTTTCCAAGAGAGGACATGGTCACAACGTCAAAGGAATTAGAGGCTTTCAGAAGATATATATCCAGCAAACGAACAACAAAGGATTCAAACCCATTGTGGGACTTGCAGAGTCCTGCACGCCGCACGCGTCGTGGCGGTGACTGTAGAGGCGTGGTTTTCCGTGTCTTTGACTTCGCGGGGCGTCGAGGTCTGGCTGGCACCGAGGCTCATTAGGTACGAGCCTCGGAGGGATGGGTGCGTGAATCATGATGCCTGTAGGCTGCGAAACTCTGGTAGTGGATACAGTGCGAAGTAAGGTGGAGCAGTGCTCGGCAACCTGCACCGTCGAATCAGGAGTAGGTGAGGGGTGACATGACCCTTGCTCTGCCATGTTACACCGCCCATACCGAGTAGGTATACGGGTGATGTTGCGTGAGGGCTGATAGTATGGGGAGATGGTAGGTTTGCTGTCTTGTCGTAGTTGTGATGGGAGCCGTGACCGAAGTCGTTCGAGCTGGGCTCGGGTGAACCGGCGCTTTGGCTTTCGTCTGAGGCCTAGGCGGGGGTCTCAGGCGAGGCAGAGAGTGGTCGGGCCAGAGGCCTCTGCGTGAGGTCTCGGGCGAGGTATGCGGTCCAATCCCTTGGCGGGCCCGAGCGTATGCGTAACAGTGGTTTTGGAGATATGATTGCCTTTATTGGATTCGTCAGGACCGAAATCCTGACATATTCCCTTAATTGAGGCGTGGTGCCATATGCTGCTAGTGAGGCGCATCGGCTGATGCTGCCAGTTGCTCGAGTGACCAGTCGATGCCCAGTCTCATGAACTGTAGCGACACGGATAGGGAGGCACGCCATGGAAGATGCCGCCCTATCAGGGCGTATCGTCTTAGCCAACCTTGCACGCATGTCGTGCGTCGGCGTGCCTGACTGGTTGACAGGACGACAGGTTTTTTAATTGGGCAGGGATTACATGACGCTCTGCGCCTTCCTAGGGACTTGGTCGTGCCCTGAGTTTGGACGGACATGGCTCGAGGCGTGGGAGAGAAGGGTCGTCCCCCCTTGCGGGGGGAGCGGGGTCGGACGAGGCGGAGATTGGTCCCCGCCCGAGGCCCGGCTCGAGGAGCCTCGGATGAGACGATGGCATGCAGAGAGAGAGAGGTCCTTTTGCCAAGACCTCCCTTAAGGGATCCGGCCGAGGGCTGGCGCTATTGGCAGGCGTTTGAGTTTTTTCGGATGTGGATCTTTAGTCAGTTTGCTTAGGGTACCCCTAATTCAGGTACCCGACGACAGACACGTTCTCCAAAGTATAACTTTGACTCTCTTTATAAAAAAATATTTATCAAAAAATGATATATGTATATTTTTATGAAAGTATTTTTTTAAGACAAATCTATTCATGTGGTTTTTATATTTTTAAAGTCAATAATTTAAAAGCTATTCATGATTTATATTCTTAATGTTTGACCGAAAACTTATCCAAAACGTCATCTATTTCCTATACGGAGGGAGTATATAACAACACGTGCAAGCGGCGCTCCTCCCTGTGGGTTGCAAGCGAAATAACACATCTTATAGTGTCAATATAATCCCACCCAAAATGGGTACTGTTGGTACCGTCTAAAGGTGTCGTCAAGGGGGTGTTTGTTTTCCAGACTAAAATTTTAGCTCTGTCACATTGGATATTGTGGCTCTAATTTAGTCTATTAAAAATAAACTAATTACAAACTAATTTGTCAGCCGGAGGCTAATTTGCAGAACGAAACTATTAAGCTTAATTAGTACATGATTGGATAATGTGGTGCTACAGTAAATATTTACTAATGATGGATTAATTTGACTTAATAGATTTGTCTTGTTAATTACCATATAATAGTGTAATTAGTTTTATAATTAGTCTGATTTTAATAGACTAAATTAGTACCACAATATTCGATGTAACACGGTTAAAATTTAGCCTTAGGTCTAAACACCTCTTTTAGTCAAGTTGCTAGGACTTTTGTAGCCTCCTCTGCACATGCCTATAGAAGTTGACCCATCATTATCTTGCTACTAGTAGTAGACAAATGTTCAGTCATACCGTGTCCAAGCTGGATCGAAGTGAAATGATTTCTCGCTCGCGATCGATCGCTATTAGCTGATGGCTCGTGTCTGAACCTCATTCTGATTTTTTTTGGACGACGTAATCCTCATTCTGATTGATTCAGAGCAATCCAATCACCTGACGATACATGCATGTAGCTGTACTCCGCTATAGGCAATAATAATTACTAAGCAAGAACCGACACAATTTTAACACTCGCCTTTGGATGTTGGCTATCAAGTATCAACTGATGATCATGCATGATTTGGCAGCAGGATTCGCGACATGATGGTAGGTGATGAATAATGATTCTTTCGTTTCTGGGGAAAAAATATCTCCAGGCCCATTGCAAGCAAGCGCCTATTTGAGGACGTGTTTGGATCTAGGGACTAAAGTTTAATCCGTGTCACATCGGATGTTGTGGCACATATTTAGTATATTCAAATAGACTAATTATAAACCTAATTATATTATCATACATTAGTGTTGACAACTAAAATTGGTCAATTTGTGAAGTTGTCAAAATATGAAATGGACTTCACCATTGCGTTCCTCTCATCGAAATGATCGAAAAACATATATGGAACGTCCAATTTGAAGCTCGGATGGAAGAGTTATGACCTAATAGAGATGGCTCACAGTCGGAACTGTTGACCCGAGTCGGAACTGCTGACCTCTAGAAGTGCTGAACCGAGTCGGAACTGCTGACCCGAGTCAGAACTGCTGACCCAAGTCGGAACTGTTGGCCCCCAGAAGTGCTGACCTGTATTGGAAGTGCTAACCCCGTTCGGATCTGGTCTTTTGGATTCCGATCCGAACTGTTTCAAACTCGTGGGAAACATGTAAAATAAGGTTTGGAAGAGTTTTTTACTGGGATAAGACCACCTCCTCTATATATATGAGAGGATCATGGCCGATTGAGATAGATGAGATAACTAGCCATGCCATAGCTTAACAACAGGTAGTCGCGATCGGCCATATATATGAGACCACCTCCAGCGACCAGGTAGTCGCGAGATCAAACCGCGGCTCCAGAGCCTCCAGCGACCAGGTAGTCACGAGGTCAAACCGCCAGTGACCAGGAAGCCACTGCGAGGGAGACGTCGTAGAGAGCCTCAAGCGACCAGGTAGTCATGAGGCCAAACCGCCAGTGGTAGCCACTGCGAAGTGCGACGACACCAACACCCGAGCTAGACGAACCAGAGTGAAGAGAAGGAGCACAACAGACACAAAGTGGCCCCGACAGACCAACACGGCCTCCACCACAGCATGACAGGACACCACCGCCAAGCGACATCCCCGACTCCGAGAGAGATAGCCTTTCGATAGACGCTTCCAAGGAAGTGAACGACGCCCAAAGGCGTCGCCGTTATCGACCCAACTAATGGGTAAAGCTTTCGCCATGACACCTCATCCCCGCCGACGAACCGTGAGAGGCAGGTGTGCTCGCTTGACCGACATCGGCCTCGCCACCGTGACGATGCAGATGCACGAAAACGAGCAGGATGACGCCATCCACGCCTCCACGACGTCGACGACGCACAGCCAGAGCAGTCGCCCACACCACCACGATGTAAGACGATGCAAGCTACTGGCCGTGCCACCCACATCTCCGTCCGCCCCGCACAGCCAAACACCCCAACCGTCCAGAGCCGGAGGAGTGTTGACGCTGCCGGAGAAGGAAGCAACCGATCGCCCGGCCATCACCGGGCTAAGCAGGGGCCTGGTGTCGCCACCGCACTGCGAACCCGCGGCTGGCCCCCGGGCGCACGCACGGCCCATAGCCAAACCACGGTCGAGAGCCACGCCGACCTCCGCCAAGCGTAGCACGCCAAAAGGGCGACGTCCGCCAGCCGCGGCGTTCAACGCGCCGCCAGCCCCGGGCCGGGGGAGAGCGCGGAAGCCTGTGGCACGGCCCCGCACGCCTACCAAGTCAGGCCGCTGCACCGGCCGCCGGCCCGAATCCAGCCGGATCCGGAACCAGCAGCGACACAGGTGTGGGGACACGCTAGATCCGGCTACCGGGGCACCGGATCCGGTCGTCCGGCCGCCACAGCACACCAGAGAAGAAGGGGGTAGGGAGGGGGGACGAGAGAGGAAGGGAGGGAGGGAAAAGGGCTGCGGACGGAGCCCGGCTTCCGGGGACGCCGCGGGCCGCTGCCACCGCACACCGGCGGATGGCGACAACGGCCACCGGGCGAGGCGCGGTGGTGGCCCTAGGCCCTGGCGAGATCGCCCCCCAAGTCGCCCGCTGGGGGCGCTCGGGGGTCAGGAGTCGTGGGCGGGAAACTAAACATCCTCTTAGTTCGGAATAATCGAAGAAGCACATTGCTCTGTAAAGGTAGGGAGTACGTACTACTGGACCGACTAGCTGACAGTACCTACTAGTACAATATACTCCATGCACGCCCCTGCTGCATTAACAAGTTAACAACAGAGACGTGTAAGTATATACTAGCAATTTAGCAAAACATATCTCTATGTTGCAACGGAACCCAATAGTTCCATATCTGATCTAGCTGGTGTTTAGGGTGCGCACTGCGCAGCAAGCAGAGGAACTGAGTGGATAAATAGCCAATCAAGTTGTAACAGAACCCAATACATATTGAAATTGGACTCCATATAGTCGCTAGAATTTTTCACTCTTTAATATAGTTTTGAGTTTTTCGTTTTATGATCTTGTCGCATATTTCAATTCTGTCTTAGAATGAAACTTCATGCCTTAAGTGGAATCTAACGTCTTTAAAACCGCCGGCTTGGACGAGGCCTCACCCTGGCCACGTCACTAAATTGAATGGCGACCGTTGATTTGGAGATCAACGGTGATGCTTCTCCACCCATCTCAAATATATACTGGCTCAAACCCTAGCTTGCTCATCCCCATCCGCCGCTCCTCCCTCTCCCGTCCTCTCCTTCAGCAACCGCCCCTCCCTCTCCGTCCTCTCCCTCAGCAGCGGCTAGGGCGGGCACCACATCCGTCTAGGCGAGGGCGCTGCAGCCTCCCTCGCGGAGGCCCGAGCCCTGGTTAGGGCGGCCAGGCGCGGCGGCGCGAGAGGCCAGAGCAGGTGGCCCACGGTGCGGCGGCACCGCAGGCGCACATCCCGACGCGGCGGCGCGGCGTCGTTGGGCGAGCGCGGCCCTCGCGCGCGGGTGCCCCACGGCGTGGGGCGAGCTCGCTAGCACGACCCTCGGTGCGGCGGCCCCGCAGGCGCGTGCCCCGGTGCGGCTGGGCGACGGCGCGAGACGAACGCGCACACCGGCACGACGTTGCGGCGGCGTGAGGCCAGGGAGGTACACTGCCATCTCTCCTCTCTCTTGGTCCTCTTTCTTTTTTAACTTTGGTGAAGCTCAGACCTCCCAACACAATGGTAGAAGAGGAAGGCGCAGGGCCGATGCGGCGGCGGCGAGGTCCGGCAACAGCCCGCCCAAGGACGCGGGCCTCCGGAGAGGGTTTCTCAACGGTAGGCCCACCCGTGAGCGCGACGGGAGTGGAGGCGACACCATGACCGTCTCCCGATAGTACGGGGCATCGCCGCTGATGCTGACAAAGAATGTCGATCTGATCTCACCACCCTTCCTCACCTCGAAGCCGACGGCAGCACGCATCTGGCCTGGTGAGCTTCGCATCCCCTTCCCTCAACTCCCTCTCTTTGCTATGAGCCCTCGACTCCCACGAATGACTGGTTATGTTTGTGATTTTCTTGCGATTTTCTGGCTACTGGTCGATGAGGATGGCCGTATGGAAGACGAAGGGTAGGGTGAGGTGT
Source organism: Coix lacryma-jobi var. lacryma-jobi (assembly GCA_009763385.1). Classification (NCBI taxonomy): domain Eukaryota; kingdom Viridiplantae; phylum Streptophyta; class Magnoliopsida; order Poales; family Poaceae; genus Coix; species Coix lacryma-jobi. The sequence continues at coordinate 53,624,563 of CM019825.1, forward strand.
GGGCATTGAACTGGACGTCTTTGGTCCCTGCTGCTACCAACCCCTCCTATGCATCTCTCTCCACCATCTCTTCAATTAATTCTATAATGAAGTCCTCATTTATCTTTTGGTTGAACTAGACGTATTTGGTCCCTGCTGCTACCAGCCCCTTCTATGCATCTCTCTCCACCATCTCAATTAATTCTGTTTAGATGATTTAGATTAGATGTGGACAGTACATGTAATCTCTTTAAATGAAGACATGACTGAGCTATGATTACAGGGGCAAAGTGCTCTAGAGTTTGATAGAGATTGAAGCAGTATATGAGGTTCATGTCTTTTAACTATCTTTATCGTGAGCTAAAGCTTCCAGTTAGTTAGTAAATAATATGTTCTCCTATTTAGTGGAGATGACAATTTATCAAGCAATTTTAAGAATTCAGGTCCAGGCCTTTTCTTTCGTCTGATCCCATTCTCAGAATCTTATTATTATTTTGGTTGTGTATGAATTTAGTCTGTCCTCCCTACCAGGTTACCATGCTGTCTCCATTGAGCAAAAATATACAGTTGGGTATTCTCTGGAAAAATTCAAGGGCATTGGTCTTTGCTACACAGATTTTCACAGGAATCATAAAAATATGTACGAGGATGCACTAGGTAGTAGCCACCACCTTCAAACAATCATGTATTGTACGTTGCCATGTTTGTTTGCTCTGACTATTGTTGACACAAAATTTCGGTCGGTCAGTGCCAACACACTCGTGCACACGGTCCTCAGAGGAGTACAGAGCAGGTCCTGACCTCCTGGACCTTCAGCAAACGGTGGTGCCGATTCTCAACGAGATCGACTTCGGGCGTGCCAGTCAATTTGACCTGTAATTAACAAGGAGAAGAAAAAAGATTATTAAATTGTGGAACCTGCCGGTTTGATGCCAGACAGTTCCAAATTATACGGCTCTGATATAGCCACTTGTCTTTAGGATATTGACTACAAAGTCAACTCCCATGAAATTGCATCAAAGACATTGAAAAAGATATAAAACGTAACGGCTATAACATATATGAAAAAGTATTTATAATAAATAAACAGCCGGTGAGCTTGAAAGATGTTAACAGAATAAAGATCTATGTTTACATCCAAATGTCATGAAAACAATGTATCGACTAAATACACAAGCAATTCTATCCATTAACAGTGGGGTGTTTCCATACAGCCATAATAACAAATAGATCGATAAAATAGCTTAAACATCAACAGTGGGGTGTCTCCATGCAGCCATGATGATGATCAAACTAGATCACGTCTCGTGCAAAGAGTAAATCCGTTAATTCCAAGCCACTTAAAAGAACACATTATGAAGAAAGCATAACTGGATCGGCTGTTTTAGCCGATTCAGGGTCCATGAGGCACGAACAAGATCTACCCGTTAAAACCATGATTTGATCTAAAATAGACAAACTTAATCTATTATGTATATCATCAGTGGAGTTCGAAAATACAGCTGTAATAAACATACTAGATCAAATCTATCTGCTTTCAGGCCAGATCATAATTTTATCGGGTATCTCGAACGCACAACATGTAACAACCAAGATTGACAAAATAGTCGATGAAAGGCTTGAATCGGCTATTTTCTCTATTGTGAGCGTATAAACCTCAAAACAACCGAAACGAAGCATCTTTTAGGCTTGAACTACTTTGTCAATCTTGATTGGGCAGAATGTTGTTTAAAACGTAAATAAACAAATTAAATCATAAAACAACATCGATAACTTAAAGAATCTGCTAGCTTGCCAAGCCAGGAGAGCCGATAACTAGTCAAGATCGACTAAAGCAAGAGATTGATCAGAGTCAAGACAGTCTCACAAAAGGCGAACTTAGACCGATAACTAGCCATGCCATAGCTTAACAAGAGGTTGATCGATGCCAATGCAACCTTATTACACGATGACACGAGCCATTGGTGAAACTTACAAGCAAACCGAAGGTCGATCGATGGCGATGCAGCCCTGCTTGATTAAAGGTCTCGTCGAGATCTACGTTACTCCTACTCCTAGGGTTTTGGCCGAAGGCCGATGTATTGATTGATTGGATATCCCTTACAAAATCCGGGTTTCTAGCTATTTATAACTCGATTGACTCCTGACCTAACACGACTAAGTTACATAATAGGTAAAAATAAAGACGACTCGGACTTGAACTCCTTGGTTGAGCCCGACACGTCTTCGAAGCCCATCGCGCTGGTCCATATGAATCCTTTTAGTTATGCTTGACCCACGTAAGCTTCTTTATTTTTAGGCCGATCCTTTTCCTTAATAAATCAGCCGTTTATGTTTACAAAATATTAAATTTCTTGGTCCAAAATCTGGTGTAGACATATGCCCCCCAATTTTGGATAAAATTTATTTTATTCCAAAAATGTCATTCTCCTTTCCTTAGGGTCCGATCGACTAATCTTTTCTTTAGTCGACCAGCCGAGTTTTCTTCCCAACCGTTATTGTTTTCTCTCAGCACTATTCTCAAACCCTAACCTCCAAAGAAGTCCGCCGCCATCCAATTCAAGCAAAAAAAAATCTTCTGAGCACTCAAATTTGGCGTTCCTGGAAGTCAAATGGCGACCCAAGATTTCATCCCCGAGGTAAATTTCAAGTTCCTTATCATCCTCCTTCTCGATGATTTTCTCTTTTTCGTGTTTCCCTCAAATTTGAATTTTCGGGCGCTTCACGACCAGATCCTCATCCCAATTCAGGACAACCCAAATAATTTCTTTCTTGGCCCAGTAGGCAATCTTGACCCTACCGAGGTCATTACTGTCGAAACTCAGAGAGTCCCCTTCAAGAACTCAGACTTCGCTTCAAAGCACTGGGGCAAAACTCCCTTCAGGAACTGGCCGTCGATCGTCCTAGGTTGGAGAGACTGGTTAATTAAGGTAGAGGCAAAAAAGAAGCCGAATTGGATCCTTCGCAGCTTAGACCAGTGCATCACCTTATCTTTAGCTGATATGAAGAAGAACGAGAAAATGCTGAAGGCTGCCTGCTATTTTTGGTCTGGTACCTTTAATACTTTTATGTTCAAACAGGGCCCTATGACCCCAACTTTAGCCGATGTGCACATGCTCACCGGCTTAAACATCGTTGGGTCGACCAACCCTTATAACCTCCAAACTAAGCCCTCCATCAAGCTTGGAAAACCTGGTGGTTGGTCCAACTATATTACCACTTTTAATACCTCCCAATCCAGTGTTCCAGACCGAGAGCATATTATCTTTCTGAATATGTGGCTAAAAAAATATCTGTTCTGTGGTCAGAGTAGTGGCCCAACCTCTAATTTCTTAGCCTTGGCAGAAAAATTGCCTGTGACTTCAGATATACCTCTGGGAAAGTACCTTTTGGGGCTTTGTATAGCATGTTGAATAAAGTAGCCCAGAGTTTGATGGAAAATGAAGATATCCAATCACTAACAGGTCCTTGGTGGCTACTCCAACTCTGGCTCAATCTTCATCTTCACAGATTGGTAACCGCGGACTTAAAGACTCTATCCTTCCCCAAACTATATCCAGACAATCAAGAAAAATCATTGTCTGATGTTGAAAAATGAGAAGATGCACCTCATTTGGAGAAGCTGCTGCTATGATATCTATTGATGAATCAGTTAGCTTCTTTTTCAAGATCTTCTACAAAGGATTCCCCACTGCCATTCTTGGTTGGTTTCAGTATCCAGATATTACAGATTTTGAGAGTCCATATACTTTCAGATTTCAAAGAGAATGTGACGATGAAGGTCTGAAGATCTTGTGCCAGATCATGAAGCCTTGCCTTCTGCCCACCGAAATTAGGCATGGTAGAGAAAAGCCTCCCATGTCTTATGAATTTTATCATCCTGTCATGGCAGCCAAACAATTTGGTTTTGGCCAAGTGCCCCCATCCCTTTATTTTGCTGACAAACTTAGGCCAAGGGAAGCAGTAGACTCTGCTCTAGAGTATGACAGAATACTCCAACTGGAAAAATCTGTTTCCCTGAAGATGGTCAAGGAATGGAACTGCAGACCCTTCTCTTCAGTCTCTTTCCAGGACTGGTGGCAGCAATGGAGCATCCATCTATTCAACGAAGTTGTGGCCACTTACTGTCTGAGATTGGATTCAGATTTCCAGGCAACCGACGAGGTATAACTCAATTTGTTCTCAAATTTCATATCTTTATCATCTGTTTATCCCTGATATCATGTGTCGAATGCCTGCAGGATCTGGTCACCTTGAATCCTCCAAAAATTGATTACAACATATGGTGTCTAAATCCAAGGATTAGCTGTAATGCTCCCACAATGAAGACTTTGATGAAGAGGAAAGTTTCTAGCACTTCAGATGATCAGACCCTTAGCACTTTTATAAAGGAAGCTGGCCCTTCCAAGAAACAGAAAACTGACAAGCCAACTGCTAAGGTCATATCCAAGAAGAAGAAAAGAGACACCTCTGAAAGCAGCCAATCCTTGATTAAAAATGTCAATGCAAAGGTAATAAAAACTTGTCTTTTCTTGTTCTCATCACAAAATCCTTGACTCTTTCTATCTTTTTGATTCCTAGGAACAAGCTGGTACTCATAATATTGAGTTGCCTCAGGAGCAGGTGGATACCCATCGTATAGATTCTGAAACACTTCCTCTTCCTGATTCTGATCAAGAATTCCCCCAACCAGGTATACCTTTTAGCTGACAGCTTGATTTTCTACGGTGGATGTTCTTGAGAGCTGATGAAAATTCTCTTTCAGACGTACTCCCTGAGCTTCAAATCGTCCCCTCTGGCCAGGTACTCTAATTAACACTACTCCTTTCAACATCTCCCTTTTTGTGATTTATCTATACATTTATCTGTGTAGGAGCAAGGAGAACCTTCTTCCCCTATCATCCCTGTGAGCATCTAGGCCTCCAGTGGGTTTCGGTGATTGGATGACAACGGTAAATTACTATGACTAACGTGTGTTTTGCAGAAACAGTTGAGTTAAGTCATGGTAATGATGATCGTGAGGGCACTATGGTATTCATGCCCCCTTAGCGATGGAATTCGTTCGGTTTTCAAAGGATGGACGACGAAGACGGTGATAGGCTAGTGCTAAGTGTCATTTGGTGTTGAAGGACACTTAGAGTAGCATAGGTCTTTGTTTTATCTTTGACCGTACTATAAAGAGGGGTTTGAATGAGTAGCTTGACCTAGGTGAGACTTTTGAGTTAGGTGTGGTGCACACTTGTTAACCAAAGCCCTAGGTAGCTTAGAAAGGTCCCTAAGATCATAAGGAAGAAAGTTCGTGAAGGGAGCGTCGCAAACCGAAGTCGTTTCGGACTTCAAAATGTGACCGGACGCTCCAACCCTAATGACCGGACGCTGGGGCGTGCGTCCGGTCAGTAGGTTTGGCTGAGGAGCAGGCTTGGCTGCGACCGGACGCTCTTCAGTATTCGACCGGACGCACCAGGGGGTGAGTCCGGTCGCGTCCAGAGAGGTTCCAGAGAGGGAAATTGATGACCGGACGCGTCCGGTCAGTGGTGATCGGACGCATGGGTGCGTCCGGTCAGTGTATCGTACTGGTGTCAGGGCTAACGTCACGTAGCCGTTAGACACTGACCGGACGCGTCCGGTCACCCCGACAGGTGCGTCCGGTCAGTGTGTAACTGGCTGGACTTACCCCTTCATGCATGTTTCGAGTTGGGGGGTATAAATATGACTCCCCCTCATTCATGCTCTTACTCTTGCTCATTTGAAAGGTTGCCAAACACATTGTGATTCCAAGTGAGTGCAAGAGGCCTAGTGAGGTTGAGAGATTTGATAATTGAGTGATCAAACACCTCATTAGTGAATAAGAGAGTAGCAAGTGTGCATCCACCCAGCTCATTAGCCTTGCGTTGGTCAAGTGAGAGTTCTTGCTTGTTACTCTTGGTGATCGGCATCACCTAGACGGCTTGGTGGCGATCGGAGAGCTTGGTGATCATCCGGAGGCATTGTGGATGACCCAAGCCAAGTTGTGACCGGTAGCGAGCGATTCACCGGGCCGGAGTGGCGAAGAATCAGCTCATAGTGAGCACTTGATCCTTGCGCGGATCAAGGGGGAGCGATACCCTTGCGCGGGTGCTCCAACGAGGACTAGGGGGGTGTGCCGACACCTCGATACCTCGGCAAAAAGATCGTCGTGTCATCTCTACTCCCTTCTCTACGCATTTACCTTTGAGCAATTCAATTCCGCATTTACTTGTTGTTCTTTCATAAGTTGAATTGCCATGCTAGAGTAGAAATGGTTTAGCGATAGTGTTTTGTGCAATTGATTCTTGTCAAACACACTTCTAGGCACTAGGGGGTTAATTGGGGCCTGATAGGTTTTATTATCGCAAGAAGTTTTAGAAAAGCCCAATTCACCCCCCCTCTTGGGCATCTTGATCCTTTCAATTGGTATCGGAGCCTCGTGCTCTCGATTTAGGCTTAACCGCCTAGAGTTAGGATGTCCGGGGGTGATGGACCACCGCCTATGTTCGAGGGAGACGACTTTCCATATTGGAAAATCCGTATGGAGTCGTACCTAGAAGCGGTTGATGTTAAATGCCGCGATGCCGCTATCACCGGCTTTGCCAAGCGCAAGGAAGGCACAAGCCTTACTCCTAATGAGGAGGAAAATGAGAAATGGAATGCTAAAGCTAAAAACATCCTTTTTAGAGGCATTTGCAAGGATGTGTTCAATCGTGTTCGGAACCACAAAAATGCCCATGATCTATGGGAAAACATTTGTGCGCTCCATGAGGGAACCAAGAGTGAGCGTGAGGAGCGTTATCATTTGGTTATGCAAAAGATGAACTCGTTTGAAATGCTTGCTCATGAAAATGCAAATGAAATGTACTCACGCTTGAATGTTCTTGTAGAGGAGCTCAATGGTCTTGGCCTCACACAAATGCAACCATCCGATGTTGTGAGGAAGATTCTATGTGTCCTTCCCATTGACAAGTATGGACACATTGTGACGGTGCTACATCAAGGTGATCTTTCCACATCCACACCAACACAAGTCTTGGGGAAGATCAATGCTCATGAGATGTACATGCACATCACACCAAGTGGTGGCTCTTCCACCGACAAGAAGAAGGACTTGGCCTTCAAAGCAAGTCATGACAAGAAAGGCAAGTCCAAAGCTATTGAGGTGCATTATGAGAGCACAAGTGATGATGAAGATGATTCCAACATTGCTCTCATGGTGAGGAAGACCACCAAGATGTTGAAGAAGCTTCACAAGAATGGAGTCAACTTTGACTCAAGAAAGAAGAAGTTCTTCACAAGTAGCAAGAGAAGGCCAATCTCCGAAATGGATTGCTACAATTGCGGTGATCTTGGCCATCTTGCTCATCAATGCCCCAAGCCCAAGAAAGAGAGCTACAAGAACAAGAACAAGGGCAAGAAAGATGACCCATCTAGCGAAGATGAGAAGAAGAATGAGAAGCCCTACAAGAAGGATAGCAAAAAGAAGAAGCAACACCACAAGAAAGGTGGCAAGGCCTATATTGTTGGTGATTGGCTCACCGACATTGATTCCTCCGGTGGCTCATCAAATGAAGATAGTGATGATGAGAAGGAGAAGGTGGCCGCTCTAGTTATTGGGACCTCTACACCACCACCACCACCACCGCCATCATCCTCTACACACCTATGCCTTATGGCAAATGGTGACCGGAAGGTACAAAGTGATGATGACTCTAGTGATGATGATAGTGATGGAGGGTTCAAAGCTCCTTCTTATGATGAACTTGTTGAATTGCTAAATGACTACACTAAAATCATAAGAAAGACTAGAGCTAAGAATGATAGGCTTGCTCGTGATAATGATGCTCTTGTTGAAAAATATGACAATGCTATACATGCTAGTGATGAGTTGAAAAATGAACTTGCTACTATGTCATCTTCCATCAAGGAGCTCAAGTCCTCTAACAAAGAGCTCAAAGCTAAAAATGAAAAACTTGATAAGATGCATAGTGATCTTTCCACTAGTCATACTTTGCTTAAGGAACAATATACTCAAGTGAAAGTAGATTATGATACTCTCACCATTGCTTATGATATGCTTTCACATGAGACACATAATGCTCCTAACCTTGTTGTTAAGTGTGATATAGCAACATCTTGTGAGGACTTGGTTAGTGAGCATGTTGAGCAAAGTGCTAGTGGCAAGGGCAAGAAAGTGGTTGAGGCCGATCACTATGATGACTATGTCAAAATCAAGAATGAGAATGCAAAGCTCAAGGTTGATCTAGAGAAGCTTTCAACCACCAAGCAAGTTATTATTCAATCTCATGATGATGACTATAGCATGACACTTGAGCTAGACATGCTAAAAGAAGAGAACAAGAGATTGAAGATAGAGAGGGACTACAAAATGACACCATCTCGATTGGAACTCCAACAAGAGAATGACAAGCTCAAGAAAGAGAAAGAGCACCTCACCACCGGTTTGAGGAACTTCACCAAGGGTCAATGTCTTCAAAGTGAGCTTCTCATGAACACCGTCATGAAGACCAATAGAAATGGCATTGGCTTTCTTGAAGAGAAGATGAAGCAACGCAAGAGCATCATCAAGCCAAAGAAGAAGAAGATTGGGAGATGCTATGAGTGTGGAAAGGAAGGACACTTTGCTCATGCTTGTGAGGAGCCAAAGCCCACACCCTTGCCCAAGCATGCTAGGCCCTTTGCTTTCAATGCTCACTACATGCTTAGACAAGATTCTAGTGGCAAAGTGAAGGTTATGTTTATGGGGCCACCTAACAAGAATAGGCCAAGGCAAATTTGGGTTGCTAAGTCACTAGTTGAGAAGGTTAAGGGACCGCAACAAGTTTGGGTCCCGAAAGCTCAAGCTTGATTTCTTGTGTGTGTAGGTGAACTACAAGACCGGTGGATCACATTGGGTAATTGATAGTGGTTGCACTCAACATATGACCGGCGATCCCCGGATGTTCACCTCACTAGAAGAGAATGTCGATGACCAAGAAAAGATAACTTTTGGTGACAACTCCAAGGGCAATGTCAAAGGATTGGGCAAAGTGGCTATATCAAATGACCATACCATCTCCAATGTGCTTCTTGTTGCATCTTTGAGCTTCAACCTGCTATCCGTTGGGCAACTTTGTGATCTTGGCTTTCAATGTTTGTTCACCGACAAAGAAGTGGTTGTGACCAAGAAAGATGATGCACAAGTGATCTTCAAAGGATTTAGATACAACAATCTCTACTTAGTGGATTTCTCCTCCAAAGAAGCCAACTTGAAGACATGTTTGTTCACTAAGCAATCTCTTGGTTGGCTATGGCATAGAAGGTTGGCACATGTGGGAATGAACACTCTCAACAAGCTATTGAAGAAAGATTTGGTTAGGGGCTTGAAGGATGTCAAATTTGAAAAGGACAAATTGTGTAGTGCATGTCAAGCTGGCAAGCAAGTAGCAAACACTCATCCAACCAAAGCTTTTGTATCAACATCAAGAGAGTTAGAACTTCTTCATATGGATCTATTTGGGCCAACAACATATGCAAGTTTGGGAGGAAACCTCTATTGCCTAGTGATTGTTGATGACTACTCTCGGTACACTTGGGTATTCTTTCTTCATGATAAATCCGAAGCAACCCCTTCCTTCAAGAAGTTTGCCAAGAGAGCTCAAAATGAATTTGATGTGAAGATCAAGAAGATTAGAAGTGACAACGGAAAGGAGTTTGACAACACCCATATTGAGGAATATTGTGATGAAGTTGGGATCAAGCATGAAGTGTCCGCAACCTACACACCACAACAAAATGGGGTAGTTGAGAGGAAGAATCGGACCCTAATCACCCTAGCAAGGACAATGCTAGACGAGTACTCTACACCGGAGAGATTTTGGGCGGAAGCAATCAACACCGCTTGCTATGCATCAAACCGATTGTTCCCCCATCGTCTACTTGGCAAGACCCCCTATGAGCTACTCAACAACAAGAAGCCGGATGTATCCTTCTTTAGAGTGTTTGGGTGCAAATGCTACATCTACAAGAAGCGCCAACACCTTGGGAAGTTTCAACGCCGATGTGATATTGGTTTTCTTGTTGGTTACTCATTGAAGTCCAAAGCATATCGAGTATTCAACCATGCCACCGGGATGGTAGAAGAAACATATGATGTGGAATTCGATGAATCTAATGGCTCTCAAGGAGAGCATGAAAATCTTGATGATGTAGGTGATGAACCATTGAGGGAGGCAATGAAGAACATGCCGGTTGGAGCCATCAAGCCTAAAGATGATGATGATGTGCAAGTCATTGACAAGCCATCCTCATCCAATGTACCACTTGATGATGACAAAGATGGGAGGGATCCAAATGAAGATACTCATGTCTCCCATGATCAAATAGTGGTACAAGCTCAAGATGTTGGTGCTCCACAAGCGGCCCCTCAAGTGGTTGATCGAAGGACTACTCCTCTACTACAAGCTCATCCTCAAGATCTCATCATAGGGAGTCCGACAAGGGGTGTAATGACTCGCTCTCAAAAACTTGCTTTATTTATGGAACATCACTCCTTTGTTTCTCTTGTTGAGCCTACCATTGTAGATGAAGCTCTAGGTGATCCGGATTGGGTGAATGCCATGCATGAAGAACTAAACAACTTCACCCGCAACCAAGTTTGGACACTTGAAGAGCGACCAAAAGGCGCAAGAGTCATTGGAACAAAATGGGTGTTTAGGAACAAGCAAGATGATCAAGGCAAGGTTGTTAGAAACAAGGCAAGGCTAGTGGCAAAGGGGTTCTCTCAAGTTGAAGGCTTGGATTTTGGAGAGACCTTTGCACCGGTTGCAAGACTCGAAGCCATTCGTATCCTCCTTGCATATGCATCACATCATGACATTAAATTATATCAAATGGATGTGAAAAGTGCATTTTTAAATGGCTTCATAAATGAACTAGTCTATGTTGATCAACCTCCCGGGTTTGAAGACCCTAGATATCCTAATCATGTTTATAGGTTGTCCAAGGCGCTATATGGGCTCAAGCAAGCCCCTAGAGCGTGGTACGAGCGCCTCCGGGACTTCCTAATTGAGAAGGGCTTCACCATTGGGAAGGTCGACACCACACTATTCACCAAGAAGCTTGATGGAGAGATCTTCGTTTGTCAAGTTTATGTTGATGATATCATCTTCGGATCAACAAATGAAGCCTATTGCAAGGAATTTGGTGACTTAATGTCGAAGGAGTTCGAGATGTCGATGATTGGCGAGCTCACATTCTTCCTAGGCTTTCAAGTCAAGCAATTGAAGGAGGGGACTTTTATATCTCAAGAGAAGTACACAAAAGACCTCCTCAAGCGCTTCAACATGGATGATTGCAAGCCTATCAAGACTCCAATGCCAACCAACGGACATCTCGACCTAGATGTGGGAGGTAACCCGGTTGATCAAACTCTCTACCGTTCTATGATTGGTAGCTTGTTATATTTGACCGCATCTAGGCCCGACATCATGTTTAGTGTGTGCATGTGTGCTCGCTTTCAAGCCGATCCTAGGGAATCACATCTCATAGCGGTGAAGAGAATCCTTAGGTACCTAAAGCACACCCCAAGCATTGGCCTTTGGTATCCCAAAGGAGCTAACTTCCAACTCGTTGGGTATTCCGATTCGGATTACGCGGGTTGCAAAATTGATAGAAAGAGCACATCCGGAGGGTGCCATTTGCTTGGGAGATCACTAGTGTCTTGGAGTTCGAAGAAGCAAAATAGTGTGGCCTTGTCTACTGCCGAGGCGGAATACATAGCCGCGGGTGCTTGTTGTGCACAAATCCTTTACATGAAACAAACCCTTTTAGACTATGGTGTAGTCCTAGAAAGGGTACCTTTGTTGTGTGACAATGAGAGCGCGGTTAAGCTTGCTAACAATCCGGTTCAACACTCTCGCACAAAGCACATAGATATTCGCCATCACTTTCTTAGAGACCATGTTTCCAAGAAAGACATATCCTTAGAGGGAGTTAGAACCGAAGATCAATTGGCGGATATCTTCACAAAACCCCTAGATGAGAACACCCTTTGTAGATTGCGAAGTGAGCTTAATGTGCTTGATCTAAGTAACTTTGTCAAAAGGTGAAAGGGGGGTTGTCTTTGCATTGCATTGTATAATATGCCATGTTTAAATTATGCTATGCACATAGGCTTGTCAGACGTGGTTAAGATAACCGCCCTAAAAAGCGTGTGAAGAAGCTTACCCATGAGCAAACTTGACAAGCACCCTAGATTCAATTTCGGTAATGCATTGCATTTGCATGGTTGTTGCTTTGTCATTTCTTTTCGGTTATGCCTTGAGCAACCGCTGTGTTCGTCCACCGCTAGGGGGAGCATTTGAGGCTCTAATTGGTTATGACCCCTAGTTTTGGTGGCCACATGTTGTCTCCTCGAGTTTTATTGCCTATTTTATCTAGAAAACTACTTTAGCCTATGGCAAAATATTTGAAAAATTTGAGGGTTTGAGAGAGGTCACTCCTCTAGGTTCCAACTAGTGTTTATCTGCATCTTATTTGAGTTGGAACTTGGTTGGGAGAAGTCAGCGCGAAAAATCGAGTCAAAACAGGGTTTTCCCTGTGACCGGACGCTGCGACCGGACTCACAGGGTGCGTCCGGTCAGTGCAGAGCGCGCGCAAGTGAACAGTTCCTTCAGCGCGTCCGGTCAAGAATGTGCTCGTGCGTCCGGTCATTTTCACCGGATGATCGGACGCTCGGTGCGTCCGGTCCAGTGCGACAGGACGCGTCCGGTCGGCGTTTTGGCGTTTCTAGACCTCTCTGTTCGCGATCGGACGCTCGATCCCGTGCGTCCGTTCATTTCGCGAGTGCGTCCGGTCGCCACTTAAACGGCGTGTCTTGCTCTTCAACCGACACGTGGGTCCCCCTTGTCTTCATCCTCACTCTCGTCCGAACCCTCGCCCGAGCCCGACTGTACCCGCCGTGCCCTAGCTCGCCGCTGTTTCCTCCTCGCCCCCGCGCCGCCGCTGCTCCGTGCCCCCGCCGCTGTTGCTCCCCACTCGCGCCGCCTCCTCCCCGCTCTAGCGCCGCGCGCCGAAGAACCACCTCCCCCGCCGGCGCTCCCCTCGCCGGAGTTTGCAAGATCGTCGGGGCTCCTTCGTGCACATCTACCTGGTCGGCGACTCCTTCCCCGCTCTCTCTTCGGCCGGCAGCCCCTACTCCGTGAGCTTCCCATCCCTCTCCTTTTTATCCTGCCCACCAGGTGTTCAGCTTATTGTCTCAATCAAGTTTCATGCCGAACTCACCGTGTTCTCGCCCATTCTCTCGCGCAGAACCTTCCGGCGAGTCATCGCGGTGCCCGAACGTGTCGGTTTCTTACCCTTGCTTGGTCCGTTCGTCGCGTCTCGTCAGGTAGCAAAGCCACGCCTCCTTTTTCTCCTCTCTATGCTTTGCTTCCGATAGGGCTTCTTATCTCTAGATTATATGCTTATATATCCCCATCTATCTATTGCAGCGCGTCGGGATCGTGATAGTGAGCCGTGTGGCAGTGACAGCAAAATCCGAGGCCAAGCTCGCGGATACGGAACGAGGCCAAGCCTCTGAGGTTCAGTCAAGTTTCTCCTCTCAGTGGCAGTTGTTCTGTTCTTGTAGCGATGGCTCGCTGCAAGAACGTCGGCGGAGGTCCCGGGGCAGACCCTCCTCCTCCTCGTCCTCCTTCTGGTGACAAGGGGAAGAGGCCGCAGAAGATGGTGTCCAAGAAGCGCAAGCGCCTCGATCGGGATTCAGAGATCACGCTTGCAGCAGCTCGAGCAGCCGAGAGAGCCGAGCAGGGGGGTTCGACAGGCGGTCTCCGGATTCTCGACCAGTCTACAGAGCCGGCCAGTCAGGGCAGTGGTCAGCAGACCGGTCCGCGCATTCGCGACTTACTCACAGAGCAGCAGGTACAGGCCTTGCTTCGGACTGAGGGCGGCGTCGTCCGGATTCAGGATCACGAGTACTCTCTCGACGACCCAGTTGAGCTCCTCCCTTCACACTTCCAGTTCCCGTCCGAGGCTGCTTCAGCTCTCGCAGCGGCTACAGCCAGCGGTTCAGCTCCAGAGCCCAGCTCAGCTACAGAGACCCAGACAGAGGGTCAGACCGAGGAGCAGCCAGCTCAGCAGCCACTCCGCAGGTCCACCCGTTCTCGCACTCAGGTGTCTCCTAGACCTGAGGGGCAGAGGCGGGGTGGACGACCCCCCTCCGAGGCCACAGGGTCCCCCACCTGTGGAGCACTTGGACCTGCGGGCGGCGACAACACGTCAGGTTCAGGCCCTGCGACTGATTCTGTACGAGGAGTGGTTCCCAGCAGCCCGGCACCCTCAGGCAGCAGAGGGGTTCTACACAGTTATACAGGAGGATTTCTACCGAGCCTATGTCAACAGCGGCGTCCACATCCGTCCACATCGAGTTTGCCCGCTGGAGATGATCGTTGCAGTTGCTGGTGAGGCCATCCGTCCGATGCTTTCCTATCTACCTGGATTAGCAGATCTGCTTGGACGAGGTGGTCTGTACATTGAGGATTGGGTTCGGCAGTTCTACGCGTCCCTGTGGATCTCCCCAGATCACCGCTTCCTTCACTTTGCCTTCAGGGGGAGGTCCTACAGGCTCTACAGTGCCCGTGCTAGAGAGTACCTCGGGTTGACAGCGTATCCGACCAGGGTGCACACGGTTTGCTATGGTGAGACAGAGCCACCCAGGCGCCCACATGCAGGAGAGATCCCACCCGCAGACTTGGTGCGTGCCTGCTTCCGGGAGCCGTTCGGCGAGGGGTCCAGCCAGCGTCCTCGTGACTTGACGCCGACGGCTCGTCTCGTGAACGAGGTCATGAGGCGCACTCTCTACCCAGGACAGGCTACAGAGAGGGGCTCACACGTATTCAGATCTGGTTAGTTCACCACTTGGTTTCACAGCTAGAGTTTGACATTTGGGATGTCATTATTTCTGAGATGGAGGACACTCTTGCCGAGGGATTCAAGGGGCACCGCCAGCTTCCCTATGCTCACATCATCTGTTACCTTTTGAGGCGGATTATTCCGGGTTTGCTTCCAGAGCTTCTCCAGTCTCCGACGGAGTTCCCCGTGTATGACACTCGACAGATAGCAGGGGACCGTCCAGACACTCGTCCCAGAGGTCAGCGCCAGAGGCCGGTTGTCACTGAGACAGAGGCACAGCAGGACGAGACTGTCAATCAGTTGGCAGAGGCTGAGCTCGCCGCTCTTGAGGCAGAGGGAGAGGACCCCGACGACGAGTTTCCGTCTGACAGCACCGACGACGACTATGCTCCTCTTCCGAGGATGCGTCCACAGGGTGCTCACGACTCAGAGGCCTCCTCCTCGCGTATGGCCGGCTCCGATCCAGCTCTTCTAGCTATACTTTCTCGGATGGAGCAGCAGCAGTCTCGGCTTTCTGAGGAGGTTCAGCGTCAGGATGAGGAGCAGCGACGACAGGCACAGGAGCAGGCTCGCCTGGCAGAGGCACAGGCAGTGGCAACAGCTCAGGCACAGGAGCGCCAGGACGCTCTTCAGAGGCAGATGATTCAGCTCCAGACACAGACTCTTGCCTTCATGGAGAGGATGGCGGCTCTTCCACCGTTACCTTAGCCGTCACAGTTTCAGCTGCAGCAGCCAGGACCGTCGACCTCTTTCTTCACGTCAGTGCCTCCGTCGACGGTCTCGCCCTTCCCTCAGTACCCGCAGTGGTTTACCTCACCTCAGCCAGGGCAGCTGCCAGGGTTCACACCGCTCCGATCAGGCTTCACTCCTACTCAGACGGAGTCGGTCCTAGTGACGCCGAGGTGTAACACCTCTGGTGTTTAAGCATGTAATTAACTTGACATATCATCATTAGCATCATTAATCATCTTGATCATGATTTCATGTGTATGCATTTGCTTAGTGTATCATTTTATGTGATGTACCTCTATTGCAAAAACCCTTATTAGCCCACTTCTTCCTATAAGGGCAAAATGGTAATTTCACCTCTGTGCCTAGTTCTGTGTAGTTCTTGTTTGAATTTAGTGCCCTGATGTTTGCTGCTTTGATCAAAGTTCAAAAATCAGATTTGATTTGAATTTCCTTTTGCAAAACCCTAAAATCCCAAATCCTGGATTTATTCCCTTTTTGATAACTTTTTCAAAATTCAAAATTTTGAGTTGGTTCAAAAAGCAAAGTTGTGAATCTGACCTAGAGGAACAACTTTGGTATTTACAGATTTCCATGTTTCTATATAAAATTTGAAGTAATTTCAAATTCATTCAAATTCCAGTTTTTGTCCCCTTTTCAGTTTTAAAAATTTATTCAAAAATTATTGAGTTTCAGAAAAAGTGTATATTAGCAAAGTTATAGGTTTTGTCAAATGGAACAACTTTCATATTGGAAGATTTTCAAGTTTCAGTTTGAAATCCAGAGTAATTTTGATTTGAATCAAGTTTGAAAAATGTTCCCTTTTCTGTTTTTTTTAATGTAGTTCAAAAACTATTTGGAATTTGAAAATGTTCATATTGACAAAGTTGTAGATCTCTTTTTTCTGAACAACTTTGGTATTTTGAGTTTTTGTCGCACAGTTCAAATTTTGGGAGATTTTTGCAAAATACAGAAACTGGCCAAAAGTCAAACCCTGGACCCTAGCACTGTTCTTCTTCCCGTAGAGCCAGAGGGAAGGGGGGGTCCGGCCATGGCGCCGGCGCTGCGCGTGCCGCGTGCCTGGCTGCTCCCCACGCGCCACCAGCCTGCCGCCGCTGTTCCCCTGTCCCCTCCGCGCCCGCACGCGAGCGCTGACCTTCCTTCCCGGCCCCTACAGTGCCCAGCTGCCGCCGCCGCGTGGCCATCGCCGGCCGAGCTTGCGCCCGAGCCCCGGCCGCACGCCGTCCTTTCCGCCAGAGCGCAATCGAGTGCGCACGCTCTCGCCGAGCTTATCCACCCCACACCGAGCTCGCTACCGTCCCATAGCCGCGGCTATATAAGCCGCCGGAGCCCCGAGCTCCGCACTCGACCCCGCCGCCGTGGCCAGAGCAAGCCCGAGCCTCCGCCTCTCCACCAGCTAGCCCGAAAGCTCCGCCTTGAGCTCGTGAAGCTTTCCCACCCTTCAATTTCACCTTCCCCGCCTCCGTTTGCCCGGCGTAACCCCATCTTCCCGATCTCCGACCGAACACCGGTGAACTCGGGTTCGTGGAATTCGCTGTCTCCGGCCTTGATCATCTCCCTCCGACCCTCGCATTCGCTTCCCTGTCTCCGGGCGGCTCTAACCTTGCCTTTTCGGCTCTGTTTGATGCCCAGGGTCGCCACTGCGCCGATCGACGCCGCTCGCCGTCCGCCGGTCATCGCCGTTCGTCCACCTCCGTGCATCCCCTCACCTCGCCGAGTTCCTTGATCGACGCGGGTGAGCCCTCTGATCACGCTCGTGCCCTCAGCTCTGCCGCGGAGTGCCCAGTTTGGCCGGCGTAAACGCGCCGCCGCGCTCGGGTCACCGCCGGCGAGCAGAGTGCCGCCGCGGTCGTCTTCTCCCTCGAGCACGAGTCGAGCCTCACCCTCGAGCACGAGTCAAGCCTCACCCTCGAGCCCTGCCGCCGACACGTGGTAAGCATCCGAGCCTCCAGCCTCTGCTTCCACTCCGCCTCGCCCGAGCCCAAGCCTCGGCGAGCGCATGCCCTCCGCTTCGCCCGAGCCCAAGCCTCGGACGGAGGCTTACTTCTCCGTCTCGCCCGAGCCTCCGGGCCAGGCCTCGGACGAAGCTATCGCTTCCGTCTCGACCGAGCCCGTCTCGACCAAGCCCCGCGCGATTCGCCCGAGCCCCGCGATTCGCCGAGCCCGGCCTAGAAAGAGCACAGTGCTCTTTTCTTTTTCTGAGAGTTGTGAATAGTGTTCTGTTTTCTCTTTTTTGTATGATTTTCTGTGTGCATCCAAAAATTCTGAAATTTTTGTGGTAGACTCTTTATGCTCTGGAGTATTTTATAAAAATATGAAACTTGAGTTTTGTGCAAAAATTTGAAAATGTAAAATCCCTCTTTTAATTAATAAATGGATGGTTTTGGATTTTTAGAAAATTATTTATAACTCCAAAAATCATGAGACAAATTTTTGTGAGCTTCTTATGCCATGTTTAGTCTCTGGTGAGATTTTGAAGTCTTTTGGAACAAGTTGATTTTTGAGCTTTTATTTTAATTGTTAAATAGTGCCTTTTGCTAATTAATGTCTGATTTTATTTGAGCACCTTAATGAACTCCAAAAATTATGAAATTTGTTTTGCCATCTATTTAAGTCATAATGAACTAATGTGATTAATTTGGTAATTTTTGGAGCAACTTCATAAAATGACCTTTTTAAGAAAATAGAAAGAAATGATTAGGGTTCATGTGTATACCCTGTGTTGCATTGTTCATGCTAGCATACTCATGTGCATGCATCATTGCATTCGTATAGTCACCGAAGAAGGAGTCAAGATCGAGGCAGCCGCCGACGAACCTGTCCCTGAGGCTACCCCGAGCTCCGACAACTGCCCTGCCGTCTTCAAGACTGCCCTCTTTGCTCTTCAAGGCAAGCCCCGGTGCATTTAACCCTTCCATTTATAAAATGCTTTCCTTAAATGCTTTTGAGTTAAACTACTGCATTAGGTTAAAGGAGTTGTGTGATGACCTATTACTTGCATTATTTACCTCCACCAGAAGATCCACCAGTCCTGCTTTAAAACTATTTGAAAAATGCTTAGTGATGCTATATAATAGATTTGCAAAAATGCCATTTTCAAAAGTGTGATCACTGAAAGAATCTTTATGGGATTTTGGCTTTACTTCCCGTTCAATGACTGCTTGCCTAGCTAGCACGTGGTCATTGTCGAGAAGAGGTTGTCCGCGCGTACGGTGCCGTCATGTTGTAGTCCGGGACTCAACAGTTGACACCGACCGGGACAGGGTTGAAAAACCGACAGGACCTGTACTCTTGGGTTAGAGTCCCGAGGTGCTTGTCGCTGGCGGAAAAATGTAGGGACCATCCGTATGGGGGCCTGCTGGTCAAGACTTGTAACTATTCACATACTACGGAAAGCTCTGGCTCCGAGAAATCCATTATTGGACCGACAACCGCGCACTGGGAGTGGAGAGATGGCGGAAGTAGCATGTACCCACGTGGGTTAGAGTCCCGGATTGGAGTGGTGTACTGTACTTCCGGGTGGCGTAGGACCGGGCCCAATCTTGGAGGAATCGTGGAAGACGAGTTGGCATATGCAAGCTTGGGTGCTACATATGCAGTGTGAATAGGGATCCTCAGCTGAGTATTCTTTATCCGGATTAACGTTGCTCCTCGGTTATGGAGACTTGGTCACTGACTGTCAACGGAGAGTGGTTCTCAACTAGGATTGTTTTGAAAGGTAAAATGAATCATGGTCAATGAAGAACTGAGGAATACTTGAACCTTTCCAAAATAAAACAAGTTTTACAAGATGTTTTTTTTTTCTGTAAACAGGACCTGTACTCTTGGGTTAGAGTCCCGAGGTGCTCGTTGCTGGCGGAAAAACTCAAAATGCTTTTTCTGCAAATTTCTCGACCTTGTTCAAGCCTCACCTAAGCCTTTCATTCCTGAGTCTCCTCCCCTTTTTCTTTGTCGGGTAAGTCTTGTTGAGTACCCCAGTACTCAGGGTTTGTTAACCCCTGTTGCAGGTTTCTAATAGGTGGCGTTGATCCTGATCATGTCTGTGGGCTTGACGTGATCTGGTTGTTCCTCATCTCCAACTTAGGTACTCCGCCTAAGTGTGGTTCTGTAATACTACTCTACTCTCGCAACACCAGTTATTTTTATGTAAAAGTAACATTTTCAGAATTTGTAAAGATTATCTATCTTGCTTCCGCACTCCGAGGGTATTTTGTATCAACTGTTGTAATGTTGTGATTAATCCAACCTTCATGATGATGGTCCTGTGGCTCGTGGATAATTCGGGGTCTCCGCAGGGACACCCGACGGATCATTCCAGTAACGTGTTTCATTTGCACAGTCATTGGGCTCCCTATGACGATGACGTGTGCAGGTGGGCCACATTATTGGGAGGTTCTGCCACAGAATGGTATCAGAGCAGGATTGTCATCAAGGGAAGACTGGTTGCAACATTACTTTTGAAAAACTTCAAAATGATTTCTTAACCTAAAAGTTTTTGGAAGTAACAAATTAAAAATGATCCTTCCCTAAGTTTCTTGCTTTGCTGGAAGACTTCGTGAAGACTATACTAGTGATTCCGACAGAAGGTACCAAGTCAGTGAAGCTAGTATATAAAGTATAGCCCTATATCTAACTAACAGGTGGAGACGGAAATCTCCTGTCAGTGAGAGGTCGTATAGGGCGAGCATGCATCATATCATACATAATGTTAAAATGTGCTTCTTCTCTAAATTCTAAAAACAGCTATGATCCCCGATGGCTGATCGTCCCTAAATTCCGTTACCCTTGCTACTTTGCTCCATAAGTTCTGATCCTTGAGAACTTTTGGATATCTTTCATACACTCTACCACATAAAATTCAGAATCAGGGCAAATCTTTGGTTCTTCCTCGATATGTGTGTGTCATGCCTTGAATTGGCACATACCATTTGCTGATGTCGTGTAAACGACGAATGGTGGTTGAAAGTTACTGAAATTGTGTTCTTTGAAAGGACCGTGATCCATGGACCGGATAAAAGTGTAGGAACCTGGAGTCACCTATGGACGGCCACCATAGGGAGTTACTGTCAGGTGCTCGCTAATATACAGGCCTATCGTCATGATTCTTTCTAAGTCCACCGTTAAAGTGCTTTCATTTCTGGATGCCCGAAAGGGAATTCAAAGCCACTTTCCTTGTAATTATGACCAATCCCTGCTTTTGGTTATAATTTCCCTCTTTATGGGATGAGAGTTATAGAAGTTATGCTCTATTATGGTGCCATAAATGGTGACCACGATGCCGCGACGGAACCCGAAGAATCTTGTGTGCCGAGTTGCACAAGTTTTCCGTTGGGTGCGCGCAGGTATCGAAGTCTACAGTTATGATCCAATATAGCCCGTAACTATTATACGCTCTCTCTTGGCTCTTGATATTTTTCCTTGCTCCACTCAAAATCCCCTACCTTGCTACTTGCAACCGCGTTCTGATCCCAGTTGTAATCCCAACCGCAACCCAGTTGCCTTGTGAACTCCTTGCGAGAAACAAGTGTGACACATTTCCTTTTTCATTACTCAACCCCAGCCTTTAAGCACTTCTTAAATCTCGGGACGAGATTTCTTTTAGGGGGGAAGGCTGTAACACCTCTGGTGTTTAAGCATGTAATTAACTTGACATATCATCATTAGCATCATTAATCATCTTGATCATGATTTCATGTGTATGCATTTGCTTAGTGTATCATTTTATGTGATGTACCTCTATTGCAAAAACCCTTATTAGCCCACTTCTTCCTATAAGGGCAAAATGGTAATTTCACCTCTGTGCCTAGTTCTGTGTAGTTCTTGTTTGAATTTAGTGCCCTGATGTTTGCTGCTTTGATCAAAGTTCAAAAATCAGATTTGATTTGAATTTCCTTTTGCAAAACCCTAAAATCCCAAATCCTGGATTTATTCCCTTTTTGATAACTTTTTCAAAATTCAAAATTTTGAGTTGGTTCAAAAAGCAAAGTTGTGAATCTGACCTAGAGGAACAACTTTGGTATTTACAGATTTCCATGTTTCTATATAAAATTTGAAGTAATTTCAAATTCATTCAAATTCCAGTTTTTGTCCCCTTTTCAGTTTTAAAAATTTATTCAAAAATTATTGAGTTTCAGAAAAAGTGTATATTAGCAAAGTTATAGGTTTTGTCAAATGGAACAACTTTCATATTGGAAGATTTTCAAGTTTCAGTTTGAAATCCAGAGTAATTTTGATTTGAATCAAGTTTGAAAAATGTTCCCTTTTCTGTTTTTTTTAATGTAGTTCAAAAACTATTTGGAATTTGAAAATGTTCATATTGACAAAGTTGTAGATCTCTTTTTTCTGAACAACTTTGGTATTTTGAGTTTTTGTCGCACAGTTCAAATTTTGGGAGATTTTTGCAAAATACAGAAACTGGCCAAAAGTCAAACCCTAGACCCTAGCACTGTTCTTCTTCCCGTAGAGCCAGAGGGAAGGGGGGGTCCGGCCATGGCGCCGGCGCTGCGCGTGCCGCGTGCCTGGCTGCTCCCCACGCGCCACCAGCCTGCCGCCGCTGTTCCCCTGTCCCCTCCGCGCCCGCACGCGAGCGCTGACCTTCCTTCCCGGCCCCTACAGTGCCCAGCTGCCGCCGCCGCGTGGCCATCGCCGGCCGAGCTTGCGCCCGAGCCCCGGCCGCACGCCGTCCTTTCCGCCAGAGCGCAATCGAGTGCGCACGCTCTCGCCGAGCTTATCCACCCCACACCGAGCTCGCTACCGTCCCATAGCCGCGGCTATATAAGCCGCCGGAGCCCCGAGCTCCGCACTCGACCCCGCCGCCGTGGCCAGAGCAAGCCCGAGCCTCCGCCTCTCCACCAGCTAGCCCGAAAGCTCCGCCTTGAGCTCGTGAAGCTTTCCCACCCTTCAATTTCACCTTCCCCGCCTCCGTTTGCCCGGCGTAACCCCATCTTCCCGATCTCCGACCGAACACCGGTGAACTCGGGTTCGTGGAATTCGCTGTCTCCGGCCTTGATCATCTCCCTCCGACCCTCGCATTCGCTTCCCTGTCTCCGGGCGGCTCTAACCTTGCCTTTTCGGCTCTGTTTGATGCCCAGGGTCGCCACTGCGCCGATCGACGCCGCTCGCCGTCCGCCGGTCATCGCCGTTCGTCCACCTCCGTGCATCCCCTCACCTCGCCGAGTTCCTTGATCGACGCGGGTGAGCCCTCTGATCACGCTCGTGCCCTCAGCTCTGCCGCGGAGTGCCCAGTTTGGCCGGCGTAAACGCGCCGCCGCGCTCGGGTCACCGCCGGCGAGCAGAGTGCCGCCGCGGTCGTCTTCTCCCTCGAGCACGAGTCGAGCCTCACCCTCGAGCACGAGTCAAGCCTCACCCTCGAGCCCTGCCGCCGACACGTGGTAAGCATCCGAGCCTCCAGCCTCTGCTTCCACTCCGCCTCGCCCGAGCCCAAGCCTCGGCGAGCGCATGCCCTCCGCTTCGCCCGAGCCCAAGCCTCGGACGGAGGCTTACTTCTCCGTCTCGCCCGAGCCTCCGGGCCAGGCCTCGGACGAAGCTATCGCTTCCGTCTCGACCGAGCCCGTCTCGACCAAGCCCCGCGCGATTCGCCCGAGCCCCGCGATTCGCCGAGCCCGGCCTAGAAAGAGCACAGTGCTCTTTTCTTTTTCTGAGAGTTGTGAATAGTGTTCTGTTTTCTCTTTTTTGTATGATTTTCTGTGTGCATCCAAAAATTCTGAAATTTTTGTGGTAGACTCTTTATGCTCTGGAGTATTTTATAAAAATATGAAACTTGAGTTTTGTGCAAAAATTTGAAAATGTAAAATCCCTCTTTTAATTAATAAATGGATGGTTTTGGATTTTTAGAAAATTATTTATAACTCCAAAAATCATGAGACAAATTTTTGTGAGCTTCTTATGCCATGTTTAGTCTCTGGTGAGATTTTGAAGTCTTTTGGAACAAGTTGATTTTTGAGCTTTTATTTTAATTGTTAAATAGTGCCTTTTGCTAATTAATGTCTGATTTTATTTGAGCACCTTAATGAACTCCAAAAATTATGAAATTTGTTTTGCCATCTATTTAAGTCATAATGAACTAATGTGATTAATTTGGTAATTTTTGGAGCAACTTCATAAAATGACCTTTTTAAGAAAATAGAAAGAAATGATTAGGGTTCATGTGTATACCCTGTGTTGCATTGTTCATGCTAGCATACTCATGTGCATGCATCATTGCATTCGTATAGTCACCGAAGAAGGAGTCAAGATCGAGGCAGCCGCCGACGAACCTGTCCCTGAGGCTACCCCGAGCTCCGACAACTGCCCTGCCGTCTTCAAGACTGCCCTCTTTGCTCTTCAAGGCAAGCCCCGGTGCATTTAACCCTTCCATTTATAAAATGCTTTCCTTAAATGCTTTTGAGTTAAACTACTGCATTAGGTTATAGGAGTTGTGTGATGACCTATTACTTGCATTATTTACCTCCACCAGAAGATCCACCAGTCCTGCTTTAAAACTATTTGAAAAATGCTTAGTGATGCTATATAATAGATTTGCAAAAATACCATTTTCAAAAGTGTGATCACTGAAAGAATCTTTATGGGATTTTGGCTTTACTTCCCGTTCAATGACTGCTTGCCTAGCTAGCACGTGGTCATTGTCGAGAAGAGGTTGTCCGCGCGTACGGTGCCGTCATGTTGTAGTCCGGGACTCAACAGTTGACACCGACCGGGACAGGGTTGAAAAACCGACAGGACCTGTACTCTTGGGTTAGAGTCCCGAGGTGCTTGTCGCTGGCGGAAAAATGTAGGGACCATCCGTATGGGGGCCTGCTGGTCAAGACTTGTAACTATTCACATACTACGGAAAGCTCTGGCTCCGAGAAATCCATTATTGGACCGACAACCGCGCACTGGGAGTGGAGAGATGGCGGAAGTAGCATGTACCCACGTGGGTTAGAGTCCCGGATTGGAGTGGTGTACTGTACTTCCGGGTGGCGTAGGACCGGGCCCAATCTTGGAGGAATCGTGGAAGACGAGTTGGCATATGCAAGCTTGGGTGCTACATATGCAGTGTGAATAGGGATCCTCAGCTGAGTATTCTTTATCCGGATTAACGTTGCTCCTCGGTTATGGAGACTTGGTCACTGACTGTCAACGGAGAGTGGTTCTCAACTAGGATTGTTTTGAAAGGTAAAATGAATCATGGTCAATGAAGAACTGAGGAATACTTGAACCTTTCCAAAATAAAACAAGTTTTACAAGATGTTTTTTTTTTCTGTAAACAGGACCTGTACTCTTGGGTTAGAGTCCCGAGGTGCTCGTTGCTGGCGGAAAAACTCAAAATGCTTTTTCTGCAAATTTCTCGACCTTGTTCAAGCCTCACCTAAGCCTTTCATTCCTGAGTCTCCTCCCCTTTTTCTTTGTCGGGTAAGTCTTGTTGAGTACCCCAGTACTCAGGGTTTGTTAACCCCTGTTGCAGGTTTCTAATAGGTGGCGTTGATCCTGATCATGTCTGTGGGCTTGACGTGATCTGGTTGTTCCTCATCTCCAACTTAGGTACTCCGCCTAAGTGTGGTTCTGTAATACTACTCTACTCTCGCAACACCAGTTATTTTTATGTAAAAGTAACATCTTCAGAATTTGTAAAGATTATCTATCTTGCTTCCGCACTCCGAGGGTATTTTGTATCAACTGTTGTAATGTTGTGATTAATCCAACCTTCATGATGATGGTCCTGTGGCTCGTGGATAATTCGGGGTCTCCGCAGGGACACCCGACGGATCATTCCAGTAACGTGTTTCATTTGCACAGTCATTGGGCTCCCTATGACGATGACGTGTGCAGGTGGGCCACATTATTGGGAGGTTCTGCCACACGAGGAGCCTGGAGGTCTCTTTCAGCGAGCTCACCGGCCTGCCTACACCGCCCGAGTTTCAGTTGCCGGTGACCTCAGCTCCAGCTACTGGTACCACAGAGACACTACCTTCCTCAGTAGCGTCGTCCGAGCCGCCGACCTCTCAGAGTCAGACTCTTCCTGTCAGCTCAGCTCCTGAGACTTCGTTGACAGTGTCAGTGGTCGCGACTGAGACCGTGGACCCTCTTCCAGAGGACGCTCCAGAGACAGTTGAGCAGACCCAGACCGCTTCTCCTTCACGTCCAGTGTCAGAGGGTCAGTCAGCTCACAGTACGTCGTCCGACGAGGAGACCTACCTGGCTCAGTTCGAGACTCTTCCGCGCACCTCGTCGCCCGGCTCGTCTGCTCCACTCCCGCCTTCTGACCCTTAGGTTTTGGTCTTTGATGCCAAAGGGGGAGAGAGCGTATGTTAGACGTAGGGGGAGCCTGTGAGAGGGTTTCGGTTCTTTTGTTTGATCTTGCACTCATATGCATACATGTTTATCTTTTGGCACCCGTACGATATGTGTATGTCTTTTGGTTGTGACATGTGATGCTACACTTGTTATATACTCATGTCACTCGTTTATGCTCAGTTGTGACATGTCATGCTTCACTCGTTATCTTATACATGTCACTTGCTTATGCTCATTTACTTTGCTTCCGCACTTATACTCCGATAAATGAGCTTGTTCATAAGTACTTGTGTTAATTCTTATATGTTGAGTACTTATGTGGACTTGGTTCGTATAAGCATGCCTAACCCCTTTTGATCTTATTGTCACATGCTTATATAAACCAAGTTGTTGAAAACCTCACCTCTCTTTCAAACATACTTGAGGTTGTCATCAATCACCAAAAAGGGGGAGATTGTGAGCATCTAGGCCCCCAGTGGGTTTCGGTGATTGGATGACAACGGTAAATTACTATGACTAACGTGTGTTTTGCAGAAACAGTTGAGTTAAGTCATGGTAATGATGATCGTGAGGGCACTATGGTATTCATGCCCCCTTAGCGATGGAATTCGTTTGGTTTTCAAAGGATGGACGACGAAGACGGTGATAGGCTAGTGCTAAGTGTCATTTGGTGTTGAAGGACACTTAGAGTAGCATAGGTCTTTGTTTTATCTTTGACCGTACTATAAAGAGGGGTTTGAATGAGTAGCTTGACCTAGGTGAGACTTTTGAGTTAGGTGTGGTGCACACTTGTTAACCAAAGCCCTAGGTAGCTTAGAAAGGTCCCTAAGATCATAAGGAAGAAAGTTCGTGAAGGGAGCGTCGCAAACCGAAGTCGTTTCGGACTTCAAAATGTGACCGGACGCTCCAACCCTAATGACCGGACGCTGGGGCGTGCGTCCGGTCAGTAGGTTTGGCTGAGGAGCAGGCTTGGCTGCGACCGGACGCTCTTCAGTATTCGACCGGACGCACCAGGGGGTGAGTCCGGTCGCGTCCAGAGAGGTTCCAGAGAGGGAAATTGATGACCGGACGCGTCCGGTCAGTGGTGATCGGACGCATGGGTGCGTCCGGTCAGTGTATCGTACTGGTGTCAGGGCTAACGTCACGTAGCCGTTAGACACTGACCGGACGCGTCCGGTCACCCCGACAGGTGCGTCCGGTCAGTGTGTAACTGGCTGGACTTACCCCTTCGTGCATGTTTCGAGTTGGGGGGTATAAATATGACTCCCCCTCATTCATGCTCTTACTCTTGCTCATTTGAAAGGTTGCCAAACACATTGTGATTCCAAGTGAGTGCAAGAGGCCTAGTGAGGTTGAGAGATTTGATAATTGAGTGATCAAACACCTCATTAGTGAATAAGAGAGTAGCAAGTGTGCATCCACCCAGCTCATTAGCCTTGCGTTGGTCAAGTGAGAGTTCTTGCTTGTTACTCTTGGTGATCGGCATCACCTAGACGGCTTGGTGGCGATCGGAGAGCTTGGTGATCATCCGGAGGCATTGTGGATGACCCAAGCCAAGTTGTGACCGGTAGCGAGCGATTCACCGGGCCGGAGTGGCGAAGAATCAGCTCATAGTGAGCACTTGATCCTTGCGCGGATCAAGGGGGAGCGATACCCTTGCGCGGGTGCTCCAACGAGGACTAGGGGGTGTGCCGACACCTCGATACCTCGGCAAAAAGATCGTCGTGTCATCTCTACTCCCTTCTCTACGCATTTACCTTTGAGCAATTCAATTCCGCATTTACTTGTTGTTCTTTCATAAGTTGAATTGCCATGCTAGAGTAGAAATGGTTTAGCGATAGTGTTTTGTGCAATTGATTCTTGTCAAACACACTTCTAGGCACTAGGGGGTTAATTGGGGCCTGATAGGTTTTATTATCGCAAGAAGTTTTAGAAAAGCCCAATTCACCCCCCTCTTGGGCATCTTGATCCTTTCAATCCCCTTTGATTTAGAAGATTATATGTATGAAGGGGAAGAACCTGTACTAGATTACTCGAAGAAACTCTCCGAAGAAACTAAGGCTCGACTGCAACCATTACTTCCTCTTTTGGAGACTAATATAGCCGACCTGGTGAATGATGCAAGAGGAATCAGAAACATCTTTGACTTGATCAAAGATGACATACCAAATGATCTCAACAAAGCTCTGATTCCCATTGCTCATATAGAGTTTCTTCGGCCAGAATTCATGGAAGCCAAAGCCAAACTTTTATCACGTGAAGCTCAAGTACATCTGCCAGCACGTGAGCAACGTTGCATCTCTGACATGGTTGCTGCAAAGGACACTATAGATCAACTGAATTCAGACTCCACCATCCTCATCGGCAACCTGTCATCTCTAGAAGCCGAGAGGGATCAATTGTTGAGCAGGCTTCAAGTTATCGATGAACAGATCAAGTTGAAGAAAGATAGCATGGAGAACATTCCTGTTGCTCTTCGTGAACAAAAGAAAAAGATAACACTTCTTCATGGCGAGCTCCAGGATGTTAAAGCCAAGAAGAAACCAATCCCAGGTTCCATTGAAGAGGATCAGAAAAAGATAGCCGATATAGAGACCATCCGCTTGAATGCTCTGAGTGTATTAAAATCTGTACTAAACATGTAATCCAGTCTATCTGTAATTCCTGACTCTTAACCCTTTTTCTGTGTAAACATTCTTCATTAATCAACTAGCATCATGGCATTCCATTACTTATTTGGCACTCTGTAGCTTTATCAACTATTCAGCCGACGCTACCCAGATAACTTATCTTTTAGCCGATTAGTACCAACACGGCCTATTTTTAGCCGATTGATATAAAAACGGCTTATTTAGTCGATTCACCTTAGGATCTAGATCCGAGGGTGCCCCTGAGCCGACGCCTTTTCACCTTCTCGAGTCTTATGCATAAATGCCAGACGCCGGCTTCTCGAACACACCGCGTATTCATTGCCTTACTCTTCGGCCTTAGCTCTCCTCATTCACCAACTGCTTTTCTTCTCCACTCGACGGTCGAAGCAATGGCAAACAACCGCGGCAAACGCCCCGCGGAGGCATCGGAGTCCGTGGATGGCCCTCCGACGACCCGTCGTCGTGTGCTCAGGTAACGATTCTCCTCTTTAGCGCTTCTTTATGCTCCGAAATTCTTCATTTACCCGAGGAAAAACCCTAATTTTTTCCGCAGTCCTCCTCCTCCGGCAGACGGCCAAGGCCCCAGCCAACCCCCGTCGGAGTATGAGTTGGCACTGGACGATGGTGCATGGGCCTTCATCCGAAATGTCGCCGACACCCGACGTCTCCTGGAGGAGGAGCGTCGTCGAACCGCCCGCCTGGTGGAGGAACGAGAGGTCCTCCGCGCTCGCCTCAACAGTGCTCTTGAGCACTTAGAGGCGTCCGACGCCAGGGTTGCTGGTATTTTTCCAAATTTTCCAACTCATTACTTCAATTACCTTTTGCATAACTGTACTAGTGAATCAGTTGGCAACTATTTTGTTTAAATGTTTAGCCGATTTGTTCCATGATTCAATTGAATCGGCTATTTAGTCTCTTCCATCTAATTGCAGAACTCCAACAGCAACTCGATTGGCTCCCTGGGCGAGCCACAGCAATTGCCGACTTCGTGAACGCACGGGGAGACAATCTGCGGGCGCGTCTGGACGACGTCGGGACGCGTGTCAGGGAGCTGGCCCTCCACGCCATCTGCCACGGCGCCACCTTCGCCCTCGCCGGAGCCGAACTCAGCGGTGCTGAGATCTCCGGAGAAGTTTCTCCCTCTTTTGTCGGCGCCAGGACGAGGGAAGACTTCAAGGAGCTGGTGGACGAGTTCCAGCCCCTGGGACTCGCCGTGACGGAGGTGTCGCACCTGGAAGATCTTTTAAACAAGCTCCATCTGGATTAAGTTGTTTTTAATGTTTCTTTTGGTGTATCCGGCCTGGTAGCCGAACAAACAGAACAACAGTCTGCCCCTGCATCGTCAGGCAAAATAATTTTGTTAAATATCATTTGCCTGACATTCCCGGTATCGCATTGCTTTGAGCTCTCCAAGGCTTTTCCTTTGATGAATGTTCTAAAGGCGATACTTCCTTAGTATCGGCTATCAATTAAAAGATGATACATACATATCGACTATTTTTGTTCTAAAGGCGATACTTTAGTATCGGCTACAAAATCAAACAAATTAATCTTTCATTCCACTTCTAGAAGAAATAATCTTAAATAACACGCCATCGGCCTTAGCTTATTGGCATCGATGCAAATCGTCGTCAGTAAGTTAACCTGCCAGAACATTTTTGAAACCGATTGCTTAGATCGGCTGTTGACTTTCGCCGGTTGTTTTGAGAAAGTCTGCTTCAAGAATCCTTCCGGAAAAGCACTCTATGTTATCAAAGTTCCAAATATCAGTATCTGAATAAGCAATACTAACAGTCGAATCGGCTGGCACTACTTCCACGGTGTCACCGATCCACTGAATCACATTCTGATGCATGGTAGATGGAATGCAACAATTGGCGTGGATCCAATCCCTTCCAAGAAGCACACTATAGGATCCTTTTGCATCGACTACAAAGAAAGTAGTCGGCATACTCTTGCTGCCAATTGTCAACTCAACACATATAGCACCTTTAGTAACCGATACATTGCCAGCAAAGTCGGTCAACCTCATATCGGTCTTAGTCAAGTCTTCTGTAGTCTTACCAAGCTTTCTAAAAGTGGCATATGGCATCAAGTTAACTTTTGCCCCTCCATCAACTAGCATCATGTTCAAAGGTCTTCCATCGACAAACCCTTTCAAATACAAAGCCTTTAAATGAGAATGCTTCTTGGGTTTTTGAAATGTAGCATCTTCTGCTTGATAGATCCACTGAGCAACGACTTCCTCATTATCAGATTCTTCTTCATGATCAGAGGATCTAAATTCAGCAGGTAGCATGAACAGAGCAGCGATGTTAGCCGATGACTCACCCTTATCGGCTATCTGCTTGACTTGCCAAACTTTGGGTTTCTTTTTTTGGACTTCGTCGTTTCTTAACCTCTGAACCCATCGCTTCTGGCTTCTGTTCAAGCCACCAGGGCACCATTGTCCCTCCTGCCATGGATGATCATGATCGGCTAATCTTGCTCCAAGCCGACTATGAACACTTTTATTTTTTATGCGCCGATCTGTATTTTCAAACCTTAATCTTTCATGTACAGATTGACGGTTGTCTCTCGACTGCCTATATTCTTGGTATTGATCACTGCATTCTGGACAATTGCAAAGAGTAGGAAGTTTTAAGCCTTCATTCCAACAATGCCTGAAGAAAGGACAGTCCCAATGATTCTTCTCTTCATCCCTGATGTGTCTTCTTTCTTCACGAGACCTCCTATACTCTTCTTCTTCGAGCCACTTTTGATATTCTCGTTCATCCTTTTCTCTTTGCATATGGCTCCTCTCCTTCTGACGTTGCCACTTGTTCAATAAGATTCTGATAGTTGGGCGCCTTCTTACTTCACCAGCCCTTGAAGTCTCAGGTTGATCATGTTGATCATTGTTTCCTTTCATCTCCTGATACTCTCTGGCTGCTAGTTGCTTCTTTGGATCAACCATCCCAACTGCCTTAGCTTTATTAGAAGTCAACACCCTGATTTCACTCCGAGGTGCTGGAGCTACCATGTTTTGTGGGAAAGGATGGCCGTTGATGCCCATGCCTTTGGCCTTTTCTAGGCCAATCATCCCTTTAACGATTGCCCTCTGTATCATATCTCTGAAAACTCGACAATCATTAGTAGTATGGGTACCAGAATTATGAAATTTGCAGTACCTTTTATTTTTAAGCTCTTCGGCCGACGGGATAGCATGATTCCCAGTCAATTTAATTTGACCCTTCTCCAGTATGTAGTCAAATATTTTGTCAGCCTTAGTGACGTCAAAGCTATACTTTACATCTTTCTCTATACTTTTAACCTTTGCCCAAGGCATGTACTCATTGTTTCTCCAAACCCAGTCTACAGTAGCCACTTCCTCATCACTTTCATTTTCTGAATCATTGTTTTCATCTTGCAGGAAAACATGACTCTCTGCATTGTAGGCTTTCTTAGGTTTAAAGACTTGATTGTACCGATTTTGGGAATCAATACCTGCTACCTTTTTGGCCAAATCGGCCATGTTGTTACAACCAAAGCCGATTCTCTCCCTGATAGCAGGTATCAATCCTCGAATTGCAATGCTGACCACCTCTGAATCCGGCAATGTCAAGGAATAGCATTGATTCTTCACCTCTCTAAACCTTTGGAGGTACTGGCATCCAGACTCATTATTCGTTTGCCTTGTATCGATTAAATCCACCAAGCCTTTCTCCAATACTCCAAAGCCGAAATACTTATGGAATTTATCTTCCAAATCATCCCAACTCTGAATGGAATTAGGTGGCAGAGATGAAAACCAAGAAAAAGCCGAACCAGATAGAGAGAGAGGAAACATTCTGACTTTTTGTGCTTGCTCATCACCAATCTCTCCGAGCTAGACTAGGAACTCGGTTACATGCTCCATGGTTGTTATTGAACCGGTTCCTGTGAACTTGGCAAAATCAGGAATTCTATATCTCAGAGGAAGAACAACTTGATCAAACCATTCTGGATATGGTTTTTTGTAACCAGTCACTGTAGATTTTGGCGTCAAGCCAAATTGCTTCTGAACCAGGTCAGTTATACGACTCATTAGTTGATCAATTTGATTCACCGGCTTTTGATAGCCGATGTTCTGCCCCCCGAGGGTATTACCATTATAACCTGGGTTCTCTTGAGCGTCCAAAGTATAGAAATCAGAGACATAATGATACCCCTAAGGTATATCACCAGGTGCTACGCTCCCTTGATACGGTGGTGCGTTGAAGTCTCTTGTGATGCGCCTTGTATGAGGAGCTATTTTTGTAGCCGATGAATACATGTTATTACTCATAATCGGCTATTGCACTGGCTGCGGTGTCATGCCTCCAGGGTTAATCATCATCTGACCTCCATTTCCATTTGGGCCATTGATTTGAGGTCCAGTAGAAGTTCCAGCTCCTTGACTGTTTCCAACAGTATATGTTGGACCCCTTCTGTCACCATCCACGTTGAAAACTTCTTTAATGGCGTTTGTGAGGCTGTTGAGAAAAACCTCATTGTGATTCATCAAGGTGGCGGACATCGCTTTGCCAATTACTTCTTGCATGGCATTGTGTTGGACCTGGACCATTGGATCAACATGACCATCAAAGACCACTCTTGGGAGGTGAGTTTTCTGAACTATCTTCTTATCTCTGGTCCTGCTATAACTCAATAAGCACAAATATCGATATTGATCAACAGTCTTGTCTATTAAGTGTTGAGTTTGCTCTGGGAGGTCCTCCATTTTCACGTGCAGTACTTCTTCATTGTCAAACGTCATGATTCAGACGATTGTGTCCCACCAGGCGTGCCAAAAGAATGTGTTGACACAAAATCTCGGTCGGTCAGTGCCAACACACTCGTGCACACGGTCCTCAGAGGAGTACAGAGCAGGTCCTGACCTCCTGGACCTTCAGCAAGCGGTGGTGCCGATTCTCAACGAGATCGAATTCGGGCGTGCCAGTCAATTTGACCTGTAATTGACAAGGAGAAGAAAAAGATTATTAAATCGTGGAACCTGCCGGTTTGATGTCAGACAGTTCCAAATTATACGACTCTGATATAGCCATTTGTCTTTAGGATATTGACTACAAAGTCAACTCCCATGAAATTGCATGAAATGCATTGAAAAAGATATAAAACGTAACGGCTATAACATATATGAAAAAGTATTTATAATAAATAAACAGCTATTGAGCTTGAAAGATGTTAACAGAATAAAGATCTATGTGTACATCCAAATATCATGAAAACAACATATCGACTAAATACACGAGCAATTCTATCCATTAACAGTGGGGTGTTTCCATACAGTCATAATAACAAATAGATCGATAAAATAGCTTAAACATCAACAGTGGGGTGTCTCCATGCAGCCATGATGATGATCAAACTAGATCACGTCTCGTGCAAAGAGTAGATCCGTTAATTCCAAGCCACTTAAAAGAACACATTATGAAGAAAGCATAACTGGATCGGCTATTTTAGCCGATTCAGGGTCCATGAGGCACGAACAAGATCTACCCGTTAAAACCATGATTTGATCTAAAATAGACAAACTTAATCTATTATGTATATCATCAGTGGAGTTTGAAAATACAGCCGTAATAAACATACTAGATCAAATCTATCTGCTTTCAGGTCATATCGTAATTTTATCGGGTATCTCGAACGCACAACATGTAACAACCAAGATTGATAAAATAGTCGATGAAAGGCTTGAATCGACTATTTTCTCTATTGTGAGCGTATAAACCTCAAAACAACCGAAATGAAGCATCTTTTAGGCTTGAACTACTTTGTCAATCTTGATTGGGCAGAATATTGTTTAAAACGTAAATAAACAAATTAAATCATAAAACAACATCGGTAACTTAAAGAATCTGCTAGCTTGCCAAGCCAGGAGAGCCGATAACTAGTCAAGATCGACTAAAGCAAGAGATTGATCAGAGTCAAGATAGTCTCACAAAAGACGAACTTAGACCGATAACTAGCCATGCCATAGGTTAACAAGAGGTTGATCGATGCCAATGCAGCTTTATTACACGATGACACGAGCCATTGGTGAAACTTACAAGCAAACCGGAGGTCGGTCGATGCCGATGCAGCCCTGCTTGATTGAAGGTCTCGCCGAGATCTACGTTACTCCTACTCCTAGGGTTTTGGCCGAGGGCCGATGTATTGATTGATTGGATATCCCTTATAAAATCCGGGTTTCTAGCTATTTATAACCTGATTGACTCCTGACCTAACACGACTAAGTTACATAATAGGTAAAAATAAAGACGACTCGGACTTGAACTCCTTGGTTGAGCCCGACACGTCTTCAAAGCCCATCGCACTGGTCCATATGAATCCTTTTGGTTATGCTTGACCCACATAAGCTTCTTTATTTTTAGGCAGATCCTTTTCCTTAATAAATCAGTCGTTTATGTTTACAAAATATTAAATTTCTCGGTCCAAAATCTGGCGTAAACAACTATGAATTAGTGATGATGTAAAAGGTAAGCAAGTTCTAAAGAAAGTTTGAAAGCTGTGGTACCCTTGGCCTTCAGAAAGAGCAAGTATATGCAGTTGTTTTGCATTTTTGAAATATACAAGTTTTCGTAGGTGTAAATACTCTTTCTTATTATCCTTGAGAGACTGTCTTAGAACTCTCATGTTTTCTTTTTCTTTTTCAGATCTTTCTCCTGGTTTTGATCATCACCGTTCACCTACTTGTTACGGAGATCCAAAAACAAAAAAGAACATTGTGCCTTATTCTAATCTGAGTCAATATGTAGGATAATGCTCCTGTATTATACTGGCCTTGTGACAGAGACAAGGATATTTGTCATGCTTCTTGCATCTAATTCTTTACTTGGCTGAAAGGCACCATGTTTTTAAATTGAGGTATTTGTAGCTGAAAGGTGAGGCTTCATATCTATGACTAGGCAAAAAAATGTTTTCTATTTTACCACGTCACTGTTTTTACTTTGGAGCGCCTGATCTCGATTAGGGGTCACTACTAGAGAACAGCTCTTTAGACGATTTGCAAAATCAGCATTAGTCACGGAAAAATTTGCGACCAGGACTGAAAGGTCTTTAGCCCCGGTTGGTAACACCAACCGGGGCTAAAGTTCCCCTGCCCAACGGCTCATTTGTCAGAGGGACCTTTAGTCCCGGTTGGTGTCACCAACCGGGGCTAAAGGTCAATCTTTAGCCCCGGTTGGGACTAAAGGTTTTGCCCCAGTTGCTGTATCCAGTCGGGGCTAAATGTTGGCATTTAGCCCTGGCTGGGAATAAGGGCCGGGACTAAATATCCCTCCCTATATTTGAACTGTTCTTCCACCTTCAGCCCTGCCCGAGCTCTCACTGTCTTCATTTTCTTCACTCAGTTCTTGCTTGCTGCTTGTTTGCTCTCTTCTCCGGTGATTTTTGTTTGATAACATATCTTCGGCGATTGATCTATTTCATCACATCTACGTCGACATCGACTCGTTCAAAGGTTACTGGCTTCAGTTTTTCATATTTTTAGCTGCCACATATATATGTGGGTTTTGAAGCAATTTTAAGTTCATTCACTTGATAGTTTAAATTAGTACCCTAAAAACAAAATGTGACCGGTTTAATTAGTTTATTTTAATTTTTTGGAGAAATAGAGATCATTTAAATCATTTGTTTATAAAAATTAGAAATATATAATACTTTAGTTTACAAAATGTGACCGGTTACTTAGTTTATTTTAATTTTTTAGAGAAATAGAGATCATTTAAATCATTTGTTTACAAAAATTAGAAATATATAATACTTTAGTTTACAAAATATGACCGGTTTAATTAGTTTATTTTAATTTTTTAGAGAAATAGAGATCATTTAAATCATTTGTTTAAAAATTAGAAATATATAATACTTTAGTTTACAAAATGTGACCGGTTTAATTAGTTTATTTTAATTTTTTTGGAGAAATAGAGATTATTTAAATCATTTGTTTACAAAAATTAGAAATATATAATACTTTAGTTTACAAAATGTGACCTTTTTAATTAGTTTATTTTAATTTTTTGTTGAAATAGAGATCATTTAAATCATTTATTTACAAAAATTAGAAATATATAATACTTTAGTTTACAAAATATGACCGGTTTAATTAGTTAGAGAAATTTAATTATGTGATATACCATATAATTTCATTTGTTTACAAGAATGAGAAATTTAATTATTTGATATACCATATAATTTTATTTGTTTATAAGAATGAGAGATATAATTATGTTATATGTCATTTTATAATTTCATTTGTTTATTAGAATGAGAGATATAATTATGTGATATGTCATATAATGCAGATGATGACACATCAGTGGATGTACAATGTCGTTCGTCGCTCAAAAGAGTTCATTGATGGCGTGCATTATTTCTTAAGAGTGGCCGAGGCAAACAAGCGAGATGGTTTTATGTGCTGCCCATGTGCCCTGTGTAATAATTCAAAGGAATATTCTAGGTCAAGTAGTCTTCACTCGCACTTGTTGAAGTCGGGTTTCATGCCAAACTATATTTGTTGGACGAAGCACGGAGAAACTGGGGCTATGATGGAAGAAGGTGAAGAAGAACAATTGGACCCTGACGATGATATTATTGCTCAGTACGGTGACTTTGGTGATACTGCAATGGGGGAAGGTGAAGAAGAGGCAGGTGCAGAAGACACACTGGCTGAAGATGATGCTCTTGGTGATGTCATTCGTGATGCACAAAGAGATTGTGAAAGTGAAAATGAGAAGGCTAAGTTTGACTATATGCTAGAGGATCACAGGAAATTACTATACCCATCTGCTGCAGATGGACAAAAAAAGTTGGGTAGAACACTGTAGTTGCTACGATGGAAGGCACAGAATGGTGTATCTGACAAGGTATTTGGACAATTATTGAAGATTATAAAACAAAAGATGCTTCCGAAGCCTAACGAATTGCCTGCAACTACATACGAAGCAAAACAAGTCGTATGTACTTTAGGATTAGAAATCCAGAAGATACATGCATGTCCTAATGACTGCATCCTGTACCGTGGCAAGGACTACGAGAATTTGGATGAATGCCTTGTATGTAAAACGTCACGGTATAAGATCAGGCGAGATGACCCTGGCGATGTTGAGGGTGAAGAATGTCCCCGGAAGAAAATCTCTGCCAAGGTTATGTGGTACGCTCCTATAATACCACGTCTGAAATGTCTGTTCAGAAAAGGACCATGCAAAGTTGGTACGATGGCACAAAGAAGACCGTAAGGTAGACAACATGTTGAGACACCCTGCTGATGGGTCCCAGTGAAGAGCAATAGACAGAGAATTCCCGGAGTTTGCAAAAGAGGCAGGAAACTTAAGGTTTGCTTTAAGTACGAACGAGATGAATCCTTTTGGGGAACAGAGCAGTAGTCATAGCACGTGGCCTGTTACTCTATGTATCTACAACCTTCCTCCATGGTTATGCATGAAGCGAAAGTTCATTATGATGCCGGTGCTCATCTAAGGCCCGAGGCAACCTGACAACGATATTGATGTCTACCTGAGGCCATTAGTTGAGGAACTCCTACTTTTATGGAGTAAATCAGGTGTACGTATGTGGGATGATTACAAACAGGAACACTTTTACATGCGAGCATTGTTGTTCGTAACAATCAATGATTGGCCTGCTCTAAGTAATCTTTCAGGACAGACAAACAAGGGATATAATGCATGCACACATTATTTTGATGACATGGCTAGTGTATATTTGAAAAAATGTAGAAAGATAGTGTACCTTGGGCATCGTCGATTTCTTTCTGTGAATCACTAGGTTAGAAAGAAAGGCAAGCATTTGAAAGGTGAGACAGACCACCGGAGCAAGCCTCGCAACAGAACTGGGGAAGATGTACTTGAGATGATCAAGGATGTGAAAGTAGTCTTTGGAAAGGGGACGAGCAGTGAACCTGTTCCGAAAGATGCTACGGGACACGCACCCATGTGGAAGAAGAAGTCAATATTTTGGGAGCTACCCTATTGGCATCTACTAGAGGTCCGCCACGCGATCGACGTGATGCACCTGACAAAGAATCTTTGTGTCAACCTTCTAGGATTCATGGGTGTGTATGGGAAGCCTAAGGATACACTTGAAGCACGACAAGACTTGCAGCGCATGAAAGAACGAGACAACCTACATCCAGAGAAGACAGATGATGGACGCCATTACTTAAGACCTGCTAGCTACACTCTTAGCAATGAAGAGAAGGAAATCATGTTTGAATGCCTAAACAACATCAAGGTCCCATCTGGATTCTCCTCCAATATAAAGGGAATAATAAATATGCAAGAGAAGAAATTCTGAAACTTAAAGTCGCATGACTGCCACGTGCTTATGAAGCAATTGCTTCCGGTTGCTTTAAGAGGAATTCTACCTCCACATGTACGTCTGGCCACTGTGAAGCTATGTGCATTCCTCAATGCAATTTCTCAGAAGGCAATTAATCCACTAGAACTGGCTACTCTACAGAATGTTGTGGTTCAATGTCTTATGATTTGAGTTGGTGTTTCCTCCATCCTTCTTTAATATCATGACACACCTCCTAGTTCACCTGGTCAAGGAGTTTCATATTCTCGGTCCTATGTTCCTACACAACATGTTCCCCTTTGAGAGGTTCATGGGACCACTGAAAAAATATATTCACCAACGTGCTCGCCCAGAAGGAAGCATCGCTAAGGGCTACGGGACATAGGAGGTCATTGAGTTCTGTGTTGACTTCATTCCTGACCTTGACCCGTTTGGTGTTCCTGAATCGCGGCACGAGGGGAGGCTGAGTGGAAAGGGGACACTAGGGAAGAAAACATATGTCGGTACGGGGGACGATTATTTCAATAAAGCGCACTACACAGTTCTTCAAAACTCCTCCGTGGTGGAGCCATATGTCGAGGTACACAAGGAGTTCCTACGATCCCAATTTCCAGAGAAGAATGAAGTTTGGATTACATGTGAGCACATGAATACTTTTAGCACTTGGTTGCGAAAAGAATGTCTGGGTGATAGCAATATTGATGAGCAACTATATTTGTTGGCTAGGCAACTATCGTGGCACATCCTCATGTACAAAGGGTATGAGATAAATGGAAATACATTTTACACCATTGCCCAAGATAAAAGGAGCACAGACCAAAACAGTGGTGTTCGCGTAGATGCCACATACCCAAATGGGAAGAGGCAAACATATTATGGCCGCATAGAGGAGATTTGTGAACTAGACTACGCATCTAATTTTAAAGTCCCTTTGTTTCGATGCCAATGGGTCAAGACGATCGGAGCTGGAGTAACAGTTGACAAAGAGTATGGAATGACAACAGTGGATCTCAACAATATTGGATACAAAGATGAACCATTTGTCCTTGCTGCTGATGTGACTCAGGTGTTCTACGTGAAAGACATGTCTACAAAACCCAAGAGAGAGAAAAATGATGATAAATCAACCAAAGAGCCAAAATGCCACATAGTTCTTTCAGGAGGAAGAAACATCGTGGGAATTGAGGACAAGTCAGACATGTCAGAAGATTATGAAAGGGATGACCGAATACCGCCCTTCAGTGTGACCAAAGACCCAAGCATCCTCCTAAATGCTAAGGAGACTCCATGGTTACGACATGATCATAACCAAGGGACATACGTCAAGAAGAAGATCACCAGTGTACCCGCTTGATATATAGTGATGTTTTAACTATATTATGTATTACAGTTTTTGTGTAATTAATAATGATTATGGATAGTCATGGTTCGTTGATGTCAGTGTCGAAATGACTTGATTTATTTTTGGCAAGCATATGAGCCCAAATTGATGCCCCACAAGTGATGTTAGATTTTTCTGATCATTATTTTAATTATTACATTTTTCTCGGTGCCGAATAAGATAAAAGCCGATGAATTACACCTTCGACCCTCTGCGGTTTTTCATCAACCTCCATAACATTCTTTTCCTAGGGCATACAGGACCCTGTGTAAAAGTTTGGCACCATTCTGGATTGTTTTGGTGGTAGGCCCAGTTGACCCTATATTTATTGGGTGATAGTGCGCAGTAATTCAATTAAACCGGAAAAAGTAGCAAACCATCTCCGAAAAATCACAAACTTGTTGGTTGCCTCACTCGTGCCACGTGACAGCCTAAGAAAAAGTTTGGGACCAATACAACACAGAAATGTATATGAACTACACAAATTTATCTTTTTAAATTAAATTGCAATTTCACACTGAATTTCTCTATCGTGCATTTGGACAATAAAACATGAACAATCTAAAATTTAACGTTCAGATAATACAAAAATAATTTTCCTATCGGGGACCAGTTGTTTCAGATATTAAAATTTAAAATTATATTTTTGCATTAACAAAATATGAATTGTTATTTACATTTATATTCGTTATTATAAGAAAAGAAAAGAATTTATGTTACAAAATTTTCTACTATAGAATAAGGTAAAAGGAAATACAACTGTTATTTTAAAGTAATTTTATGCCTAATATTTAATTTACTATGCAATTAACAAGTATTAAAATATAGTTATATAGTGAAAACCTAATACAAAACCCAAACTACTAAAAACCCAAAATAGTGACGGGGAAAAACCTTTAGTCCCGGGCGGTGGCACCACCCGGGACTAAAGGTTTCTCGGGTATATAGGGCACAGTGCCCTCCTCCTTCGGATCAGATCGACGTTAGTTGCGCGCCGCCGCCTCCTTCGTCTCCCTCGCCATCGTCCTCGCCGTCTCCAGCGCTGCGCGCCTCGTCCGCGCCCTCGCCATCGTCCCCGCCGTCGTCCGCGCCCTCGCCGTCGTCTTCTCTGCCGCGCCGCTCTCTTCCTCACCGTCTGGCCCGCGCGCGCGGCCAGCGCCGCCGTACGACTGGCCGGCGGCCCAGCGCCGCCTCGCCGTCCTCCTCACCGTCCTCTTCCTCGCCGTGTCCTCGCGGCCGCCTCGCCATCGTCTCGCCCGGCCGGCGCCCGCTGTCGTCCTCGCCGTCGTCCCGCGCCGCCGTACGACTGCCCGGCGGCCCAACGCCGCATCGCCGTCCTCTTCCTTGCCGTGTCCTCGCGGCCGCCTCGCCATCCTCGCGGCCGCCTCGCCGTCGTCTCGCCCGGCCGGCGCCTGCTGTCGTCCTCGCCGTCGTCTCGCCTGGTGTGCACGCCTCGCCGTCGTCGTGGAATGTGTGTGTGCAGTGTGCAGTGTGTGTGGAATGTGTGTGTGCAGTGTGCAGTGTGCAGTGTGTGTGGAATGTGTGTGTGTGGAATGTGTGTGTGCAGTGTGTGTGGAATGTGTGTGGAGTGTGTGTGCAGTGCGTGTGTGTGATATAATATGTTAATAGAAAAAAAATTGATATATTTATATAGAAAATGAATATAAATAGATATATATTTATAGAAAAAGAAAAATGATATATATAGAAATTGATATATATAGATATATATTTATAGAAAAATAGAAAATGATATATATAGAAAATGATATAAATGAATATATATTTATATAAATATGTGCACTGCAGTGTATATATGTTTATAGAAAAATGAATATATATTTATATAAATATATTTATATAAATCATTTGTAGAAAATCATGTTTATAGAAAATGTTCCTTTGCAGTGTATACATATATATTTATAAAAAAAATATATAAATCATGTGTTCCTTTGCAACGCACGGACAGTTGTAGAAAATATTTATAGAAAATGTTTTTTACCCTAACAAAATATTATGTTTACACATGTTGATATAAAGAGGTTGGTCGCATTGACCTCGCCACCGTCCGCCGTCATCCTCACCGCGACGTCATCCTCGCCGCCGTCTGTCGTCGTCCTCACCACGACGTCATCCTCGCCGCCGTCCGTCGTCGTCCTCTCGTCAACGGTGTGTCCTTTGTGATAGATGGAGGAGAAATAATCACTTAGATATATTTTGGTTCACTTAGATATATTTACAAATATATGTTTATGGAAAAATCACTTAGATATATATATTTTGGTTTACTTAGATATGATATGTAAACATTTATTTATATCGGTCGTGTATATGTTTATGGAGTAATCACTTAGATATGTTTATGGAATAATCACTTAGATATGTTTATGGAATAATCACTTAGATATGACTTTTCGTGTATGTCGTTAGTGTTATTTTTACGAATATGGTCTTTATGAATACGTTATTTTTAATGTTGTCAAAACCTAGACCCTAAACCCTAAACCCTAAACCCCAAACCCCAAACCCTAAACCCTAAACCTTAAACCTAAACCCTAAACCCCAAAACCTAAACCCTAAACCCTAAACCCGAAACCCTAAACCCTAAACCCAAACCTGAAACACTAAACCCTAAACCCAATAACCCAAAACCCGAATCACTCATGTATTAAATCCTCGTGTTTATTATCGATCGTGTTACCTTTACAAAGTATTAAATAAAAAATGAATATGGTCTTTTTGAATATACGTTATTCGCAGAAATATGGTGTTTATTATCCTCCATGTTATTCGCAGAAATGGCTGACCCAGTTGACAACATGGAGGAGGTAATGTACAACTTAATCAATAACGACGCTAATCAAGAATTAATAGGTGATGATAATAATAATCAAGAAGTAGATGACGACAGTCAATACTTTGCCGATTATGAAGAAATCATGCAAGAAAATACTAGCGAGGTATACCTACAATCTCTATGTGCACATGAAATTCTAAACAATTTATAAATGTATTTATAATCTACTGTTCCTACATACGAAGCCCTCCGGATCGACAAGGACTATCGGGAAGAGTAGGACCGTACGAGGTCCGAAGAAGCCGTTGGATGGCCGGTACATTATCTCGGAATTCAACGAGGAAATAGGCCAAGTACTTGGAGAACATGCACATAAATTTATAAACCACTATGGGTACCTTGTAAGGGATAAGATCCCGATCAGTGCTCGTGAATGGAAGGAAAAGAAAAGTGCTCCTCATATAAGTTTTGTCTCTGATCTTGATAAGGAATTGGTTTTGCAAGATGTCCTTGCACATTTCACGCTTGAAACAGAAGATAGAAATTTGAAGGAAAGAGTTCGGGACTGGGCTATGAAGAAAATGGCAACACTATTCCAGGGCTGGAAGAAGAAATTGTACAACACATTTATCAAGAAGGACCTAACTCCGGATTTCAACACTAAGGCCTACGTCAAGTTGAGGCCATTTTGGGATGAGTTTGTAGAATTCAAGAAATCAGAAGAGGGTGAGGCACGGGTCGGAAGGCACCAACAAAATGCCCGACAAAAATAATACCACCATCACTTGGGATCAGGTGGCTACAAGAGTGCCATTCCTAAATGGGAAAGAATGGAACGAGAGATGCTAGCCAAGGGCATTGAACCAGAATCAATAAACTAGCCTGAGCGCGCCAAGTATTGGTTTTTTGGTCATGGAGGAAGCCTGGACCTACAGACAAGAAGGATAAAGTATGGCGAAAAACTCCATAGAGCAGCAAAAAGATTTACTTATGCTAGAGAAATGGCTGACAGTGGCAGGTGGCAGCCGAACAGAGAAAAGGACGAGCTGACATACGCCCTGGAGAATCCTGAACATGGTGGGAGAATCAGAGGCTATGGGGAGGTT
The DNA here is from genome assembly GCA_009763385.1 of Coix lacryma-jobi var. lacryma-jobi. NCBI lineage: Eukaryota > Viridiplantae > Streptophyta > Magnoliopsida > Poales > Poaceae > Coix > Coix lacryma-jobi. Next base: position 53,668,780 of record CM019825.1, read on the forward strand.
CGTGGGAGCATGGCTTCCCTCGGGACAAAGAGACCTATAGAAGCCGCGCGAGAAAGAAGGAGGAGGAGGCAGAGCAGATGCAAAGGTTAGAGGAAATGGTTCTTCAGTCACAGGCCATGGCTCGTGAAGCAGTTGAGCGAGAAAAAGCACTTGAAGACAAAATGAGCGAGGAAATAAAAAGGCAAGTTCAGTTAGCAGTAAGTTCGATGCAAAGGCAATCTGCATCAGAGCCGGGAGTCAACATCAGCCCCCCTGGTCAAATGAAAAGCAATCGCGCTTCCACAGAGGTCCCAGACGCAGGATTGCGCTTTCCCATGGACGACATCACCGAGCCTCTCACGACATGTGAACTACACATTCCATAGGGGAATGCCATAGTCATGGTGGCTATAGGTGTTGTATCTCCTATCGATCCTACGAAGACACCAAGATGTCATGGGGAAATAATATCTTTTGGATATGCTAGCGTCTCGGTGGATAGGGTGGTGAAAGGTTACAACAATGTTGAACTTGACATTAAAGGAGGTGATGGCGAGAAGACATTAGGAGAAGCGGAGAAGACATTCATATGTTGGCGCAAGCGCTATATATATCATAATTCCTGGCGCATCACCTCCTCCTCCTCCTCAACAACCTAACCCTAGGTGCGTATGAAAGTGAATGAAAGTTAATAGTATTGGTGGGCTAATAGTGTTGTTTCGGGTCCGAGACCTCGAAACAGCGGGTTGTCGCACGAACGAATGCACAGAGCGAAAGCGGAAGTAAACGAAACAGAGTGGGAAGTTGGGTGAAGTGAACAGTGCCCTCCTTTCCTCCCTGGGAGGCTGAGAGCTCTTTATATTAACCCCGATCGGTTTGAAAGTACAAGAATGCCCTTCCAACCACTCTGTTACAATTACGACGACGCCCTAGTCAGCTACTCCATGGCTTCACGCTGCTTCTCCCGGCATGAGGGGCATCATCGTAACTTTGCCCCCCGGGGGGCCCATCATCCCCCGGCCCCTTTTCCTGGCCGGTGGGGCCACTCTCTCTGACCCAGGCTTCCGGCGTCCTGCGAAAACCTGTGAAAAACCGAGGTCATGAACGACAAAAACTCCCGTCGGAAGCGCCGGGCTCCTTTCGCGCGAATGCCACCATCCGCACGAATGCTCTGTCTTCCCCTGGTCCACTTGCCGAAACGCGTGCTCCCGCGCGGATGCTCTCTTTCGCCCGAAAGCCCCGCATTCCCTTAGCCTGCGAGCCGAAACGCGTGCTTCCGCGCGAATGCTCCCTTTCGCACGAAAGCTCCGCCTTTCCTTGGCCTGCGAGCCAAAACACGTGCTTCGCGCGAATGCTCCCTTTCGCACGAAAGCTCCGCCTTCCCTTGGCCTGCGAGCCGAAACGCGTGCTTCGCGCGAATGCTCCCTTTCGCACGAAAGCTCCGCCTTCCCTTCGGTACCATGGGTTGTAGGCGCCTGCGGTCTGGGTACCGTCCCAACAATAGCCCCTCACGGTCGGATTCGTAAGCTTGCGACATTCGACCGTGTCCTTTCGCTAGGCGCCTACGCCCGCCCAAAAAACCTTCGTTTCGTTTCGAAGCCAAGGTTTTTTTTTTGACCGGATGGGCCCTTTGTCACCCTTAGCATCGTGTTATGCCTGTCAAGCCGTTTTGACGCTTTGTAATCCGTGCCCAGGTGTCTTTTCGTCTTCCTCGGAAACCGTGTGTCATGATGGGATGCCTTTGCGACGCTTAGAACTTCGCGCCCAAACGTCTTTTCGTTTTCCTCGGGAACCGTGTCCTGGCCGCTCGTATATAAACGACGGTCTTTGGGATGGAGGAGGCTGCCAGGCTTGTTGACGCGTCCCCGCTCCCATTGCTTCTCGCGCTCAAAGCCTTACGCCATTCGCTTTCGGCGAAAGTTGCCGGTGTCTTCCTCGATCATTCGCTGGGCGATAAGTGTGGTACGTAGTTCTCTCCTCTTGTTTTTGTTTCTTTTCGTCTTATGTCCTGCAAATTGGTTGTCTAAGTTTGTTTGGTTGCGCATCTTCGCTCCCCCTTTTCTTTCTTCCTTTCGCGTACATTGTTTGTTTATTTGTCTTTCGCGCCATGTTAGATGGCGTCTTCCAGCTCGACGTCGACCTCGGGCTCATCTAGCGAAAGTACGGGCGCTTCTGAGTCAACTTACCGCGAACGTAGCGCCGAAGTGTCCAATGGATCTGGAAGTGCTCCGCGAGTTCCGGGCCACAGCGGAAGTTTGTCTAATGATGGCGACTCTGGCATGGTTTCGGTCCCTACCGATTGTTCTTTTTACCTGGGAGCATCGCGAACGACGGCCGCCGTCTTGCAATCATTGGTCAAAAAAGGGCCTCTAAGGAGAGACCACCTCGCGAATTGCCGCGTCCCCGGAGACGAAGAGGTGCCCATTCCGTGGCCCAACGAAGCCATCGTCTTTCGCGATTACTTCGTAGCCGGGCTTGATTTTCCTCTAGAAGAGTTTGTCTCAGACGTTCTTTCGGGGTTCGAGATACAGCTCCATCAGTTGACACCGAATGCGTTTCTTAGACTCAGCATTTTCGCTCATGCGATGAAGATGTTAGATTGCACACCGCGGGCAGACGTTTTCGTTCGATTTTATGATATTCACCGTCGCCCGACGAAAGTAAACGATCCCTACCTGGGAGACGAGCTACCCAGCGAAATCGGATGCATTAATTTCGTTCCGCGGAAGACACGGGGTAGTGTTTCCATTTCGCTCACGTATCGGAACAAGTGGCCGGATTGGAACCGGTTCTGGTTCTACTACCGCGTGTGCTCAGACAAAACCGTCGCCGCTGAGTTGAGTAAGGGAAAGAGAAAGGGGTCTCCTCTTGTGTCGGTTTTGGATAAATGTCCTGGGAAGCACCTTCCGCCCGTTGTGCTGGGCGACAAGGAGGCAATTCGCTGTGGGGACGCATTCGCACTCACAGCACGATTTCAGATCAGCCGGGATCTGGTCGACGAATGGATGGCCATTGGTATGAACCCGCTCTGCGGTGTGACTTCTTTCGAAGATTTTTCTGACAAGGATGGGTATTGGGGCCCCCTCCTACTGCTAGAAAGACCTGCGGATTTCTCTGATGATGATAGCTATGTGAAACACGTCGAAGCTGAGACGAAAAAATATGCGGTCCGTACTTGCGAAAAGAAAGCGAGTTTCAACTCGGCAATCTCGGCCGGAGCCGCCGCTTGAATCGGGCTTTCAATGCTATGGGCGTTAAGTACGCCGAAAGGCCCTTAATTGACGAGGGCAAGGATGAAGCTGGAGGTTCGAAAACGAAAGGAAAAGGCGCGGCCCGGCGTGGTGGTCGTAGCGGAGTGATCCCTCGGAGGAAAACCACTGAGGTTGGGGACATTCGCATCGGTCGTCTTGTTGCGAAGCCGATGCTTACAAGTCAAGGAATAGTGATGGAGTCGATCCCCGACGTTGATCCTTTCGATCATCCGAGGGTGGTTAGTTTCTTTGCCTCTCTTTTGCTTTGTCTTTCGGTTTATTCGTGGTCTTTGCTTTTCCTTTTCGCTACAATAGTTCCTTTACGATATTGATGATGCGCGCGTGACCTGTCTTATCTTGTCGTTTGTTCTGCAGAGCTCCACTCTCGCTGCTGGGATGGCGCTGAAAAAATCGAGCATGCCTATTTCGCGCGCAGCCTTCGATGATGATGCTTCAGTTGCTGAAATGCCAATATTCGCGAAGGTCGGCGCCCGGAAGCCCTCTGGTCCGCCGAACGTGGCAGAGCGTCCGGCGAAAAAAACGAAGGTTTCTCGCCCCGACACCTCTGCGCGGGCGTCAGGCGACAAGACCGCTGCTGGCGAAAAGGAGAGCGCGTCCCTGAGAATGCCTGCCCCTGCTGCTGCTAACAAAGGTAAGCTATGCCTTTCGCCGCGCTGCATTCGTCTGACCCAGGAAATGGTGGAAGGGCAGCTCTTGGGTTACAGGCGGCTAGTTCTCGACGGGGTGCCCTCGGACTACGAGAACCCGTGCTTATATACTGGCTTGAGCTCATCGAATGATACTGACGAGGCGAAAGAGGAATCTTATCGCGTTGCTCATTCTTTAGGTGCGCCTTCGGACGCCCAACTCGCTTGCCGTCTTGACTATCGTCGGGCTGGAATTCTTCCTGGCGGCAGCGAGGAGGCCACTAAGTTTGTGGAATTCTCGCAAAAAGCTTTCGTCGCGCCGGAGATCGAAAGGGATCTCCTGAAAGTTGATTGTCTGAAACTCGACGACGCCATCTCTTTTCACCTGGCAAGCGTGAGTGTTTGATTTCGCTACAAGTTTTGTAGCTCTTTCGATCTTTATTTTCACCGCTGCTTCGCTTCTATACACAGGCTGCCGTTGTCGCTCGCAGCCAAAGCAATCAGCGGGATCTATATATTCGCGAGCTCGAGCGTGAGAAGCAAGAGCTTGACACTCGAGTGACGAATTTCAAAACCCAAGTGAAGGAGCTTGCCGCCGACCTTGAGCAGCAGACCAAGAAGGCCGACGCTGAGCGCACCTCGAGGAAAACAAGTCAGAAAGAGGTGGAAAACCTCAAGAAGGAGCTTTCGCAGCTGCGGGCCGCCCAAGCCGAAAGGGAAAAACTGCTTTTAACCAATGCTGAGGAGGCCCCGGCTCGCTTCCGCGAATGCCTTCGCAGCCTCGGCGTCGAGGCGGATGGTCCCTCAGAACGTAACGTCGATAGCCTCGTTGGCTGGATTCGCTCCGAGATGGAGTCGCTGGAGGGGCACATGGCCCTTGGCCGAGACTACGCCGCCGTTACCGGCATCAAGGCGATCGGTCATAGCCTTGTGGACGCCGGCTGCTCCCATATCACGGAGCTTTCGGTCAAGGAAGTTGACTACTATTGGCGCACCCCCGAAGCGGCGAAAGTTCTAGGGAAGAGATTTTGTGATGAGTTCTGGCTGGCTGGCGGGAATGATATGTCACTCATGCAATCCGCAGTGGCTCGTGGAAAGGTGTCTTCTACCGACCGCCTGAGCTTTCGCTTGACTTCTGTGTTAGCTATCGCTTTTTCTGCAGCATCCTGCGGCTTAAGTGGTGCTTCTTCTGAGATTTCGCTCTTTTGTGCAGACTCCGGAGGAGAAGACACACATTCGGCAGGTGTTTTCGGAGTACATTTCCGAAAAGCGGGCGCGCGAGGCTGGGCCGGAGGATGAGGCGAGCCCGCCCCAGCCTAATGATGAAGCCCCCGAGAGCTCGGCCGCTGCTGCTGATCGCGATGCGAATGCCTCTCAAGACGCAGCGGTAGACGAATGACTTTTCTAGGGCCCGTTTTTATTATGCTGGTAGCTTGTTCTTGGTCCTTCTGTAAACTTTGGGACTTAAGTTCGAATGTTGTATCTTGAACAGGGCGCGGGTGCGGGAACGCCGGACGTTCTCGACATCTGCCCGTTAATGATTAAGTCAGGCGATATCTGTGTTGGCGGTGACTTGTGGAGGAGTTTTCGCTCTAGGTTTCCGACGGCGTCGCTTTTGGCTTACATGAAAAAACGTGCTAAGAAACTTAGGCGCACAGAAGAGCAGCTACGCGCTTTTTATGAAAACTTCGATCGACGCGAACTTGAGTCGAGACGAATGAGGCGCGGGGCTTCGCGCGCGCCGCCAGGCTTCGGGGGTGCCACATTCGTTAAGTTGGAGCCCGAAGACGCCGTGCCTTCGCCAGATGAAAGGCGATACAACATTTTCCTTGGCCACGGAAGTAGTTTGCGGCCCTGAATTGCGTTGTACAAACTTTACCTCTCAAGTCCGGTGTAATAAAAAATGACGCAGTGGGTTCTATCTTTCGGTGTTGATCGTTATTTGCGAATGCGTGCGTTGTACAAACTTGATTGTCACTTGGACGGTCGTATGTTTTTCTACCTCGTGCGGATTGCTGTTTTTACTGTGTCTTTCGCAGGACAGATGAGGCGGGAATCTTGCGCCGAATGATTTAGTCGCTGTCATCCTACATGTTCGCGCGATAGTGCTTTGGTTACGGGCCCTTTTGGCCGATAGATTGGAGCGATGGAGAGATGGAGCGATGCAAGCCCTCGGCCGATAGCAAAAACTCGCCTGCCCCCACTCACCTAGGCGAGGAGCGATGGCATTCGCGCGAGGGAGCTTTCGGTGCGAGCCCCTCGGCCGATAGCAAAGACGCGGCCACCCCCACTCACTTAGGTGAGGGGCGTTAGCATTCGCGCGAGGGATCTTTCGGTGCGAGCCCCTCGGCCGATAGCAAAGACGCGCCCGCCCCCACTCACTTAGGCGAGGGGCGTTAGCATTCGCGTGAGGGAGCTTTCGATGCGAGCCCCTCGGCCGATAGCAAAGATGCGCCCGCCCCCACTCACTTAGGCGAGGGACGATAGCATTCGCGCGACTTCGCTCGATAATTCGGTTGACGAAAATGTCTTTATGAACACAACATGGGGAGGCGTACAATCGACTATGATTATGATATTGCTCCTGTTGTTATCTAGCAGCATGCTTGCTTTCGCTCGTCTCCTAGCCGCAGCTTAGGATGGATGTGTTACTTGATAGGGCCTTCGCCTAAAGTTACTGGATTGGTGACGGTAGCTCGACGCGACGCCGGTGACACAATCGTCAAAGTGAAACCCCGGTTCCTGGTGCCTCCTATTCGCATTTTGCTTTTGAGCCAACTTTTTGGGACTGATATTTGAATAGAATCGGTAGCTTTGGATGGCTGGGAGGCTTACAACTTGGCGTTTATTTATATCGCCCTACCCCTGGTATGAGAGTACTGCGTTTAATCCCTTGGCTGTACTTCTGAACGCTTGGTAGGTGAAAAGTTAGCATGGCGTTTATGCTTTTGCAACTACTGGTGCCTGCCATGTGTCTTTGCTGACGTTGTGGACCCCATTGTGTTTTCTCGGCTTGGCTTTTACCGTCCTCCCGTATTGTTGGAGGGACGGTTTGCTTTGCCCGCAGGCTTTCGTTCCGCCCTCTCGTTTTATTGGAAGGTCGGTTTGCTTTATAGCCCGAAGGCTTTCGTTCCGCCCTCTCGTTTTGTCGGAGGGTCGGTTTTTTCATAGCCCGCAGGCTTTCGTTCCGCCCTCTCGTTTTGTCGGAGGGTCGGTTTTTCATAGCCCGCAGGCTTTCGTTCCGCCCTCGCGTTTTGTCGGAGGGTCGGTTTGCTTCATAGCCCGAGGGCTTTCGTTCCGCCCTCTCGTCTTGTCGGAGGGTCGGTTTTTTCATAGCCCGCAGGCTTTCGTTCCGCCCTCTCATTTTGTCGGAGGGTCGGTTTGCTTTATAGCCCGCAGGCTTTCGTTCCGCCCTCTCGTTTTGTCAGAGGGTCGGTTTGCTTTATAGCCCGCAGGCTTTCGTTCCGCCCTCTCGTTTTGTCGGAGGGTCGGTTTTCACTTAGCCCGCAGGCTTTCGAGATTGTCGCTGGATGTGAAGGGTCTCTTTTGCCCAACCTCCGCGACATTCTCTTTTCAACACATTTTAATGACGAATGTCTCAACCTTATGTTTGGTTGACTTCGTCTTTTACCGAGCCACGCGATGTTTTGGGGGAATTATGTTTGCTTTCGCGATGTAGCGGTTACATTCGGCTGCCTCATTAAAAAACCTCGCACCCCGATGAAGGGCTTCCCCGGCGAGGAAAAAGAGTGCAGCCGACCTTTGATTACAAGAATGGTGAAAGATGGAAAGGAAGTTTACATCGAAGTTCAAAAAGATAAATTACGGGTAAAAACGGCGCAGATTGCTCGCATTCCATGTGTGGGCTGATTCTTCGCCCTTGTCATCCAACAACCGGAATACACCGGGTGCTGCCATACTTGCCACGATGAAGGGGCCTTGCCATTGCGATTGCAGCTTACCTTGCTTGACTGGCTGCTGAATGGTGACCATGTCTCCAGGCTTGATATCCTTTTGGACTATCGTCTTGTCCCTGTGATGCTTTGTTTCGGCATGGTACTTTTCGAGATTATCTGCAACCTTCAGTCTTACTTCTTCAATAGTGTCGAGTTCGAGGTGTTTTTGTTCTTGGGTTGTTGGGGCCAACTCGGTTCGGAAGGAACCCAGCTTTACCTCTTCCGGTGTGACTGCTTCCTCGCCGTAAAGTAACCTAAACGGGGTGAAGCCGGTAGCTCTGGACCATGAGATGTTGTGTCCCCACACAGCCGTTGTTAAGGTGTTGGCCCACTTGCCTTTCGGCGAGTCGTATAAGGATTTCGAAATTGCCGAGAAGATTAGGCCATTCGCTCTCTCGACAGCCCCGTTTGCCTGTGGGTAATTTACTGAGGCGAAGTTAAGCTTTATGCTGAGCTCATCACAGAAACTCCTGAATTCGGCGTAGTCAAATTGCTTCCCATTGTCGCAGGTGATGAATGACGGAACACCGAAGCGACAGATTACCCTCTGCCAGACGAATTTGGTTAAGGAGGTGGAAGTTATGCTAGCAAGAGCCTTCGCTTCCACCCACTTGGTGAAATACTCGAGAGCAACTGCTGCGAAACGCAGGTTGCCCGGAGCTGCCGGTAGCGGGCCGACTATGTCGATGCCCCATCTTTGCAAGGGCCAGGTCGGTACTATCGGCGTGGTTTCATTTGCTGGGGCTTTCTGATTTTTGGCGAACATTTGGCAACCTTTGCAACATTTTACCAGCTCTCTGGCGTCTGATGCGGCGGAAGGCCAATAAAATCCTTGCCTCATTGCTCTATGCGCTATTTCGTGAGGCCCTCTGTGCGCTCCGCACATTCCGGCGTGCATTTCTTCGAGTAGTTGAGTGCCTTCGCGCTTGCTTATGCATTTCAGAAGAGGAGTTGTTATCCCATTTTTGAACAATTGCTCTCCGATGATTGAGTAACCTTTCGCTCTGCTGGCCATCCTTTCGGCATCCTTCCTAGACTCTGGCTCGTATGTCCCGGATAGATAGGCGAATATCTGCGACCTCCAGTCATCACTGGCGATAGCATGTACCGAACTTGGATGTTCTTCCTCCTCTTTCACTGCTTTGGCCGAAAGCGCTTGATAGAAGACGTCTGGTGGAAGTGGTAGATTTTGTGCTGCGGCTTTGGCCAGTTCGTCTGCCTCTGTGTTTTCGGCCCTTGGAATGTGACGTAAGGTGAAACCAGTGAAATACTTCTCCATTCTTCTGATTGCTGCCAGATACTTGGCTAGCTCTGGTTCTCTTGTTGTGAAATCCTTTTCGGCGTGACCAGCAACGACTTGGGAGTCTGACTTGACCATGCATCTTCTCGCTCCGATTGCTCGGAGCTTTCATAAACCCAACAATACGGCATCGTATCGGTGTTGTTTGTTGTGAGGAATTGCAGCCTTGCGACAAATCTGACCTTCGGTCCTCTTGGTGGTGTAAGGATCGCCGAGACTCCGGCTCCAGCCATTCCCCATGCGCCGTCACAGTTCACTGTCCACACGGGCTCCTCGAATTCAAGTGTTGTGTCGAAAGCGGCGGGGGTCCAATCTGCTATGAAATCCGCCAATGCCTGCGACTTGATTGTGGATCGGTGTTGGAAGTCGATCACATATTCGTTTAGCTCCGCCGCCCACTTGCCAATTCGGCCGATAGCTTCGTTGTTGCGGAACAGGGCTTCCAATGGCTGAGCCGAAAGAACTATGATGTGGTGAGACTGAAAGTAGTGCTTTAGCTTTCTAGAAGCCATTACTACTGTGTAAGCTATCTTCTCCAGCTCTGAGTAATTCAGTTTTGCACCAGAAAGGGCCTCGGAGACGAAGTAAATCGGGAACTGCGTCATCTTGTTTGCATGCTCCTTCTCTTCCACCAGTACTGCGCTTACGGTGGTGTGCGATGCTGCGAGATACAACAAGAGTGTCGCTTCCAGCGACGGCTTGGATAGCGTGGTCAGTTTTGTCAAATACTCCTTTAGTTGCTGAAAAGCCTGCCGCTGCTCGTCCCCCAATCGAAAGGGTCGGAGCTACGTAGAGTTCGGAAGAAAGGCAACCCTTTTTCAGCGGACCTTGCGATGAATCTGTTCAAAGAAGCCAGCCTTCCTGTCAACTTTTGCACTTGCTTTCGGTTTGAGGGCGGTTGCATGTTGATGATTGCCGCTATCTTGTCGGGATTAGCTTCAATTCCTCTTGCCGATACCAGGCAACCGAGGAGCTTGCCTTTCTTGATGCCGAAAATGCACTTGTCAGGGTTAAGCTTCAAACCACTCTTTCGGAGATTGCCGAAAGTCTCGAGCAAGTCTGCCTGATGATCTTCCTGTCTATTGCTCTTGACCACTATATCGTCAACGTAAGCCAGCAAGTTTTTCTTTTGCTTCTGGTTTTTGAACACCTTGTCAGTCATCCGCGAGAATGTTGGGTCTGCATTCCGTAGCCCTTCCGGCATTCGTCGGTAGCAGTATGTACCCGTAGGGGTGACGAAACTGGTTTTCTCCTCATCGTCGGGATGAAGCCAAATCTGGTGATAGCCTGAAAAACAATCTAGCAAGCTCATTATCTCGCAACCGGATGCAATGTCGACAAGCTTGTCGATACGAGGCAAAGGATACGGATCCTTCGGGCAGCATTTGTTGAGGTCGGTGAAATCGACGCACATTCGCCATTTTCCATTCTTCTTTTTCACCAAGACAACATTCGCCAGCCATTCGGGGTACTGGACTGGTCGGATTACTCCCGCATCGAGTAATCTTTCCACTTCGGCTTTCGCCGCGTCTGCCCTTTCGTTTGACATCTTTCTCAGTTTTTGCTTTCTGGGTTTAGCGCCGCTTGCGATGTTCAAACTGTGCTGGGCGAGATCTCTGCTAACGCCTTGCAAGTCGCTTGCTGACCAAGCGAAAATGTCATTGTTGTTCGCAAGGAAGGATGCCAAAGCGTTCCTTTCTTCTTTCGGCATGCTTGACCCAATGTGCACGGCTCCTTCGGGCCTGGAGGCCGTGAGCGGAATTCTTACCGTTTCTTCGGCTGCTCCAACCTTGCATTCCGACGGGCTGACGATAGCATGCTCTTCGGTGGTTGTTTGCATTTCGTCTTTATTGGCCACCTCATTGATAAGGCTGTAGCCTGGGGTTGGTTTTCCCTCAATTCTTCTAGAAGCTTGCTGATCTCCATGTATAGCGATAATGCCGAAAGGGGATGGCATCTTCATGCACAGGTAGCTTTGCTTGATGACAACGTTAAACTTGTTGGTGAAACCTCTGCCGAAAATGGCAGTATACGGATAGTCCATGTTTACTATGTCGAATGTCAGTATTTCGGTGCGGACTCTTTCCCCTTCGGCGAAGGATACAGGGATTTGCTTTTTGCCGATAGCATCGATCTTTCTTCCTCCGAACCCGTACAGTGAATTGTCGGCGGGGTCCAAACTGCGCCTGTCGAATCCCATCGCCTCGAAAGCTTTGACGAACAGGATGTCTGCTGAGCTTCCGGTGTCAATCAGAATGTTATGCAAGGTGAAACTGGCCACATTGGCCATGGCGACGAAAGCGTCACAATGCGGATAGTCGCGGACTTTGAAATCGGATTCGTCAAAGCATATCGGCGCTAGCGACCAAGCTGGCTTGTTCAGTGGGAGTCTTGGTGATACCGTCTGGACTCTTCATTGATAGTCCCTTCTTGCTCTCTTACTTTCGTGCTCAAGATTAGATACGCCCGTGATGGCGAAAATGTGGCCTCTTGACGAAAGGATGTTGTTGACTGCGCTAGTTTCATTTTCCATTTCCTGCCCCTGCTGGTAGCCTGGCTGTGCTTGCTGCCCATGAGGTTGGGTTTGAGCTGGAAGCATTGGTGGCGGCGTTGGCTGACGCTGATAATGCATAGGTGACGAAACTGCCACCGACTGCGGCGCAAAGACCGGAAGCTGATAGCCCTGATACGCCGGATTGTACCAATGTAAATTTTGGGGATGCATGTACTGCGAAGGATGCATGGGTGCGCCTGCGTAATTGCTGCATGCTGCCGCCAATGCTGTCGGGTCTTGCGAATTATGAAAACATGCTTTGAGCTTTCGGCAGAGGCTGAAACTTGATCCTTATCTTTCAGCTCTTTCGCCATCTTGCTGTATTTGCAGTCCCGAGTGGTGTGACCCAAATTGCCGTCACAAATGACGCAATATGGTGGCCTGGGTCCTCTTCCGCGGCCTCTACCGTCTCGTCCGCCGCGTCCTGTCCTTCCACTGCGCCCTCCGCGGAACGGTTGATCAAACCCTCTTTGGGGCTGAGAGTCAGCCATGTCAGGCCTCTCTGTGCCTGTCGCTGATTGTGCTGGTTCTTTCTGCAAATTGTTGATTGAACGAAAAGGCCTGACAATCCTTTGATTCGGCACGGGCGGTGGCCGACTTGCTTTCGTCGCTTGCCTCTGCGTCAGGCGGGCGGCCTTGCGTCGCCGAAAGTCATCATCCGACCTCGTGTACGCATTCATTACGTCGAACAATTCCTTGACATCTTTCGGCGGCTCCCTGGACAAATGAGTGGCGCACTGCCCAGTCCCCAAGCCTTCGATGGCTGCTGTGATCACCGCGGCTTCCGGCACATTCGGGGCTTGAGCTTTCAGCTGGATGAAACGTTTGAGGTACTCCGAAAGTGGCTCGTCGTCTTGCTGGGTGCAATTCATGAGATCCCGCGTGGTCTTGACATCCGGTCGGAATCCTTGGAAAGTGGCCAGCAGTTCGGCCTTCAGCTGTGCCCACGAATAGATAGACAATGGCTTGAGGGTAGTGTACCAATCGTGGGCCACGTCTTCGACTGCCAGGATGAGAGATTTTGCTAAAGCCTGATTGTCTCCGCCTGCCGAAAAAACAACTGTCTCGTAGCTTGCCAAGAACTTGCGTGGGTTTGCTTTACCGTCGAAAGTCGGAATGCAGGGCTTGTAATTGAGTGGCCACGGATGAGCTTGCAACTCCCTCGAGAGTGGAGAGGTTTCGTCGATGGCGTTGCCGAAAGCTGGCGGTTGCTCTCGCCTTGGTATGAATGCGTTTTCTTGCGCTATCGGATTTGGGTCCGCCCTGGCCCTTTGTAGCTCCTGAATTTCCTTCTCGAGTTGCCTCCTCTGCGCCTCAGCTCGCCGAATGGCATTGCGAGTCTCGTCTTCTCTTGCTTTCGCCGCCAACTGCTGCTGCAGCTGGTCTCTTTGCAACAACAGCCTTTCGATTTCCCCTTGCTGCTGGGCCAGCGTCTTGATTGCTTGGGCGTGTCTTGTGATTTCATCATCGTCTTCATCCTCATCATCGAACTCGTCCTCGACGTGCCCATCCGGCGTGCCGTCTCTGCCCAAAGTCCGCTGATCCTGAGGCTGCACGCCCTGGCTCGTCGATGCTCCCAGCGGCGGCTGCACTTCTATCGACAGAGCGCTGCCGAAAGGTGGTGGCTCTGCAACTGCGTTTGGTGGAACCTGGCTAGCTGGGACTAAAACCGCGACGGTGCCGAAAGCATCCTTTCTCGCGGCGATCGTCTCCGGATTGTCGACCGTCTTCGGCGCTTTCCTTGGCGGCATGGTAAGCTCGGGCGACAACCACGGTGGGCGCCAATGTTGTTTCGGGTCGGAGACCTCGAAACAGCGGGTTGTCGCACGAACGAATGCACAGAGCGAAAGCGGAAGTAAACGGAAGAGAGTGGGAAGTTGGGTGAAGTGAACAGTGCCCTCCTTTCCTCCCTGGGAGGCTGAGAGCTCTTTATATTAACCCCGATCGGTTTGAAAGTACAAGAATGCCCTTCCAACCACTCTGTTACAATTACGACGACGCCCTAGTCAGCTACTCCATGGCTTCACGCTGCTTCTCCCGGTGTGAGGGGCATCATCGTAACTTTGCCCCCCGGGGGGCCCATTGTCCCCCGGCCCCTTTTCCTGGCCGGTGGGGCCGCTCTCTCTGACCCAGGCTTCCGGCGTCCTGCGAAAACCTATGAAAAACCGAGGTCATGAACGACAAAAACTCCCGTCGGAAGCGCCGGGCTCCTTTCGCGCGAATGCCACCATCCGCACGAATGCTCTGTCTTCCCCTGGTCCGCTTGCCGAAACGCGTGCTCCCGCGCGGATGCTCTCTTTCGCCCGAAAGCCCCGCATTCCCTTAGCCTGCGAGCCGAAACGCGTGCTTCCGCGCGAATGCTCCCTTTCGCACGAAAGCTCCGCCTTTCCTTGGCCTGCGAGCCGAAACGCGTGCTTCGCGCGAATGCTCCCTTTCGCACGAAAGCTCCGCCTTCCCTTGGCCTGCGAGCCGAAACGCGTGCTTCGCGCGAATGCTCCCTTTCGCACGAAAGCTCCGCCTTCCCTTCGGTACCGCGGGTTGTAGGCGCCTGCGGTCTGGGTACCGTCCCAACAAATAGTATAAATGGATACTCATACCATGTTGTTTTCGCAGCAGGACATCCCCCAACCTAAGTCCAATTATCCATTCACCACATGATCACAGTGTTGCGGGCGATGACGATCAAGATCTAACACAACGGGATCCATCACCGCGCCACCGGCCCCACCATCTCCTCCACGATGAGATCCAACACCGCCACCGGCACCATCTCTCCCACGACGTGATCCAACACAGCCACCGGCCCCACCATCTCCTCCACAGCGGGCTCCAACACCGCCACCTGCCCCATCTCCACGGCGGGCTCCAACACCGCCACCGCCAACAAAGAAGAGGCCTATCACACAAACAAAGGCGTCAGCCCCACCACCTCCGAAGAAGACAACCTCTGTGATAAAACCAACTACAATTCCCAAGATGACAAAACTTTCCTATGACCAGACCGATGAGGAGATTGAAGCTGTAGTGCAAAAAGACTTGAACAAGTTCTTCGACGCTGCCATTGCTAGTAGTCGAGCAAAACAAAACCCGGAGAAGCCATACCTTTTTGTTCGTCCTGAAAAACTAAGGCAAACTATGGACGCTCACCAAAAAATGGTACGTGCTGCCCGTAAGGCTTCGCCAAAATCAGACTATGATCGCACGCTCAGCAAATCAATTGAGGAGGCGAAGAAGACAAAGAAGAGAGCTGGAAAGGGTGTCCCACAGCTCGAGGAACAAACACAACAATCAGTGCCCCCTCTAGTTGTTGGGAATGAATACGGTACAAACATGGACATCATACAACGAACATATGGACACGTTGATCCTGAGCAACTGCTCAAATTTTTCGAGGAAACTGGTTTAAATGTGGAAAACATACTCGGAGAAGCAGGCATCAAAAGTGCTCCAGAAGTTGATAAATGGCAGATGGCATATGTATATGGTCAAAGTATACACAACCCAGTGGCCCTAAGGGATCTTGGTACGCAAATGCACTTGCTAAATCAGTGGTACCTCACGGCGTGTCGTAGAAAAGCTGATGACTATATTTGCGTCTGAATTAGAGACTGTTGACATTAGTTATCTATCAAAATTAAAGGATAAATAAATATGAAAAGGGCATGAATTCAATCACCAATAAAGGTTTAGGGTTTTAATTGACAATATTCCACGAGTTTTGGTGAATTGTTATTCTGCATGGACTAAACAGGAAAACCATCACTGATTACTTCTCCTAGAAGGAAACCGATGGAAGATTACGAAACTGGCACGTCAGGAATATTCCAGAAGGACCTAGAGGACACCAGAGGACACCACGAGGCGGGACACCCCGAGAGGCCGCCAGGTGGGACCGATGAAAGGTCCTAGTTTGGTTTTGGTAATTGAGTGACAACTTTAGGTGGACTAATTGTGTTTATGTGAGATACACAGGAGATTAGTCCACAAGTACACATGTGATGAAGGAGCTTATTCATATGTGACATAACATGGAGTCATGTGGCTAAGGTGGTGAAGATCAAGGCAAGACTTGGCTTGATGGACCGATTGCGAAGGTGAAGGGCAAGTTGGAGGCTTTGAAGCCGTTGGTACCGAGTGTCGGGGGGCTTGAGCAAAGACTTGGCGCCGAAGGACTGAAGCAGTGGTGAAGAGCAAGTGAGGTCAAGATCGATGGACCATGGAGGCCATGTGATGATATGAAGTGGATCATATCATTTGATGATAGGTTGGTGCATGTGTTGCATCAACACCCGAAGGAGATGGAATGGAATGCGCAAGGCAAAGGTATATTTGTAGGGCATTTCATTTCACCGGTCATAGGTGTGTCGAGAAGTTTATGACCGGGTTTAGGATAGATGGCCGTACTATCAAGAGGAGCAAACTTGTTTGCATATCGATCATCTAGTGCCACTTGAGCGATCTAACTTTGTGACGTGTTAGGATCGAGTGGCGAGGCAAGAGCTAAGTGCTAATCCTTTGAAAAATATTGTGAAAATGCTAACACACATGCACAAGGTGGTGTACCCTTGGTGGTGTTGGCACATTTGCAAAGGAGAAGAAACCAGAGTTGAAAACATGGTTTTCAGGCATGACCGGACGCTGCAACAGCGACCGGACGCTATTGCAACATGCGTCCGGTCACTATTGAAACAGTGACCGGACGCTAGTGCAACATGTGACCGGACGCGCCTGTAGCACTGTTCCCGGGAGGCAACGCATGCAAGAGAGTTGTGACCGGACGCGTCCGGTCATGAGAAAACGTCTCTGGAACCTCTCTGTTCGCGACCGGACGCTGAGTGAAACATTGACCGGACGCTAATGAAACATGAGTCCGGTCACTAATGAAACATCGACCGGACGCTACTGCAACATTGACCGGACGCGTCCGGTCAGTACGCAGTCAGCCCATTCAAAGGCATAACGGCTAGTTTTGCTTTGGGGTCTATAAATAGAAGTGGTGGCCGGCCTTGGCTGATGCTTAGCACCCTTGGGACTTGGTGTCCATGCTTGGGGAGTGCTAGGAAGCCCTCTAACTCACTTGTGCTTGCTAGTGCGCGAATCGTTGCGAGTGAGTGATCGCTAGTGCGTTGCATTGAGAGATTGCATCGAGTGGCACTAGGTGTTCGTGTTGCAAGCCAGTGGTGCTTGTTACTCTTGGAGGTTGCCACCTCCTAGACGGCTTGGTGATCGAGTCTCCGTCGTGAAGCCCGCGTGAAGATTGTGTGTGGCTCCGGAGAAGGATTGTGAGGGGCATTGTGCTCGCCCCGCGGGGATCGCGAAGAGCAACTATAGTAGAGCGTGTCATTGAGTTACCCTCACTTGTGGGTGAGTTCTTTCGGCGCTCGAGTGTCGAGCTAGGTGTGGTGCCTATTAGCCGCTGAACTACCAAGGTGTGTGGTCGACACAACGGGGACTAGCTTTGTGGCAACCAAGTGAACCTCGAGGGAAAAATCACCGTGTCAACTTCGTGTTCATCTTCTCGGTGGTTTGCAAACTCCATTCACTAGCTTGTATTTACTCGTTCATATACTTGTGCTAGTGTAGATTGCTCTTGTGCTCCTAGTTAGCTTGTGTAGCTTGCTAGTTGCATTCTTTGCTTGTGTAGCATAGAGTTGATCCCATGAGTGACTGGTTGACTTGTAGTCTTGCTAGTCACATTGCTTAGTTTGTGTAGCTAAGTTGAGCTCTCTAATTTGGCTTGTGTAGCCTTGTTATTGAGCATTGCTAGTGAGCTTAGGCTTTATGCTTTTGCTTAGTGGCATGTGTAGGAGCTCCCCGGTTGATTGAGTACTAGTTGCTTAGGTTTGTGTAACCTTACAAGCTAGAATTGTTTAGGTGAGCTCTAGCTAGCCCGAAACCTTATTTGCATTGTTTAGGATCTTTTATAAGGTGTCATAGAGTATAAGTAGAGGGGTGTAGTCTTGGCTAGACCGATAGTTTTAATTCCGCATTTGTTTCGGTTAGCCGGTGCGATTAATTTTAGAAAGGACTATTCACCCCCCTCTAGTCCGCCATCTCGACCCTTCAACCGACCGGTCCCACCCTAGGACCGGTTGGTCTCCCCCTGGGCCCGCTGGACTCCATCTTCTGGAAGCTTCCTCCACCGCCTTTGAGGATCCATCTCAGCCCTACGTGAAGTCGGTTTGATCTAACGGCCGCGGTTGATCCCTCAGGGCTATATATTCAGGCCCCCAGGCCCCATGGTAGAACAAGTCTCTCTTCAGAAAAGTCTACGCCTCATTCAGAAACCCTAGAAGAAGACTTCAAGAGCCATCTTTCAAGTAGAAGACTAGTTACCCCTCTAGTTTAGGTTTAGAACCTAGTATTATACTAGAACTAGAAGAGAGAGAGAGAGAGAGAGAAAGAGATCAAGAAGGAGCTCCGGCCTGTCGGATCAACTTCTTCATCTTGTACCTGTGGATTCAAGTTTATCTTCAACTTGCTTCAGCGATTGTTTCAGTAATCAATGTCTGTATTTAATTTTGAGCCATTGTTCTTGTTATTCTTAAGGTTTATGACTCTCTTTTGAGTACTTTAATTCTAGTCATTCTAGAGTTAGAGTAGTTGGATAGTGTAAGCGTGGTGCTTAGACTTGATAGCTCATAAATGCCTCCTATAACGCCGGTAGTAGTGGTTATTCGCAAGGGTGACTCTTATAGCCTTGTTGATTCTTCTATAGTCCACTTACCCGTGTGTAGGCTCGGTAGGATTATACATTTGCATAAAACACTCATACTCTGTTTGTGACCTTTTATGACAACTTCCCCACTAAGAATAATATAAACATATCACTCTTGAATTAGATTTAGACAGCCTTAATGATCCCCTCTATACTTCTAGATTCTTCGTCCTTGTTAGCTACTCAGGGGTTAGACTTTAAGGCTTAACACTATCCGTTCCTTTGGGTTCGATATTAAAACTGGGTTACTCCGGTGAAGTGCTACATCAGTAGATTTTATTTGTGCGCTTGTGGATAAAGTAGAGTGTGCGTTAATTTATACCAACCAGCATTTCTGGCGCCGTTGCCGGGGAACGGTAGATCATCTTAAGTCTTAGTTTAACCTTGTAATCATACTTTTATCTTTTCCTTTTGTCCTAGTCTTTTCATCATTATTTTTGTGTTCATTCTTATGAATGTTGTTTTTGAATTCCACTCTTATCTATCACTACCCCATGAGCGCAAGCTATAACCAGTAGAATCCTTACACCCTATCATAACATCTGGTTATTAGCTACACTTACCTTTCCGCTGCACTTCCTTCTGTAATGAGCATCGAAATATAATTATGAAATTATTCCTTCGGGTATTCTTGTCACTAACCTTTCCAGGTCTGGAGCAGAAAAGAACGAAGGAACAACAAACACAAGGTATTCCCAACCAATCACCATGTAACATTGAATTACATTCATCCAATCATGATTTGCAAAATCCAAGCTTAGGGAATAGACTTTCTAAGAGCATCTTTTGCCGTGTTGTTATGTTGGCTATCCCTACCTTTAAGATATGCTCATATACTAATCATGCTCTTTCATCACCATCTAAATAAATCTCTATAATACTTTCATGCTACCATCATTCACTATATTATATGTTTAGGTTTGGAGTACATTCATACATCTCTTAAATTAAGCATGGTGCCTAGTTTAGGAGTGGTGATCTTGCTTAAAAAGTTTTTTTTAATTTAAGCAATTAAGTTAAAATGCCTTCCTAGATCAAATTAGACGTGGTGTCTAGGTTGATTTTTGAGCCGATAGTATGCTATAGTGGATGTTGGATATTTTGTTGGACTAACCCCTGCAGGGAAACTTTCAATATCAATTTGGGAAAGTCCGGAGATGAACTCACACTGGAGATGAAGCAAGGCATACAATGAACTTCAACAACTTTGCACGATGAAGACTCAGCTCATTCATCATGGATGAAAGAACTGTGAGTATCAAAGTTTATTTATTTTGTCTTCTACTGCAAGTTATCTTTTGCCTTGAATCATGTTAAAGTGCAGCCAACACATATAATACTAGTCTATGCTAAAATAATCCTAAAAACATCTTTTTATTAGCATAAATGCAAAATACATAAGTTGTGGATAATAACCCATGCTTCAATTTCTTGCAATCCTTTGGGTATATGTCCACTAACATTACGCAGGAGAGAGATTTTGTTCATCCATGGTTTGGTCTAAACATTGAAGATCCAAAACTCAAACCATAGGCACACAAACCTACTCTCAGATCACAAATGGTGCTAGCCTAGCTTTGAGTCTTGCTTTGGCACTGATGACAAACATGATGCAACTTACCTCGTATGAGACAACCTATGCCTGCAATCATCATTGTCCAAGACATCAAGACAAGAAGTGGGAAATTATCCTCTTTTCTAATCAGGAGCTAGCTTGGGAGACAAGATGGTACCACTACAACAATAGCAAGATCTACAAATCCAAAATATGAACATGTTGTTTGGGAATCCATATACATCACAAGCCAACCTGGGAGAGACAATTCTGTTGTCTAGATGTGTTTCACAATCAAAGGGGGAAGGAGAAAACCAGCTTCAAGACATATTGATCTCCTACCTATCACTTTGATCAGTACAAACCACTAGAGGTTGTCCCAATCGAGAAGGAGAATATGATCCATCACTCATTCTTGGAAGATCGTTCTTGAACACCATCAATGTTATCATCTTTGCCGGACCTGGAGAAGTCAACTTTTGGATCTTTTGCTGCATCTTCAACATCTACATCACTTATGAGCAGCCAAAGAGAACCAAGAGAAGACGTCGAAGGGAGAACCAACTGCCAAGAATTGAGGAGGGCATCATAAAGGATGAAGCCACTGCACCACAAGAGTTAGAAGATGGAGAGATAGTACCTGAGCCAGCAAATTAGGAAGAACAACCGAGATCTCCATCATCTAGACACTGTTGAGAGGACAAGTCTCAGTTGTGACATTACAAGACAAAAGACTCTCATGGAGGCACTCGAGTAGCAGCTCTAAATTCAAGTCTCTTGCCAACCCAATGATTAAAGGAAAACAAGAAAGGTTGGCAAGAGAAGAATGCGGAACTGTCCCTACATCCTCATAGTACAGAATTAATACAAGAAAGAGAGAGGATCCTAGTCTGCATACTCGAGGAACAATACACCTTCACTGATAAGTCGACACAAGAGAAGGAAGGTCAATACCTCTAAAGATGATTCAACTGTGATCTTCCTCCTCTCAATCACACTGTGAGACAAACAAGAGAAGACAAGCCATTCATAAACAACAACCAACTAGACAAGAGGAGCTTCCACAAGGTGGTTCGACACATCACTCTTCAATCACAAAGTAACATTTCAAGATAAGTAACCATCACTTTAAAAGCTTCTTCTTGATTCTAGTATGAACATAAATAAAGAATAAAACATGTTTAAGTTGCACCTCACTTGATCGAACCTAATCAACTCAACATGTTTAGTCCTTTGATCTTTGTTCCTAGCTTTACCCTCTTGAATCTCACTATCTTAACTAAATGAGCTAAAATTTTGTGCATCTAACCTTTGGAAGATGATATATCTCAATCATAAAAAGATCGATACATTATGCATAGATTATCCTTCCTCGGGTTAAGTAATTTGATCTGTTAAATATTTTAAGATGCTACTTTCATCTTCTGATCCTATCACTCATGTTAAGATCGAACACATAAACAACAAGTTTGTCTTGTGCAATGTGCCTAAGGTTAGAGGGGAATAAACAAAACTTTTGGTTCTGTTGGTGTTTTTCCACCAACAGAGCCCATGCACTTGATCTCTACCTTGTCTTTATGAGCAGGACACACTCTTGAGCAAAACATGGAGAAGTTTGTCACTCCCAAATTCTACAGAGTGAAGGTCCTAGATCTACAAGAACATGCACACTGAGCAAGATGTTGCCAGCGTCCACAATTAACGCTTCACTTCAAACTGCTGGACGAACAAATGACATGAGTGACACCATATCAAGAGACATAAATAAGAAGGAATGATGGAAGACGTCGTAGTCAGAATTAGAGGTCATGAAGTCCCCACAGACTTCTTGATCCTCGACATGAGAAGATGATGATGTCCACCTCATCCTAGGAAGACCATTCCTCTACGCTGCAAGTGCAATCATCTACAAGAGGAAATCCATTTTCACTTTTCTGGAGAAAAGGCACGATGCAACTTCGTCAACTACATGCCCAATGAAGCACCCAAGAAGAATAGAAGTGAAAGACGCTCTCAAAGCCAAAGAAGACAAACTATCAAGAATAGAGAGGTCAATCACGAAGAAGAAGCTATCGACACTGTCCTAGAAAATAAAGAAGAGAAACCTCAAGACAGTGAACCACAGGAAGTGAAGACTCAAACGAAGAAAGTATGGGAGAAAATGTCCGCACCTAAGAGGTACAATCAATAACAACTTTCCAAACGTCTGACAATCTTGGGAGGTCTGAACCAAGGGAAGATCCGGTTTGCCAGACCTAAATATCCGAACCTTCGCCAAAAGGTAAAAATTGGTAGTTATCTTTATATTTACCTTACTGCATATTTCTCATATTTAATCCATAACCATTTCTTATATCATCATATTAATTCACAAACATTTTAATTAGAAAACAAAATAAAAAAAATATTTTACTGCATCATAAACCATGAAGCCACATGTGAATAATTCTATGGTGTGTAAAAACCCACAGGAATGTTCACCGTGGTGGCATAACAAAATAATAATAATAATAAAAATAAATATGCATACATTCATCTTGTTGCATTTTTTCTCTTGCATCATAAAAATATTAAAATATGAAAACATTGAGAAAGAGATCTTACTGAAATTCTAGACAACTAAGGCTTGAGTGGCCAACCATTAATGCTTAATCTGTTCCACAAGTTTTGTTGTCTATTTGAGTTTCACAGGATTTGAAAGGCCAAGAAAAGCTGACGAGGAAGTGAATGTTTCATCCACTGTTGGAGCACTATTTCAACAACCATCAACATCAATCAAAGCTCTCATAGAGGAAGGACATATCTGCTTCCAGTCTGCTACATTAAAAGTTCGAACGATTACGTCAACATTCAGCTTGGGGAAGGCACCCCCATGTATCCACGTAAGTATCTTTATCCTTTTTAAGTTTTTTATTCTATAAACAAATTCAAATTAAAAAAAAGGTGAGTACATGAAGGCTCACCCCTAAAAAGAAAAGAACAAAAATATGTGGGCACATGAAGGCTCACCATTAATTAAAAAAGAACAAAAAAATGTGAGCACATGAAGGCTCGCCATTAATTAAAAAGAGACAAAAATATATGGGCACATGAAGGCTCACCATTAATTAAAAAAAACAAAAAAAATATGAGCACATGAAGGCTCGCCATTAATTAAAAAAGAGGCAAAAATATATGGGCACACGAAGGCTCAACGCTATTAAGGGAACCAGCTTGGGGGAGACGCACACAGTTATCTTCGCGATTCAGGTATGTCTTTATTATAACTACTATTATTATTATTATTATTATTATTATTAGCTTTTATTTTATATCTTAAAGTGTGTTAGATTAAATAAATAAAATAGTGTGTTTTAAGAAGTTGATGACTAAAAGAGAACCCTCTCTCTCTAATCTTTTACATGGAAATGATGAATAGTTGCTCTATCTAATTTCTTTCAAGTACCTAGTCTTCAAAGCATGAGTTCTCCTAATTAATAATGATGCCTTAAAATAAAATTAAATGCATGATTGGCAAATACTTAATCTAAGGTCTAGGTATTTGGGATATCACATGTGATGATCTAAGCTGCTATTATCTTGTTCTAAAACAACACTAGAGTTCCAGAGATTTCTAAATATAAACATGACTAATAATTGCGTTAAATTAAGCTTGTTGACCCTATGAGTAGTTTATCATGCCATTGAATCGAGATCGCTTACACATTTCATCCATCTTCCGCATAAATGCTCATAATTATCTGTTGCTGCCCTCTCAGAAGTTTGTTGGAAGCATGCGGCTATTAAAAAAAGAGAAAAAAAAGAGAGAGAAAGATTCGAGGAAATAAAAAGGGACAAGTGTCCAAAACCTCAAAAAGATAGATCCTGAGGAAATAAAAAGGGACAAGTGTCCGAAACCTCGAAGAAAAAAATGTCAGAAAAAATGGGCACGTGCCCGACAGTAGAATTAGCCTAGTAGTCATATGTCTCTGATAAACAGAAGAGAGTGAATACATTCAAAAGAGCATCCGACTCCATTTTTCCATACACATGCACTTTCTCTTTGGATCCATTGTTTAATTTGACAGCATATGTATTAAAACTTTTAAAAATTAATTAAAACTCTGGGATAAAGGTGAAGTGAAAGAACTAGAGACATAGTGCTTGATTTGATCATTCAATCTTTCAATTAATCGAGATCTAAGGTAAAAGTAATAAGCCCCATGAAGAATAATATGTTATGTTCCGAAGAATTTTTGTTTAACAGCAGATGTACTTGTTGGAAGTGAAGATATTGTAGCAACTCCTGATCCATTGTTAATTTTTGGTTTTGCTAAGGGACTAGCAAAGGGTAAGCTTGGGGGAGTTTTTGACACGGGTTATCTATCAAAATTAAAGGATAAATAAATATGAAAAGGCCATGAATTCAATCACCAATAAAGGTTTAGGGTTTTAATTGACAGTATTTCAAGAGTTTTGGTGAATTATGATTCTGCAGGGACTAAACAGGAAAACCAGCACTCATTACTTCTCCTAGAAGGAAACCAACGGAAGATTACGGAACCGGCACGTCAGGAATATTCCAGAAGGACCTAGATGACACCAGAGGACACCACGAGGCGGGACACCCTGAGAGGCCACCAGGTGGGACCGACCGGTCCCACCCTAGGACCGGTCGGTCTCCCCCTGGGCCCGTTGGACTCCATCTTTTGGAAGCTTCCTCCACCGCCTTTGAGGATCCATCTCAGCCCTACGTGAAGTCGGTTTGATGTAACGGCCGCGGTTGATCTCTCAGGGCTATATATTCAGGCCCCCAGGCCCTAGGATAGAACAAGTCTCTCTTCAGAAAAGTCTACGCCTCATTCAGAAACCCTAGAAGAAGACATCAAGAGCCAGCTTTCAAGTAGAAGACTAGTTACCCCTCTAGTTTAGGTTTAGAACCTAGTCTTATACTAGAACTAGAAGAGAGAGAGAGAGGAAGAGATCAAGAAGGAGCTCCGGCCTGTCGGAGCAACTTCTTCATCTTGTACCTGCGGATTCAAGTTTATCTTCAACTTGCTTCAGCGATTGTTTCGGTAATCAACGTCTATATTTAAGTTTGAGCCATTGTTCTTGTTATTCTTAAGGTTTATGACTCTCTTTTGAGTACTTTAATTCTAGTCATTCTAGAGTTAGAGTAGTTGGATAGTGTAAGCGTGGTGCTTATACTTGATAGCTCATAAATGCCTCCTATAACGTCGGTAGTAGTGGTTGTTCGCAAGGGTGACTCTTATAGCCTTGTTGATTCTTCTATAGTCCACTTACCCGTGTGTAGGCTCGGTAGGATTATACATTTGCATAAAAGACTCATACTCTGTTTGTGACCTTTTATGGCAACTTCCCCACTAAGAATAATATAATCACTCTTGAATTGGATTTAGACAGCCTTAATGATCCCCTCTATACTTCTAGATTCTTCGTCCTTGTTAGCTACTCAGGGGTTAGACTTTAAGGCTTAACACTATCCGTTCCTTTGGGTTCGATATTAAAACTGGGTTACTCCGGTGAAGTGTTACATCGGTAGATTTTATCTGTGCGCTTGCGGATAAAGTAGAGTGTGCGTTAATTTATACCAACAGAGACCATGATTACTTTCGTGGTGATGACATAATATATGTTCATTTTAATGAGTTACATCAGCTCTTCCACATGGACGCTCTCGATAAATCTCTCGTCAGCTGCTTTTGCCTGTAAGTGATTGTTTCTTTTAATAATCTCACTTTAGCTTATGTACATCTATAAGTAAATATCCTCACACTAGCAAGCATTTTTAAACATATGCAGAAACATGATGAGACAACTCAGACGTAAAAATGACAAGGCGATTGGTTTCATCGATCCATATATCGTATTCAAGGACCCAAGTACTCCCTCGGATGCATGGAAAACTCAAACAGCGGGGAATTTCCGGAGGTTCTTCATAAACCAAAGGGACAAAAGATATATACTATTCCCCTACAACTTTGGGTGAGTGTTGTTATCATATGCACATTTTATTATAGGTTGACATAAAGATATATGTGTTGACTATATAAATAAATGTAGGTTTCACTGGATATTAATTGTGATCGATCTCCACGAGAGTCGTTTGCTAATCTATGACTCTCTGAGAAAACCACAAGAAGATTACCAAGATATGATAGACATTATTCGAGGGTAAATTTGATCTTTAAATATTGATTCCTGCTCTTTAACTCTGTAATAGTTAATTAATGATCCAATTATATATATTGTGCAGGGTTTGGGTTTAGTTTGTTGAGAAACACCGTCCGGATGTGAAAGCGCAACTTCCTGATCCTCTACGACTAAATGTAAGTTGTACTACCTCCCCGCCTCTTTACCTTAATTAGCATCACTCAGTAGATGCACGCTCAGCCGAGAGTAATCTTTTTATATCTTGTACAGTGGATTCTACGGCAGTCACCGGAAAACAATTTATGTGCGTACTATGTTTGCGAGTTCCTGACGGTGTATGAAAAAAGAACTCCTCTACAGAGTCAGCAACTACGTAACATGTAAATAAATTCATTTCATTTTTTTGTTGCTATTACATAAATATTATGTATGTTAATACTTTTTTTTCTTTTAATCCAAATTGAAGGAGACATGGTTGAAGAACCAGGTGATGGATAAGGTCCGCCTCAAACCAATTCAAGAGACCATAGCTGGCTTGCTTAATGACCATGTCATTAAGTCCTGCACCGAGTATTGGTTTAACAAAGACGAACCAATGAAGCCAAACCAAGACGAACACTTGTATGACCTCTAAGTCAGGAACAATATTTGTGTTGTAAATATCAAGTTAAGAATGCATGATGGATAATGTTGTATATTTTATGTATATATGTATAGCTAGCTCTATAATAATATATATATATAGTTTCATATTTTATTTGTGTGTAATTGTAAATTTTATGTGTGTGTATATATATATATATATTAGCAGCGAAGAATACGTATTTGAAACCCTAATGGAATATATTAGTAGCGAAGAATACGTATTAGAAAACCTAATGTAATTGTAAAACCGAAAACAATAACCAATTGAAAAGAAAAGAAAAAGAAAAAAGAAAAAAGAGGCGGCCTCTTTAGCCCCGGTTGGTAATACCAACCGGGACTAACGAGAGGCCTCTTTAGTCCCAGTTGGTATTACCAACCGGGGCTAAAGGCCCCCCTTTAGCCCTGAGCCAGGGAACCGGGGCTAAAGGTCGGGTCTTTAGTCCCGATTTCTTAGCCCCGGCTTCATGTCCGGGGCTAAAGGCCAGAATGGCCTGGGGCTAAAGGCCCGTTCTCCAGTAGTGGGTGGTCGTCGCCGCCGTTCGTGCGATCCTGGCCAAATATATACCGGCTTTAAAACTCAAACCCTAACACATACACACACTGGGGATAGCCAATGGTCTTTTATGATATTTCAATTCTACTATTTTTAACTGAAGCACACACAAACGATTGGCATATTCCTTTCTTGTATTGTTAATGAACTGAGGCATTTTGGCATATGCAATGATGAACTACTTTTCCCTGCCAACAAATACTGTCATATTTCCTGCACTTCACTGCTATCTAGAAAAAAAACATGTTGTTGTTCAAAGCTGTATGCTTTATGGATTTTCACCTTGCTTGGAATGAATTTAAAACTGCCGGTCGTTTAGGATACATAGCCTGATACAAGGATTTTCTAAAAATAATTGTGCCAAGTAAAACATTTTTTATTTACCATAATCTGCAGCCTTCAGGTTTGGTGTTGCACTTAATTATGTAATATTTTTTATGTACGAATAATGATATTTGTATTGTATTATTCTATGATTCCAGTTGAAGATGCAGCTTTTGTAGGGTTGAAATTGGGTGTCTTGGCCCGGTCTTGTGCCGCCCAGCTGCTGGCTATCTGTTTTCACAATTTTGTGAGGTAGGATGATTTTGTTAATTGTCTAGTTCCCCAATAGTTTCATCGGATAGAGGCTCCTTTGTGTGTGCTATTACCTTCCTGTTCAGTTTGTTTCATAGAGTAGAATGTACACTGATAGGATTAAAATACTAGAAATTACTTTTTGTTTATTTTCTGTATATTCAGTTTGTTCCTTGTCTAACATCTTTAGAAGGGATGGCCTGCAGGCTCCCACTCCAGCCATGTCATTGTTTTTAATATGTGTCTTTGGATTGGCATCGTGCAGTTTCTGAATAATTATGGGTAACTTTGTTGATCATTATGCTACCTTTTGTTTCCCGTTTCTCTTATTTTTTCATTATGGTACTGTCTTTTGTCTTGCATTCTTTATTTGCAACAGGTAGCCCATGAACTAATGGTTGATGTTGTTTGTATATATGTACTTTTGTAGTGGCGAATTCTTTTGGCCATACAAATGGCTCACATGGATTGGTTTTGATTTGACTCTCATGTATAGCCTCATATCTAAATTGACAACCTCCTGATCCAAGGAGTCTATATGATCAACTTTAATTTAAGTTTTTGGTGGTTTGATAGGAACAAAGACTGAAGGGCACTTTTGCATTTGTATGTATAATATATTAAATATCAACACATCACATCTTATTTTTCTTAACTATCTTTTGTTTAATTTTTAGCTAGCCATAAGAGGCAAACCAGGAAAAATGTATCAGTTGTTCTTCACGGGGATCAATGTAACAGAACCGACCAATTTGCACCAGATTAAGCACTGAAACCTCTGCTTGCGCAAAGATCATCAAGTACTTAAGCTCGTACAAACCCGGTAGTCCGGAAATCTCGACGGATTTCAAACATTTCAACACTCAGCCAAGATCGCATGGTCAAGCAAATACAAATCATGTCCACGGAGCTTGCAGCGGAAATAATATTACAATAGAGTTCACAATTAATAACACAAGTTGAGTTCTATTAAATTTTAGAAGAACAACATAGCTTTGAAATAAATACCATACATAGGTTGAAATACTTTGCTAGCTTGAGTGACATCCTCCAACAACAGCATAAGAGAAGAAGTATGGAACTGCCGAGCCCACCGGCACTGGCCATCACCTCTCGGCAGGCCTAACCTTCACCTGCAACAAGGTGGGATAAACCCTGAGTACTCGAATGTACTCAGCTAGACTTACCCGTCATAAACCAGAAATAAGGTGACACCAAGGAGTATGCAGGGCTGTATCTGGGGTTGGCCATACTTACATTTTTGCATAAAAGCATTTTATTATTAAATAATCATCATTAGAGTATTAGCAGTCAATTTTATGTAATCAACCTGATTAACTAGATTTGCACCTGATCTAGAGCAATCACTTGGCTAATTAATCAAGCAAGAGTGACTATTTCATCAATAGCCTTTCAGATTCAGTACCATAACCATCTTTAGTTCCATAAGTTACTACGGTAACACATGCTCAGTCAAGTTACTCACTAACCAGGAGCGATGGCGATTATAATCGATTCCTACCAGCTGGGGACAAAATGTCGCACACTCGCCCGACACGCCCTGCCAGGCGGCCGTTGGCGACCACTCAGGAGGTTCGAGAACCCAAATCGCGGGACGGCCATGGACCCTTCTACACCGAGGGTTATCTCAATGCCAGGTCGCTCAAGCTATTAACTGCCCACGGTCATGCCAGGTCGATCAGGCCCTGCCTGCCCTCGGACCATGCCAGGTCGATCAGAATAGTTGCCCACGGTACATGTAAGGCCCTGGGTGTTAGGCGTCAACGTCTCCATCACCGGCTCGAAACACCTTACTCGGCTTCACGGGAGGTACTCCGACCTACTCCGTTAAGTGATTGACGCGTTCAAAATGACTGAGGTGTGCCTTCGTCGGGTCCTAATCGACACAGACGGGAGACTACTAGCACACAGAACCCATGTCCTGCTGCTCCTACATCCCGCCCGGTCTCCAATTAATTATCACATGGTTATATTCCACGATAGCACGAGGCTAAACATGTTTAGTATCCACCTATATGCGGGAGACAGGAAATCACCCGACTTTTACCGGTCTAAGCAGGGCTAAGCATATAATCGAGCCTAGACCTAAACAGGTATATCAAGATAATATTTGCAGGTGGACAAGGATAAATAATCAATGCAGCAACGGTATCACACAACTCCTATGACCTAATGCAACAATCATATCAGGTTAACTTGTAAACGGTAATTTGCAAACCGTAGGAGAAAAATGCTCCGGGGCTTGCCTGGGGAAACAACACTTAAGCTAGTGTTAGATGGCACCACTTCGGGATCATCGCTGCTCCAGGAACTTGCGGAGTTCGCCAACACCTTCTTCAGGATGGCCACCCAACACCATCTTCGTGTTTAGTCTCAACATCACGTCCGTCACTTGACGTTCTTCCATCTAGCGAACCTAGATATGCGATGCACAATGCATATGTATGAATGCTCATGAAGTAATACATTGATCACATAGCACAAGTAACTACTAGCAAGCACTGAGCACAAGAACTAATAACAAGCATCCATCATAGTTTTATATAAGCAATCGGGATAACTTAACTTAATTACTTCGTACCAAAGCACATTACAAATCTGGACAGCAGACAACAGTCCACTAATTTAAACATAACTCAAGCTACAAATATCCAAACAGGGCAAACTAAGACTTTATGGAAAGCTAACGAAATTGTCTACAACTTTGTTATTTACCTCAAGAGCTAATTCAGAGGTTATCTAACTCAAAAACAGATAACAATGCAGCTCTGTCCAGCTGTTGGACAGCAGGACAGACAGAGCTTCAGAGAAGCATAACTCAAGATACAAACATCACATGAGCATGAAATTAGACATTCTAGAAAGCTTACAAGATTATCTAAGTCTTTCTTATTATTAGCTCAAGGTGAATCAACCATTAACAAGGTCAAACAATATGATTAGCGCAGCTCTGTCCACACTTGGACAGAACTAGCCACACATCAACCACAGTAAATTAGGACAACCATAACTAAAGATCTATAATACCTGGGAACTTGCCCCTAGACTTTTTAGAAAGGTTATTAAGTTGTCTACAAATCATCTATAATCATCTTAAGATGATTCATAAGTTAACAAGGTCTAATTAACATAAATAGGCATCTCTGTCCAGACTTGGACAGATTTATCCATCCATATTAAAACAGTCATAACTCAAGTTATATAACTCCAATGAACATGAGCTAAGACAATTTAGAAAGCTTATGAAAAGCACTACAACTCTTTTATAAGCACCTAAGCATAAATCACAAGTTAACTAGGTGAAACAATCCAAACATTCAGATCTGGACAGAATGTAGGAAAAACTTGACAGCAATCTTACAACAGCCATATCTCTTAAACTATTAAGCCTATGGCCATGCAATTTGGTGACAAGCTATATTAAGATGTTATCTACAACTTTTGTATAGACCACATCTACAGAAAACATGATTATCATCACGAACTAATTACCACCACAGAAACTATACATGCAGCCATTTCAGCAAAACTGGACATACATATAGCAGCTAGGTAATTAAATCATAACTAGAGCTACACAACTCCAAATAACACACAAAAAGACATTCTGGAAAGCTTATGAAATTCTCTACAAATAATATTTAAACATCTTAACATGATTTGCAAATTAAAAGGGTGAAACAATTACATTCACAGAATCTGATCTCGGCATAAACAGAGAGCCACCATTTCTGAACCTGAACTTTAAACAGCCAAAACTCCTAATCTATTTCACCAAAAATCATGAAACTTTAACACAAACTAGATATGCAAGTTATCTACGACTTTGCTATAGACAAATTTTACAGAAAACATCATTTACAAGGGGTAACTATTTAATCCCTATAATCTATCCAGAACATGCCGAAATGAAACATAGAAAGATGATAATTCTAAAACTCTATGCTTTGCATAACAACTGACCATAATAAAATTATCTAAGCTACTACAACATCATAGGAAGGCAGTGGAACCACCTTTTCTATTTTTACATGAAAAGATTTACCACAATTCATTTTAATCCATTTAATGAGCTGAAAGCAAGATAAATGCATAACTAATTCATACATGCACCAATAAATCTGAAATTTTTATCACAGTACACACATGACCAGAGGAGTCTACCATAAAAATTTCACAGCATTTCAAGCAACATAACAGTAGATATGATTTTCTTCCTATTTAAACCTAATTAACATAAATCACTCATCACAGCAGCAACTTCCACTAACACACATCACTTTATATATCCACTGGACAGAGCCTTTCACAAGGATTCCAAAAAGTCCACATATACAATTTTTGGATAAACACACAATTTACCACACAATTTACAAATTTGCATCAGATTTGCAAATTAATTAAAAACGTGAATAAAAACTGATTTTGCAGTTAGCACCCCTTGATCTGCAGAAAACAATTAAGGACCAATTAGTAAATCTAATGAGTCATACAACTTTACATAAAAACACCTACAAAGAGTTTCAGCTTCCAATCTATACCCTTTCACCATTGTTTTACGGAGAAACGACGGGAACCGTGATGGAGCCGGGCTCGACGCCGGGAACGAGGTCGGGCTCACTGCTAGGGTTTGGGGCTTAGCCACGGCGTCGCTGCGGCTTGCTGGCTGGGCGCCCTGCGCTACTCCCTGCGGCGCTGCTGGCGCGGCTGCTGCTCGCGGCCTCGGCGCGGCTGCGGCTCGCGGCCTCGGCGCGGCTGCGGCTCGCGGAGCAGGGGAGGGGGAGCAGGCGGACCAGAGGGAGGAGCAAGGAGAGGGGACCAGCTGCTCGCCAAGGGGAGGAAGAACCAGTCGGCCATGGCTGGAGCACGAAGGAGATCGAGCTGCTTGTTCTGCTGCTTTCTTCATGGCTGAAGGGAGAAGAAGAGGTGAAGGGGAGAAAGAGGACCGAGAGAGGGAGAGAGACAGGTTCGGTCCTTTTTGACGGGAAGGAGAAGGGAGGGGCGCGCCCATCTGATCGGCCACGGGAAAAAGTCCCGTGAAACTTTTCCCAAAATTTCTTTCCCAAAATGGCAAGTTTCCGGAAACTTTCGGTCAAAATCTAAAATTGCAAACACTGCCCAAACGGACTCCGATTTCGACGAAACTAATTTTGTTGTCGTCGTCTCGCCGAGTACTCCGACTTTCGTTAAAAGCACTTGGTCAAATTCCCAACGGTTTGCCCGGTAACGATCGTCGACGGCAGCATTGCGGCGACCGAAATTCTAATTTTTGCAGTACTGACTTAACCAATTTCCGGAACCTGAAAATTGCACTCTGCTCCATCTTGCGAGCTCGTTTTCACTATTTTCGGCACCGATCCAGGTCTCGGCCATAAAACGAAATTTGTTCCTCTCGAACCGTACTACAACTTTCGTTTAAGGCGCGTCGACATGCGAGCCTCCGAAAATACCGTTCAACGCCGGTCAAAGTAGTTACCCGGTACAATCCGAATTAGGGTCTCTCGTCAGTCGGAACATTTTCTGGTCGTCTGCTCAACACGGAACCTTCATAACTTTTGACCGTGAGTTCATATACAGCTGATTGGGCATTACTGCAACACTTGGTTGAACCCGAATGATTTTCTTCAGTTAATCAGTCAGTACTGGCAAAGTTGCGACTCGTCATTTCATGTGACTTTTTGATTCCAAACTTCACGAAACTTTTTCACCAGTTACTATAGACAGGAATGGAGGTGGGTCACATGAAAAATCCATGTTTAGCATAAATCCTGAATATTCATAAATTCGCAGTTGTTAATAACTGGCTCTGTTAAATAAATTCCCGAATGAATCAACTGAGGTTCTGCCTCTGAGATTGATCCTGGCACTTCTGTCATCACTGACTAAACCTGAATTTAGTTCTTCATCGTTGCTTAATATACCAAATCCGTGCTCAACTGACTACTCCACTGACGGCGAACACCTGGGGTGTTACAGCCCTCCCCCCCTTAAAAGAATCTCGTCCCGAGATTCCGGACGAAGACATTTCAAGGGAAGAGAAGCATAGCACCCATCCTTAATCACATGCTATTTACAGTTCAAGATACTGACTTCTCAACAGAACAGAACTGTTATGAACAGATGAACAACCTTCCGATCTGTCTCCATATCATTTCCCGTTACCAGCTCTTCTTGTCAGAAGAATCTACTTTACTGACTTCCATCGAGCATTGAGGTACACTCAATATCACTGCCGGGTTGAATGGCAACCAAAACTGCCTTATTACTTTGGGAGGAATCTAAGATAATATCACTACAAATTTTGAATCTTTATCCGATTTGAGACTATAGCAAATACACATCCTCGAGATGGTCAGGAACTGACTGACAGCAACCACTGTTTATACTATTTGTGAATGTCTGATCAATTAGGTAGCAATCAATGGAAAACCACATAAGATTCCGTGTGTGCAATTCTCTTTTTCTAATGATAACACTGGATTATCTAAGTCTGATAAAAGAACGGTGAATGTGATAGCTGACTCTATCAATTCCACGTTTTCACTGATCCTTCTGTATAGAAATCTCAGCCCCAACAGCGACAGTCATTCGGTTTGAATTTGATGCAACCTCCTGGGTAAAAATACCGAGCTACTGAATCTCTGTACTACCAAGAAGATCAATATCATTCTTCTTTCATGGTGTAGTTAGAACTCAAAGGAACTAACTTGTTGAACTACTTGGGTCATAGAGCGACCTTCTTAAATTCACTCAACAATGCAGGAACATAATCTGAAATCTGTTGTTCGACACTTCAATTGTCAGCAATCTGCACTTCTAAGAGTTGATTTTGGTAGAACGCCTTGACTGCTCAAGGATAAGGGACTGATTCTGAAAATCCTTTCTGATTTCACCCAAAATAATCTGGAGTAACCCTTTTATAGTAGCCAAATGTATCACCAAGCAATCCTTATTCTAGGTATAATTCTGACTGAGTTACTATTCTGGCGTACTGTCTTGTATGATCATTGAAGTTTTTCTGGGATAGAGCTGGCTGGAACATGTCAGAGACTTGGATGTACGAGTGCCACAAACAAAATCAATGGGTTTACAGATTTCTGGCATAACGTTGTTCTGTGAGGCATAGCCTTCATAGCTACCAAGGAGTCATTTCTGAACTGGAGATTAGCTATTAAATAGCAGAAACTTAATCAGTTGCCTCTCAACATTGAAGCTCCAAGGTTTCAACTTTACTGCAAACACTGTAAGATATCAATGCACATGGTCATCACCAAAGTCAGCCGAGAATCAGACACATCTGGGAAGATTGGGTTGACTACCAGACCATCATGCAGATAAATGTATTAGTTTCAGACAGAAAGCTTCTGGACCTCAGGGATTTGGATAAATAATACACCATTTCCGGTACTCATCCTTCAGCTGATATTTCCCCACTTTGAAGAATTCAGTGCCACCTTACTTCACTGACCATACATGATACTCATTTTGTTGTTGTTGATCCAACAGAGTCATTTGTCTACCACCTCTTACAATCTGTTACTGCTTTCATCTTTGACCGATTCTGGAAAAGGTCATCCTTCTTGCCATATTCAGAAAGAAACTCTGCCTTATCCGAGCCGACATAAGGATTTTTCTGAAGGAATATGGGAGATAATCAAGGAGGAAGCTTCATGAAAGATAACACATTGGCGCAGTTCTATAATAGATCTTGATTATAACCCACGGTACCAGCGCGTGCCGAGCAGCACAAACTTGTGTCGGCCGCCACAAGAGGCTCTCGGTTTCGTCGCGGCACCATTAGTTCTTAACCAAGACACTATTACCGAATCCACAACCAGTGAGGAATCCCACATGATGCAGATAAATCTTGCATGGATAGACATCACACGCAAGGCATAAGTTGGCAAAACAAGAGTAATTACAAGGTTTGGAAACCAACAAGGAGGTGATGTCAAGGATAAAACATGGCACAAGACAACAAGAATTCGTCCGGTGCACATCAGGGTCATGACAAGACGAAAGATTTCAGGAACTTGATTTGGCCAAGCAGCAACAAAAGAGCAACCGAGGGGATACATGGGTTTGGACAAGGTCTCCGCAACTGGGCAAGACAAACTATGGTTAAAGGCTAAGGTTAACAGGAACTAAACTTGGCTGATCAAACAAACAAGGGCCTTCACAACAAAGGGTACCAAACATCTATGGCTTTGGCAACACCCTAAGGCCAAACTTGGATCTATAGGTTGGTTAGAGGCATGGCTACACAACAAGCATAGATATACCACGGTTCGGGAATCTAGGATTTGGAAGGTTAGCTAGGGCCAACTGGTCTAACAAAGGGCATGGACAGGCCTAGGTACAGGTTTTTGGCACAAGCATTCTAAACCATCCATCTAGACACACAAACATAAGCCTTTAAGCAACAAGGGTTTAACTATAGACATCTCGGGAGGTCAAGAGGGCATGGGAAACAAGGGCTCAACAAACCACTCATGTACTCACCGAGGACAAAGGTTGGTTAACCAAGACATCCCTTAGATAACAGCACATCTACGCACAACCTTAACAAGCATTTGAATCACACAACAATCAGTTGAAACAACCAACACTAATCACCAAGTTCAAACCCGACAAGCATCTATCTATGGCGCTCAAGCAAACATAGACATGCAGAACATGGTGAACAGGTTTTGTCATTATTTTATTTCCTGTTTACTAGATTTGGAGCACAACTTTGTATCTAGAAGCAAACATACCAAGCAAACATACCAAGCAAACTAGGGCATACTTGTTTGTTAACTATAACAGTTTGCAACTTAAGTTAACTCACTTATCTAGCATATGAAGCTATCAATCAAGTAACAAGCTCATGCATAGTCTATATTCTAAGAAGGAATAAACAGACACTAGGTAGCAACAACTAACAAGCAGCATGCAACAACTTGATTTTAGGGTACAATCAAGCGTAATCAACAGTTTAAGATATTCTAAATATGTTAGAAAAGCTAAATTGCAGCCACTTAATTTAGTTGCAAGCATTTAATTCTAACAAGCATATAAGCTGATATAAATTAAAGCTAGATTAGAGAGCAATTACAAGGCATGGTGCACATAAAAACATAATTCTAGGCATAACCATGTACGAAAACAGTTTGTGTACAGCTTAAACATGTTAGACAGGTTCATGTTTAACCCAAAGCAAAGTTCTTACATGCACTTATTACCTTACCTACTTTAGCCAGGTCAGACATAAAGCTGTTTCAATTTGCTCCCAGAGAATTCTAGGAAGATTATTGCAGCTCACTTCATGCATTTAGTAGGCTATCACTAGCATTTCAGCCTATTTGAGCAAGTAAATAGCCTACACAATTCTAGCAAGTAAACATGCTTAAAATAAATTAAACAGGTTTATGCTATTTAATGTTGTCAAGCAACAAGTTTTACAGTTTTCTTGCAGCAACATGATACTAGTAGGGTATGAAAATTAGTTTTACCAACTTTCAATTCATATAGCTGTAGTTCTCATGATTGCAAGAAAATGAGCATGCAACATGATTACATGATTATAGCATGAAAAACAACTAAACAACAGGTTTTTGTACATTTCCTTGCTAGAGCATGTTAAAGCTAACAAAACTAGAATTACATGTTTAGGAAGCACTCGACAACCCAAACAAAACTGCATACAAGAATAAGCTCAAACAACAAGTTTTGTTGTTTCTTTTAGGTGAAGTATTTCAAAACAAAACTAACCCAAATGGGTTTCACCCAAAAGGGAGTTTCTTAGCTCAAAACATTGAATCTACAAGCTTAGCGTAGTTTTGCCACATAAGCAGGATAACATTGCACAAGCCATTTAGTTACTACAAGACATTTCGACATAGGGGAAAACTGCTAACCATTAGAAATTTATTGTCTACCTGCTCTTCTAGCAAACATGAAGCAAAGCAAGACAACACGCGGTCATGATGAGCAAGACCACACACACGAACGTGATGAGCTAGCAGGGTTATCTAAACAACATCATACAGGTATTTACTTCTAGTCTAAACAAGCAATCACTTATCTAGACGATATGGAAACACTCATATAAAACCTTGCACACTACCAAACATCATAAGCAAGACCATATTACATCTAACTCAAGGCAACATACCTCATCAAACAGGAAATTTATCTCTAACTTTTACATGCAATCTAGCACATCACATAGAAGCACTAGTTCACAATAAGTTTTCATCATTACAGGAACAAAGGTGGGGAAGCATTTTGATGCATAAACAACCATCAAGTTTTATTATTACATTATGCACATTCTGACAACAAGTTGTTTATTATTAGAACAAAGGTGAGAGAAGCATGTTCATGAGCAATGCACAAAAGATGTATGCTCGTCCTATACGTCCTCACAAATTGCCAACCTGAGGTAGCAATCACGTTCTAGGTCGGTGGCATAACACGCACTCGCGATATAACTAGTCGTCAACTATGCTTACGCATTCGAAGTTAGCGTACCTGCAGAAAATCTCATTTCAGCCCAGCCCACAGTATGAATATCATGCATTGCTGAAAGTAAATCTAATACTAACTTAGGCGCACACCCAGTATACACGTAAGTAGTATATGCACCCATCATAAAAGTATTACTCCCACAATTAAACACCTTCACCCGCATTCGTGTGCTTACGAGTACAGGTTCCAGTACCAAACTAGCTCTTCCCTAGACCAACGGTTGTTTGGTCATGCTCTCACAACTCACACTTACCTTGGCGTAGAGGCAATTGATCCATACATTACTATTCCGAAGAATAGCACCCATACAATTTCACCCTTGCCGTATGGACGACAGAAAACAACAGAAATTAAACATGATGCACGACCCCCAAGTTAGTACTTAAATAGCCACCTAAAAGTCCTAGTTGGGCATACCTGGAGGTTGTCGCTAGCACATAGTTTACAAATTAGGTTTTGATAAACTTGCCTACTAGCTAAAGCTTTTTAGATAAAATAGGCTTTTCAAAACAAAACTTTGTTTTAAAACCATGCACATGACAGTATTATGCTTAACCTTGCTCCGATGCCAGCTGTAACAGAACCGACCAATTTGCACCAGATTAAGCACTGAAACCTCTGCTTGCGCAAAGATCATCAAGTACTTAAGCTCGTACAAACCCGGTAGTCCGGAAATCTCGACGGATTTCAAACATTTCAACACTCAGCCAAGATCGCATGGTCAAGCAAATACAAATCATGTCCACGGAGCTTGCAGCGGAAATAATATTACAATAGAGTTCACAATTAATAACACAAGTTGAGTTCTATTAAATTTTAGAAGAACAACATAGCTTTGAAATAAATACCATACATAGGTTGAAATACTTTGCTAGCTTGAGTGACATCCTCCAACAACAGCATAAGAGAAGAAGTATGGAACTGCCGAGCCCACCGGCACTGGCCATCACCTCTCGGCAGGCCTAACCTTCACCTGCAACAAGGTGGGATAAACCCTGAGTACTCGAATGTACTCAGCTAGACTTACCCGTCATAAACCAGAAATAAGGTGACACCAAGGAGTATGCAGGGCTGTATCTGGGGTTGGCCATACTTACATTTTTGCATAAAAGCATTTTATTATTAAATAATCATCATTAGAGTATTAGCAGTCAATTTTATGTAATCAACCTGATTAACTAGATTTGCACCTGATCTAGAGCAATCACTTGGCTAATTAATCAAGCAAGAGTGACTATTTCATCAATAGCCTTTCAGATTCAGTACCATAACCATCTTTAGTTCCATAAGTTACTACGGTAACACATGCTCAGTCAAGTTACTCACTAACCAGGAGCGATGGCGATTATAATCGATTCCTACCAGCTGGGGACAAAATGTCGCACACTCGCCCGACACGCCCTGCCAGGCGGCCGTTGGCGACCACTCAGGAGGTTCGAGAACCCAAATCGCGGGACGGCCATGGACCCTTCTACACCGAGGGTTATCTCAATGCCAGGTCGCTCAAGCTATTAACTGCCCACGGTCATGCCAGGTCGATCAGGCCCTGCCTGCCCTCGGACCATGCCAGGTCGATCAGAATAGTTGCCCACGGTACATGTAAGGCCCTGGGTGTTAGGCGTCAACGTCTCCATCACCGGCTCGAAACACCTTACTCGGCTTCACGGGAGGTACTCCGACCTACTCCGTTAAGTGATTGACGCGTTCAAAATGACTGAGGTGTGCCTTCGTCGGGTCCTAATCGACACAGACGGGAGACTACTAGCACACAGAACCCATGTCCTGCTGCTCCTACATCCCGCCCGGTCTCCAATTAATTATCACATGGTTATATTCCACGATAGCACGAGGCTAAACATGTTTAGTATCCACCTATATGCGGGAGACAGGAAATCACCCGACTTTTACCGGTCTAAGCAGGGCTAAGCATATAATCGAGCCTAGACCTAAACAGGTATATCAAGATAATATTTGCAGGTGGACAAGGATAAATAATCAATGCAGCAACGGTATCACACAACTCCTATGACCTAATGCAACAATCATATCAGGTTAACTTGTAAACGGTAATTTGCAAACCGTAGGAGAAAAATGCTCCGGGGCTTGCCTGGGGAAACAACACTTAAGCTAGTGTTAGATGGCACCACTTCGGGATCATCGCTGCTCCAGGAACTTGCGGAGTTCGCCAACACCTTCTTCAGGATGGCCACCCAACACCATCTTCGTGTTTAGTCTCAACATCACGTCCGTCACTTGACGTTCTTCCATCTAGCGAACCTAGATATGCGATGCACAATGCATATGTATGAATGCTCATGAAGTAATACATTGATCACATAGCACAAGTAACTACTAGCAAGCACTGAGCACAAGAACTAATAACAAGCATCCATCATAGTTTTATATAAGCAATCGGGATAACTTAACTTAATTACTTCGTACCAAAGCACATTACAAATCTGGACAGCAGACAACAGTCCACTAATTTAAACATAACTCAAGCTACAAATATCCAAACAGGGCAAACTAAGACTTTATGGAAAGCTAACGAAATTGTCTACAACTTTGTTATTTACCTCAAGAGCTAATTCAGAGGTTATCTAACTCAAAAACAGATAACAATGCAGCTCTGTCCAGCTGTTGGACAGCAGGACAGACAGAGCTTCAGAGAAGCATAACTCAAGATACAAACATCACATGAGCATGAAATTAGACATTCTAGAAAGCTTACAAGATTATCTAAGTCTTTCTTATTATTAGCTCAAGGTGAATCAACCATTAACAAGGTCAAACAATATGATTAGCGCAGCTCTGTCCACACTTGGACAGAACTAGCCACACATCAACCACAGTAAATTAGGACAACCATAACTAAAGATCTATAATACCTGGGAACTTGCCCCTAGACTTTTTAGAAAGGTTATTAAGTTGTCTACAAATCATCTATAATCATCTTAAGATGATTCATAAGTTAACAAGGTCTAATTAACATAAATAGGCATCTCTGTCCAGACTTGGACAGATTTATCCATCCATATTAAAACAGTCATAACTCAAGTTATATAACTCCAATGAACATGAGCTAAGACAATTTAGAAAGCTTATGAAAAGCACTACAACTCTTTTATAAGCACCTAAGCATAAATCACAAGTTAACTAGGTGAAACAATCCAAACATTCAGATCTGGACAGAATGTAGGAAAAACTTGACAGCAATCTTACAACAGCCATATCTCTTAAACTATTAAGCCTATGGCCATGCAATTTGGTGACAAGCTATATTAAGATGTTATCTACAACTTTTGTATAGACCACATCTACAGAAAACATGATTATCATCACGAACTAATTACCACCACAGAAACTATACATGCAGCC
The DNA here is from genome assembly GCA_009763385.1 of Coix lacryma-jobi var. lacryma-jobi. NCBI lineage: Eukaryota > Viridiplantae > Streptophyta > Magnoliopsida > Poales > Poaceae > Coix > Coix lacryma-jobi. Next base: position 53,710,578 of record CM019825.1, read on the forward strand.
ATTTCAGCAAAACTGGACATACATATAGCAGCTAGGTAATTAAATCATAACTAGAGCTACACAACTCCAAATAACACACAAAAAGACATTCTGGAAAGCTTATGAAATTCTCTACAAATAATATTTAAACATCTTAACATGATTTGCAAATTAAAAGGGTGAAACAATTACATTCACAGAATCTGATCTCGGCATAAACAGAGAGCCACCATTTCTGAACCTGAACTTTAAACAGCCAAAACTCCTAATCTATTTCACCAAAAATCATGAAACTTTAACACAAACTAGATATGCAAGTTATCTACGACTTTGCTATAGACAAATTTTACAGAAAACATCATTTACAAGGGGTAACTATTTAATCCCTATAATCTATCCAGAACATGCCGAAATGAAACATAGAAAGATGATAATTCTAAAACTCTATGCTTTGCATAACAACTGACCATAATAAAATTATCTAAGCTACTACAACATCATAGGAAGGCAGTGGAACCACCTTTTCTATTTTTACATGAAAAGATTTACCACAATTCATTTTAATCCATTTAATGAGCTGAAAGCAAGATAAATGCATAACTAATTCATACATGCACCAATAAATCTGAAATTTTTATCACAGTACACACATGACCAGAGGAGTCTACCATAAAAATTTCACAGCATTTCAAGCAACATAACAGTAGATATGATTTTCTTCCTATTTAAACCTAATTAACATAAATCACTCATCACAGCAGCAACTTCCACTAACACACATCACTTTATATATCCACTGGACAGAGCCTTTCACAAGGATTCCAAAAAGTCCACATATACAATTTTTGGATAAACACACAATTTACCACACAATTTACAAATTTGCATCAGATTTGCAAATTAATTAAAAACGTGAATAAAAACTGATTTTGCAGTTAGCACCCCTTGATCTGCAGAAAACAATTAAGGACCAATTAGTAAATCTAATGAGTCATACAACTTTACATAAAAACACCTACAAAGAGTTTCAGCTTCCAATCTATACCCTTTCACCATTGTTTTACGGAGAAACGACGGGAACCGTGATGGAGCCGGGCTCGACGCCGGGAACGAGGTCGGGCTCACTGCTAGGGTTTGGGGCTTAGCCACGGCGTCGCTGCGGCTTGCTGGCTGGGCGCCCTGCGCTGCTCCCTGCGGCGCTGCTGGCGCGGCTGCTGCTCGCGGCCTCGGCGCGGCTGCGGCTCGCGGCCTCGGCGCGGCTGCGGCTCGCGGAGCAGGGGAGGGGGAGCAGGCGGACCAGAGGGAGGAGCAAGGAGAGGGGACCAGCTGCTCGCCAAGGGGAGGAAGAAGCAGTCGGCCATGGCTGGAGCACGAAGGAGATCGAGCTGCTTGTTCTGCTGCTTTCTTCATGGCTGAAGGGAGAAGAAGAGGTGAAGGGGAGAAAGAGGACCGAGAGAGGGAGAGAGACAGGTTCGGTCCTTTTTGACGGGAAGGAGAAGGGAGGGGCGCGCCCATCTGATCGGCCACGGGAAAAAGTCCCGTGAAACTTTTCCCAAAATTTCTTTCCCAAAATGGCAAGTTTCCGGAAACTTTCGGTCAAAATCTAAAATTGCAAACACTGCCCAAACGGACTCCGATTTCGACGAAACTAATTTTGTTGTCGTCGTCTCGCCGAGTACTCCGACTTTCGTTAAAAGCACTTGGTCAAATTCCCAACGGTTTGCCCGGTAACGATCGTCGACGGCAGCATTGCGGCGACCGAAATTCTAATTTTTGCAGTACTGACTTAACCAATTTCCGGAACCTGAAAATTGCACTCTGCTCCATCTTGCGAGCTCGTTTTCACTATTTTCGGCACCGATCCAGGTCTCGGCCATAAAACGAAATTTGTTCCTCTCGAACCGTACTACAACTTTCGTTTAAGGCGCGTCGACATGCGAGCCTCCGAAAATACCGTTCAACGCCGGTCAAAGTAGTTACCCGGTACAATCCGAATTAGGGTCTCTCGTCAGTCGGAACATTTTCTGGTCGTCTGCTCAACACGGAACCTTCATAACTTTTGACCGTGAGTTCATATACAGCTGATTGGGCATTACTGCAACACTTGGTTGAACCCGAATGATTTTCTTCAGTTAATCAGTCAGTACTGGCAAAGTTGCGACTCGTCATTTCATGTGACTTTTTGATTCCAAACTTCACGAAACTTTTTCACCAGTTACTATAGACAGGAATGGAGGTGGGTCACATGAAAAATCCATGTTTAGCATAAATCCTGAATATTCATAAATTCGCAGTTGTTAATAACTGGCTCTGTTAAATAAATTCCCGAATGAATCAACTGAGGTTCTGCCTCTGAGATTGATCCTGGCACTTCTGTCATCACTGACTAAACCTGAATTTAGTTCTTCATCGTTGCTTAATATACCAAATCCGTGCTCAACTGACTACTCCACTGACGGCGAACACCTGGGGTGTTACAATCAATCAGTGAGGCCACTAACAAGTAACAACACATTGATTGTGTTCCATAGTTAAGATAATGTTGTTTTAGATTTAAGTAACATTGAAAGTTAATCAGAATAGCGTGTTCTATAAAAAACAGAAAAAGTGTATGAAAGCATACCGGATCTAAGTATGGAATTAACATGTGTGCTCTTTCTATTCTCCTATCATAAACTACAATAAATACTTTGTGCTAGATATTCAATAAGTTATATGAACAATATATTATCTGAAACCTTTTTGTTGAGCATAGCTTATTCTGTCTGTTAGGAAATTTGTGTTATCTTATATCCTACAATTCACAAATGATTTACTCAGGTCTTTTATTTTTGGGGTGTGTCATATTGATATCACTTCTACCTGTATAGCTTTGCCTTACCATTTTTTCAACATTTAATGGCTAGGTGTTCTGTTAAAACTCTAGGATCTATAAAAGTAGCATTGAAACAAAACTATTTTCTAGGTCAGCACAGCGAGTGAGCCACACTTGAGGATGGATGCTCCAGACTCAATAATTTGGTCTTTTGTGATGCATTTAAGAAACATCTTCTTATCAGGTATATTCATATAGCTTTCATCTCAATTATTTTTGCTCTTTAGTGCATTGTCAGAAACTTTTTGAGCCAGGAGTATGAGAATTAATCAGCATATGACCATAGCTTAGTTTATGTTGCTACTGGTTATCCTAGATCAAAACTTATTTCATGCTTGGTGCTATTTACTTCTTGGACATGACTTCTGGATGAACCTTGAGGCTTTTATCCTACTTGATAGATGTTATTAGCTGTTCTAATTAATCAGTGTATGATGTGTGATCATAGTGAAAGGATCAAGATGCCCAAGAGGGGGGGGGGTGAATTGGGCTTTTCTAAAACTTTAGCACAAATTAAAAACTATCAAGCCCAATTAACCCCTTGTGCCTAGAAGTGTGTTTCTCTAAACTCTACCGCACAAAAGACTACACCTATTCCATTCCTACTCTAGCAAGGCAATTCAAAGATGAAATAACAATAAGTAAATTGCGGAATTGAATTGCTCAAATGTAAATGCGTATGTAAAAGAGTAGAGATGACTCGATGATCTTTTTGCCGAGGTATCGAGGTGTCGGCACACCCCCTAGTCCTCATTGGAGCACCCGCGCAAGGGTATCGCTCCCCCTTGATCCGCGCAAGGATCAAGTGCTCACTATGAGCTGATTCTTCGCCACTCTGACCCGGTGAATCGCTCACTACCGGTCACAAGCCTCATTGGGTCATCCACAAGCCTACGAATGATCACCAAGTTTTACGATCACCACCAAGCCGTCTAGGTGATGCCGATCACCAAGAGTAACAAGCTAGAACTCTCACTTGACCAAGCCAAGGCCAAAGAGATGGATGGATGCACACTTGTTACTCAATTCTCACTAGGAGGTCACTAATTCTCACGATTAGCAAATCTCTCAACATCACTAGGGCTCTTGCACTTTCTCACACTCACAATGTGTCTCTCAGCAGATGGAAGTGGCAAGAACACTCTAATGGAGGAGGGTACTCCTCCCAACCGGCCATCCAAAAGAGCACTGAACAGGGCGATTTTCGGGGGCATCGAACGCTCCGATGCCTGGCATTGGACACGCCGATGCCCTCGACCCAACGGTCAACTGTACTTCCTGTCAGGCACTTTAAAGGGACATCGGACGCTGGGCACCGTCCGATGCCATCGCATAGGACGCGTCCGATGCGATTCTGATCTCTCTGGAACCTCTCTGCATGGACATCGGACGCTGGTCCTCAGCGTCCGATGCCAGCGTCCGATGCACCCTCAAGTTCACTCCCAAGTGAACAGTGGCACGGGCGCGTCCGATGCCCACCAGGCCAGCGTCCGATGCCCTTTTTAAGGGCAAAACCAACTCGGATCGCGACGCGGCCTTAACGACTTTTCATCCTCACGACATAAGGGCTCTCTCTGAGCTACCTAGGGCTATGAAATAATAAGTGTGCACCACACCTACCTCAATAGACTCATCTAGGTCAAGCTACTGATTCACGCTCCCCTTTATAGTACGGCCAAAGGAAAAACAAAGACCTAAGACTACCTAAGTGTCCTCCAACATCATATGACACTTAGCCTAGTCTACCACCGTCTTCGTCGTCTGTCCTTTGAAAACCGAAACGATTTTCATCGGCAGGGGATATGAACTCCATATGCTCGTATCATCGCCATTACCGTGACCTAACTCATCCCTGTTTCTGCAAAACACACGTTAGTCACAGTAATCTTGTGTTTCATCCAATCACCGAAACCCACTAGGGGCCAAGATGCGTTCACATAGCTCATTTTTTGTATTTATAATGATTTTCCAGTATGCGAAAGTGATACTCTCTATATCAATATAACACTTCTGTTAAATCTTGGATCTTGATGTGCACTTTTGTTTCGTATATGACAATATCACTTTAGGAATTGTTGTCTGTTACTCAGAGAATAAAAGTGTATGAGGTATTTTTTTATGTGTTGTCTATTACTCAGAGAATAAAAATATTGTTGTCATAGAGGAATTGAAAAGTTGTAGCTTACAAGTATCTAAAAGTACCGTTACTGTTATGTTAGGATGTTGTATGTGAATGCTATATTATTTTTTCTCTTTCATAGGACAATGTTATCTGAATGACACTTGAGGGAAACCAAGCTGAACACCTGCTACTATAATGTTGCTTTTTGCGATCTATGAAATACCTATGACTTTGTAGAGAAGCTGAAACGTTAAAGAGAACTTTGTTCTTGTGCAAGTTGTGGACTTCATCTCTTCATAATGTTTATTGTCATTTTTATAGTCATCTGCTTGTTTTTGTGATGACTTTGTAAAATTAGTGAGTCTGTTACATGTTGAGAAGTTCAGTTCACTTGATGTGTAAACTCCTAGTTGTGTTATATGTGTGGCAATTGATGGTAATATGTGAATACTATATGTGATCTGTTACCAATATAGTAACATGAATATTGGTTATCATAATATTATGTTATTAGTGTGTTAAATTTGCATTGTGCTTTTCTTTCATATGTAGTTATCTATATAATTAGTTGTTTCAAAATAATATTTGTGGTGCCAACCCGCGCGCAAGGGCGCGCCCAATCACTAGTGTGCTACTATATAAGTCGAATGGACTGGAGAGACTTTACAGATTTCAGATTTATCTAATATAAATCATATTATGTGTTATAGTTCCAAAGGAGAGTACGCAGGCACACATGTTTAGCGAAGAGAGTTGATATCTTAATCCTCTAGCATTGAGTCTGTATCTTTTTCTCTGTTTCAAACTTAAACAGACGGTTAGCGACGGATAGATATAAATATAGATATAGATATAAAAGTAATATAAGATTTTGCCTACTTTCTACTCTATCTTTCTTTGTTTGGGTTAGAATTTCTATTCAACTTACTCATCGGAGACATCTATTTGGATTATGATTTTTCTAGTTACTCTAAAGAATCTATCTATATATGTCATATAAAACAGGAGAGTTGTAGAGTTTACGGAGTTAGTTAGAAAAAGATGAACCAAAATAATAATAAGTGAAAAGACATTTTGAGTGAAAAGAAATTTTGTCTCTTTAATATTAACTAGCACAATATGCCCGTGCGTTGCAACGAGAGAGAAAAACACAAATATAGAGACATAAATATAGTATAAATTTATTTTTTATATATACTATTCACATGATCTTAGCATAGTCTTGTAGCGTGGTTAGTAGGCATTATATGCTAAATATAGATAAAAACTTCAAATATTCAACCACGCCATTTCATCAGCACTCCACAGGAGCACAACTCCATCGCAAGCTTGTTGGTAGCCCATCAAATATTCGACCTTTTTTTTTGTCATTTTTCTCAAACTTTTATTCCACACTGGGCTGCACTTGCAGGCCCATTAACGTTAGGGTAGCTTCCTTCGCTCGGAACTTCCTCGCTCCCAGCGCCGCCGCCGCTCGAACTCGCTCCCAGCGCCGCCGCCGCTCCAACTCGCTCCCAGCGCGCCGCCGCCGCTCGAACCCAGCGCATCGCCGCCCTTCGGTCGTCGATCCAGCGCCGTCGCCGTAGTCCGACATGGAGAGGCATCGCCGGCGCCGTCCGTCGTGGAGAGGCCGCGTCGTCGCTGCCACCGTTCGTCATGGAGAAGCGGAGCGCGCTCGAGTGGCTCGACCGCTCGACCCTCGCGCCGCCACGGTCGTCCGTTGTGGATGGGCTGCGGTGCTACGCCGTCCGAGTCTGACGTGGGGGCGGAGAGGCCACGCTGCCGCCGGTAGGCCGTTCCTTCTTCTTCCTCTCCGATCCAGTTATCCGATGGAACGCCGTCCCCGTGGATGACCCAGTCACTGTAACACCTATGGTGATTTATATGTAATTAACCTGACATGTCATCATCTTTAGTCATTAATCATTTTTGCCATGCATTATGTTTGCCTAGCTTGTTTTGCTTTTACCTTTTTCTGAGATGACTTATGTAGTGATCTTTCTTTTTCAAAAACCCTAAAAGCCCAAATCTTCCTTGAGGGCAAAATGGTAATTTCACCTCTGTGTCTAGCTTTGTTTAAATCTTGTCCAGTTAAGTGTCTTGATGACTTGTTGTGTTGATCAAAGTTAAAAATCAGAAATAGAATTTAAATCCCTTTTGAAAAACCCTGATTTCCAAACCCTGGTTTTTACCCCTCTTTTATTAACTTAAAAACTATTCAAAATTTGAGGTTGGTCCTTTTGGAAAAGTTGTAGATCTTGTCAAGAGGAACAACTTTGGTGTTTGCAGATTTTCAAGTTTCAATACAAAATCAGAAGTAATTTCAAATTCATTCAAACTTAAATTTTGTCCCTTTTTCGGTTTTCAAAATTATCTCAAAAACTTTTGAGTTTCAGAAAAAGTTTATATTGGCAAAGTTGTAGATCTCAAAATTTTAAGCAACTTTGGTGTTTTGAGTTTTCTTTGTGTAGTTCAACTTTTGGGAGTAATTTCAAAATTCAGAAAGGGGAAGTTTTGCTTTAAATATCGTCACTGTGCACGAACTTTAAAGCCAGGGGGCCCCGGCCTCCGGCAAGGCCGCCGCGCCGCGCGCGAGCCTCGCCGCCCCTGCCGAGCCCGGCTGACCCGCGCCCGTGCCGCGCACGGCCAAGCTCTGGCGCTCGCCTTTCCTCTCGGCCCCTACCTACCGCCGCCTCGCCCATCCCCTACCCTCTTCCTCTTTCCCCTCGGCCGCGGACAGCGCGCAGTTGCCGGCCGCCGGCAAACCGCCCCGCCGCGCGCGCGTTCCCGCCCGCACCGAGCCGCCCTACCGTGTTCCCTACCTTCATTAATGTCGCGCGAGCGCTCCCACCCCTCGCCCGGACCCCTCCCCCGCTCCGCCCGCGGCTATAAGAAGCCGCCGGGTTCTGCCATTGCCGCCACCACGGCGCCCCGCACCACCGGACCACCCCAGCGCCCGCCGAAGCCTCCACCGCCTTCGCCTTGAGCTGCTCCACCTTCCCAAACCACCAATTTCACCCCTCCGCCTTCCTCTCGCCGGCGCAGGAGCTTCGTCCCCGACTCCGGCAAGCGGCCGCGTTTCGGCAAGGAGAGGAATTCGCCGCCGTGAGTGTTCCTCCCGTCCCTCCGATCCCTGCCCTCTCTTCCTCACCTCCGTGCGCTCCTAACCGCACCTCGGTGATCCCTTTTGGTGGACAGAGCCGCCGGACGCCGCTCGCCGCCAGAGAGCTCCGCCGAAGCACCGCCAACGTCGAACTCCCTCCTCCGACCCTGCACCGCCTCGCCGAGCCTCCCTCCAGACTCACGGTGAGCCCGCGAATCTTTCTCCACCCTCGGCTTTCCCAGCGCGAGCCCCGAACGGCCGGTCCGCCGTCCGCCTCGCCTGCGACTCGCCCGAGCCCTGCTGTCCGTCTCGCCCGAGCCTTCGAGCCAGGCCTCGGACGAAGCAGTCGCTTCCGTCTCGCCCGAGCCCGTTTCGGCCGAGCCTCGCGAGGAAAGAGCACAGTGCTCTTTTCCTTTTTGGAAGTTGTGAATAGTGTTCCTTTTCTTCTTTTTGTGTGATTTTCTGTGTTGCTCCAAAAATTCTGAAAATTTGATGGTAGACTCTTTATACCATGTAATATTTTAGAAAAATATGAAACTTGGACTTTGTGCAAAAATTTGAAAATGAAAAATCCCCCTTTTAATTAAGAAATGAATGGTTTTAGTTTTTTAGAAAATCATGTGTAGCTCCAAAAATCATGAGATAAATTTTTATGTGCTAGTTTTGTCATGTTTAGTCTCTGGTGAAATTTGGAGGCCTTTTGGAGCAAGTTGATTTTTGGGTTTTTATTAAAATTGTTAAGTAGCGCCTTTTGTTAATTAAATGTTTGATTTTTGTAAGCACCTTAATGATCTCCAAAATTTATAAAATTTGTTTTGACACCTATTTATACCATAATGAACCTATGAGATTAATTGGGTAAATTTTGGAGCAACTGCATAAAATGACCTTTTTAAATAATTAGGAAAAATAAAAAAATCAAGTAGAGTTCATGTTGAATGCCCTGTTATGTGACTTTTGGAATTGTTTGCTGTTCATAGACCCCCACCACTTTGGTCTATGATGTTGTGATGTCATGCTTGTTTTGTGTTTAGGTCGGATAAATGATGCTTAATAGGTTAACTAATTTTGCTTAAAGATCAAGATAAGTAACTTGTGTCTCTAGAAGTTAATTACACGATAGAAAGTTGTATTCTAGAATCCATGGTTTTGTCTTGTGCTGTATTGTTCGTGTCAGCATCCTCATAAGCATACATCATTGCATTCGTATAGTCACCGAAGAAGGCGTCAAGATCGAGGCGGCCGCTGACGAACCTGTTCCCGAGGCTACCCCGAGCTCCGACACCTGCCCTGCCGCCCTCGAGCCTGCCCTCTTTGCTCTTCAAGGCAAGCCCCGGTGCATTTAACCCCTTTCCTTGAATTTATAAAATGATTTCCTTAAATGCTTTTGAGTTAAATTATTGCATTAGGTTTATAGGAGTTGTGTGCTATCCTATTTGATGCACTATCCACCTTGACCACTGATACGCCCGATACCTGCTTTTCAAAAGTATTTGAAAAATGCTTAGCAATGCTCATTGAATTAGACTTTGCAATAAAAATGCCAATTTCAAAAGTGTGATCACTGAAAGAATCTTTATGGGAATTTGGCTTTACTTCCCATTCGATGGCAGCTTGCCTAGCTAGCATGTGGTCATTGTCGAGAAGAGGTTGTCCGCGCGTACGGTGCCGTCATGTTGTAGTCCGGGACTCAACAGTTGACACCGACCGGGACAGGGTTGAAAAACCGACAGGACCTGTACTCTTGGGTTAGAGTCCCGAGGTGCTTGTCGCTGGCGGAAAAATTGACAGGACTATTACGCTTGGGTGAGATATAACCAAGGTGTAGTTCTGGCTGAAAAATTAGGGACCATCCGTATGGGGGCCTGCTGGTCAAGACTTGTAACTATTCACATACTTCGGAAAGCTCTGGCTCCGAGGAATCCTTTATTGGACCGACAACCGCGCACTGGGAGTGGAGAGATGGCGGAAGTAGCATGTACCCACGTGGTCGTCGTACCTGGATAGGAGTGGTGTACTGTACTTCCGGGTGGCGTAGGACCGGGCCCAATCTTGGAGGAATCGTGGTAGACGAGTTGGCATATGCAAGCTTGGGTGCTACATATGCAGTGTGGATAGGGATCCTCAGCTGAGTATTATTTATCCGGATTAACGTTGCTCCTCGGTTATAGAGACTTGGTCACTGACTGTCAACGGAGAGTGGTTCTCATCTAGGAATGTTTTGAAATGTAAAATGAATCATGAACGATGAAGAATTGAGGAATACTGAATCTTTCCAAAATAAAATAAGGTTTACAAAAAATGCTTTTCTGCAAAATACTTGATCTTGCTTAAGCCTTACCTTGACTACCCTAAGCCTCTCATTCCTGAGTCTTCTCCCTTTTTCTTTAGTCGGGTAAGTCTTGTTGAGTACCCCAGTACTCAGGGTTTGTTACCCATGCTGCAGGTATGACAGAATCCCCGATGTGTCTTGCACCCTGCTGCGTGACCATCGTCCAGGAAGAGGCCGATGAGGCCGAAGAATAGTTGTACACCCTCAGGCTGGGTGATTATAAGTATCTTTGCTGTTCTCCACTATGTTGCCTATGTCTATTTCTATTATCAGAACTTGGTTTGTAATAACTGCACCTTAATTTCCATTTGAAACCCTGCTTTGTAAAACTATTGTTATTTAAGTCTTCCGCTCTTTATTCCAATGTTATTTGTAAAAGTATGCAATGATGTAACCGAATCGTGAGATGATCCTGCGGACATTGGGCACTGATGTAGCCCGGTGGCGAACAGGTCTTGATCACATGGAACATGGGTTCGGCTGTCAGAGGTTGACAGGGACACGTGGGCCATGAGATTAGGGCCGTTCTGTCACAGAGTGGTATCGGAGCATCTCACTTTAACGTTGCAGTGTTTGTTTTTGCGAAAACTTCAAAAGACCTTTTGAGTCTAAACAAACTAACTTGACTATTTTGAGTCCAAATTGCTTCTCTCATCTTGTCTCTCATATGGCAACACTAGCTAGTGGAACAACATGTTTTAAGCCCTATGTACCTTAGTTATTTAGTGCTTTACCTTGTTCCGTAGGAACGATTCATGCATCATGTCATATTCACTTAAGTTAATAATAACTTCCTCTCTAAGTTCGTTTGGGTTAGTATGCCTTTACCTTTTCTTGCTAGCCTTTTCACTCCTCATCCATCTTATCCTATCCAGACATGGCCCTCATCAAGCTGACTGCTCGCAAGTCGACTGGACCCAAAGGTGTGCCACGCCACCAACTGGCACCACGCATTGGAGAAGAGACTGGCGAAGCCTCCAACGGTCGTCGTTTTCCCCGTCGCACCCGCAAGAACCTGAAGGAGGAAATCAAGGATCTGAAGGCTGAGCTGAAGAACTTGGAGCATGACTTCTACCACTCGCGCCTGGAGTTTTATGAGGCACGAGCTTCCCTGGAGCAGGCCAACCGAAACACGATCCGCGCCATCGAGCAGCGAAATGCTACTTGGGATCGCGAGGACGCCACCAGAGCCGAGCTCCACGGACTGCGACAGTACACAATGCAGATTGAACAGTTCAATGATATGCTTCATGAGGAAGTGCATCAGCTGTATGATCAACTCCACCCCTTGGTACCCCCGGTTATGGAAGACCCTGAGGACGGAGTAGTGGAAGAACCCGATGTGGATCAAGAGCCAGACGTGGACGAGGAAATTGAACCTACCGAGGATGTCCACGCTGAAGACGAGGACGAGGAGGAAGAGCCTGAGCTCATCCTCGAAGAAGAAGACGACGATGAAGAAATGATCATCATCGATGAGGACTAGACCCGTCTTTAGGAGATGGAGATCCCGTGTGTCTGTACCACCTGCTTACCCAGAACCTTAGTCTAGGTTTGGGAGCGTTAGTCTGTCTTTTGTTAAGTCAATCTGTATCTTTTTTTTTCATACCTTTTTTTTCCCTTATCGGTCAGTTGTGTCTGTCAGAAATCTTTATCAATCTATCAGCCTTTGTATCAGAAGGAGCTATCAGTCTGTTGTTTTCAGAACCCTATCTATGAATGCTAAAGTTCCAAGATGCTTAACAGATGCCTGTGAACACTCGCACTGGAGCTGGAGGTTCTGACGGTGCCAACCTTCCAAACCCTCCACCTGTTCCTGCTACGCTAGCAGATGCCATCGCAGCCTTGGCAGCCGCTGCTAACCTGATGGCCCAAAATCAGGGGCAGCAGAACAATGGCCACCGTGGTCGCCATAACATCAACCATGAGACCACATATGTGGATTTCACCGAAACCCGTCCACCGGTCTTTACGAGGGCCGATGAACCCCTTGAAGCTGATGATTGGCTCCGCACCATGGAGCAGAAGTTTGGTCTTCTCCACTGCACCGACATCCAGAAACCCCGGTTCGCTTCCCAGCAGCTTCGTGGTCCAGCAAGCGCTTGGTACGCCAACCTGTTGGCTGCCCAGCCAGAAGGTCATCAGTTAACCTGGGAGGAGTTCCGCACAGCTTTCCGTGCACATCACATCCCTTCTGGATTAATGAAGATGAAGCTTGATCAGTTTTTCGCACTGCAGCAGAAGGACTCCACAGTGATGCAGTATGTGGGTCAGTTCAACCATCTTAGCCAGTATGCCTCAGAGTATGTCAACACGAATGAAAAGAAGAGGGACTGTTTTCTTAGGGGTCTGCATCCTAAGATTCGCAGAAGTATGTCCAATAACCTGACCGGTTCGTATCATGATGCCGTTGATCGTGCTGTTGCATATGAAGAAAGCAACCGTCAGTATCAAGAGGAAAAGAAGAAGAAAGTAGGATCCAGCAGTTTCTCTGGCGGCCACAAGTGCCAGAAGATCATATACCACCCCAGTCACCACCAAAATCGCCTACCTTACCCCAACCAGCAAGTGGTCGTCCGTACCGCGGCCACCACCCATAATGCCAACCAGCAGAGTGCCACACAGCCGAACGCCCCAGGTGTTCGTATCACCACTCCACAAACAGCCTACAACCATCCCTGCTACAACTGCGGCCAGCTTGGTCACTGGTCTCGTGAGTGCCCAAAGCCCAAGAGGTATGCCCAGAATACTCAGAAGAATCCTGGAGGATCTCAGCAGCAGCAGCAGCACCGTGCCCAGCAGCAACATGCCCAGAAAGGCAGGATTGTCAAGAAGCACGGGCAAGTCTACTACACCACTGTCGGCGACATCCCAGAAGGAGAGCCCGTCATGATCGGTAGGTTTCCTGTTGCCAATCACCCTGCAGTTGTGTTGTTTGATTCTGGTGCATCGCATTCCTTCATCAGTCGTACTTTTGTCATCAAGCATGAGATATCAATTGAGGATTTAAAAGAAAGTTTCTGCATATTTTCGCCTGGAGGGCGTATAAGTACTAAGGAAGTGGTTCGCAGTATACCAGTAATGTTGGGGGAACATGTATTTCCCACCACCATGATAGTGCTTCGTGATCAGGAGATAGATGTCATCCTAGGCATGAATTGGATGTGTCAGTATAAAGCCATGATCGACATCCTGAATAGAGTTGTGAGAGTGGATATTCCTAACAGTACCTCCAAACTCCTTCTCCAACTTCCAATGCCTCAAAAACCAGCAGCCACTCAAAAAAATACCGCCTATGTTCTGGAAACCAGAGACATCCCCGTGGTCTGTGAATTCCCTGATGTTTTTCCTGAGGATTTGCCTGGTCTGCCTCCTGACCGTGATGTCGAGTTTGCCATAGAGCTAAAGCCCGGGACTGCTCCCATATCCCGCAGAGCTTATCGAATGCCTCCCAGGGAGTTGGCAGAGCTAAAAATCCAATTACAAGATTTGTTGGACAAGGGTTTCATTCGCCCAAGCTCGTCTCCTTGGGGCTGTCCTGCAATCTTTGTAAAGAAGAAAGACAAGACTCTCAGAATGTGCATTGATTATCGCCCACTCAATGAGGTCACCATCAAAAACAAATATCCCTTGCCTCGTATTGATCTTCTCTTTGACCAGTTAGCTGGAGCCAAAGTATTCTCCAAGATCGATCTCAGATCTGGCTACCACCAAATAAAGATTCGTCCTGAAGATATTCCTAAAACAGCTTTCACCACCAGATACGGCCTATATGAGTATTTGGTCATGTCCTTCGGTTTGACCAATGCCCCCGCTCATTTCATGTACCTCATGAACTCTGTGTTCATGCCAGAGCTCGATAAATTCGTGGTCGTGTTCATTGACGACATCCTTGTCTACTCAAAAACCCATGAAAATCACGCCAAACATCTTCGTATCGTTCTATCCCGTCTCAGAGAACATCAGTTGTATGCCAAGTTCAGTAAATGTGAGTTCTGGTTAGATCAGATACAGTTTCTTGGTCATGTCCTATCCGCTGAAGGTGTGTCAGTTGACCCTGGTAAAGTGGCAGACATTCTGGATTGGAAGCCACCTACCACTGTTCATCAAGTCCGCAGCTTTATGGGAATGGCAGGATATTATCGTCGATTCATCCCAGATTTCTCAAGAATCGCCAAGCCTATCACTGAGTTAGTAAAGAATTCTGTGAAGTTTGTCTGGTCACCAGCCTGTGAGCAAGCCTTTCAAACTTTGAAGAAATTGTTAACCACATCACCAGTGCTAGCCCAGCCGAACGTCGAAAAGCCCTTTGATGTCTACTGTGATGCATCTGGTACTGGTTTGGGCTGTGTTTTGATGCAAGAAGGTCGAGTGATCGCATATGCCTCCCGACAGCTTAAGCAACATGAAGAGAATTATCCAACTCATGATCTCGAGTTAGCAGCAGTAGTGCATGCCTTGAAGATCTGGCGTCATTATTTGTTGGGCAGTACCTGTAATGTGTACACTGATCACAAGAGTCTGAAGTATATCTTCACTCAGGAAGAGCTGAATATGAGACAGAGAAGATGGCTTGAGTTAATTAAGGACTATGATCTTGAAGTGCATTACCATCCGGGTAAGGCGAATGTGGTCGCCGATGCACTCAGTCGCAAGTCTTATTGCAACTGTCTGATGAAGAAACCCTATGATTCTTCTTTGTGTTATGAGCTGGAAAAGTTGAATATTGAAATGATTCCGCAAGGAACTCTGAGTAATATCAGAATAGAAACCCCTATCAGAGAGCAGATCATCGCTGCACAGAAAGATAGCCCTGGAATCAAGCACATCATCGAAAAGGTCCAATCCGGAAGGGCTGATTGTTTCAGGATTGATGATACAGGAGTAGTATGGTTTAAGAATCGGTTAGTAGTTCCTAAAATGACTGAGTTAAGAAAGTTAATCCTTGATGAAGCACACTTGACTAGATTCTCCATCCACCCCGGCAGTAACAAAATGTACCAGGATTTGAAGCAGAAATTCTGGTGGACAAAGATGAAGATTGAGATCGCCCGGTATGTCGCTCAGTGCGATACCTGCCAGAAAGTCAAAGCCGTGCACATGAGGCCCGGAGGAGAATTGCAACCCTTATCTGTACCTGCTTGGAAATAGGACGATATCAGTATGGACTTTATCAATGGTCTACCCAAGACATCAAGAGGTTTTGATTCCATATGGGTGATCGTGGATCGCCTCACTAAGCAAGCTCACTTTCTGCCAGTGAAGACCAGTTACACCGTTCCCACTTATGCCACTTTGTACAAGAACAACATAGTAAAACTCCATGGTATACCCAAAACCATTATCTCTGATCGTGGTACCCAGTTTGTCGCAAAGTTCTGGAAAGCGTTCCATGCCTCACTTGGAACCAAGCTCTTGCATAGTACAGCATATCATCCACAAACAGATGGACAAACTGAGCGAGTAAACCAAGTGTTAGAGGATATGTTGAGAGCATGTGTGCTCACCTTCGCAGATACTTGGGATGACTGTTTGCCCTTGGCAGAGTTCTCATATAATAACAGTTACCAAGAGAGCATCGAAATGGCACCCTTTGAAGCACTGTACGGTCGCCGCTGTCGTACACCTCTCAGTTGGTCTGAACCTGGAGAAAGTGAATTCTTTGGAGTCGACCTAGTGAAAGATATGGAAGAAAAGGTCAAACAAATACAAGAGAACATGAAGATTGCGCAATCTCGACAGAAGAGCTATGCTGACAAAAGACGTCGACCTCTGAAGTTTCAAATCGGAGATTTTGTGTACCTGAAAGTCTCACCCACCAAAGGAGTCACTCGTTTTGGAGTTAAGGGAAAGTTAGCACCTCGCTATATTGGTCCCTTTGAGATTCTGGAATGTTATGGCAAGGTAGCTTATAAGCTAAGGTTGCCCAATCATCTTTCAGCAGTTCATAATGTGTTTCACGTCTCCCAACTCAAGAAGTGTCTCCGAGTGCCCGAACATGTGGTAGATGTTGAAGGTGTTGAGTTAGAACCTGATATGTCATACTCTGAGTATCCAGTTCGTGTGTTGGATTCCAAGGACCGTGTTACCCGAAGAACTACCACAAGATGGTACAAGATCCAGTGGAACCAACACTCTGAAGAAGAAGCCACTTGGGAATCCGAAGACTACTTAGCGAAAACCTTTCCGGACTTTCTCGATACTCTGTAGATGTAAGGTTTGCCTTTGTCCTTCTTAAGACACAGAATCTCGGGGCGAGATTTCTTTTAGGGGGGAAGGTTGTAACACCTATGGTGATTTATATGTAATTAACCTGACATGTCATCATCTTTAGTCATTAATCATTTTTGCCATGCATTATGTTTGCCTAGCTTGTTTTGCTTTTACCTTTTTCTGAGATGACTTATGTAGTGATCTTTCTTTTTCAAAAACCCTAAAAGCCCAAATCTTCCTTGAGGGCAAAATGGTAATTTCACCTCTGTGTCTAGCTTTGTTTAAATCTTGTCCAGTTAAGTGTCTTGATGACTTGTTGTGTTGATCAAAGTTAAAAATCAGAAATAGAATTTAAATCCCTTTTGAAAAACCCTGATTTCCAAACCCTGGTTTTTACCCCTCTTTTATTAACTTAAAAACTATTCAAAATTTGAGGTTGGTCCTTTTGGAAAAGTTGTAGATCTTGTCAAGAGGAACAACTTTGGTGTTTGCAGATTTTCAAGTTTCAATACAAAATCAGAAGTAATTTCAAATTCATTCAAACTTAAATTTTGTCCCTTTTTCGGTTTTCAAAATTATCTCAAAAACTTTTGAGTTTCAGAAAAAGTTTATATTGGCAAAGTTGTAGATCTCAAAATTTTAAGCAACTTTGGTGTTTTGAGTTTTCTTTGTGTAGTTCAACTTTTGGGAGTAATTTCAAAATTCAGAAAGGGGAAGTTTTGCTTTAAATATCGTCACTGTGCACGAACTTTAAAGCCAGGGGGCCCCGGCCTCCGGCAAGGCCGCCGCGCCGCGCGCGAGCCTCGCCGCCCCTGCCGAGCCCGGCTGACCCGCGCCCGTGCCGCGCACGGCCAAGCTCTGGCGCTCGCCTTTCCTCTCGGCCCCTACCTACCGCCGCCTCGCCCATCCCCTACCCTCTTCCTCTTTCCCCTCGGCCGCGGACAGCACGCAGTTGCCGGCCGCCGGCAAACCGCCCCGCCGCGCGCGCGTTCCCGCCCGCACCGAGCCGCCCTACCGTGTTCCCTACCTTCATTAATGTCGCGCGAGCGCTCCCACCCCTCGCCCGGACCCCTCCCCCGCTCCGCCCGCGGCTATAAGAAGCCGTCGGGTTCCGCCATTGCCGCCACCACGGCGCCCCGCACCACCGGACCACCCCAGCGCCCGCCGAAGCCTCCACCGCCTTCGCCTTGAGCTGCTCCACCTTCCCAAACCACCAATTTCACCCCTCCGCCTTCCTCTCGCCGGCGCAGGAGCTTCGTCCCCGACTCCGGCAAGCGGCCGCGTTTCGGCAAGGAGAGGAATTCGCCGCCGTGAGTGTTCCTCCCGTCCCTCCGACCCCTGCCCTCTCTTCCTCACCTCCGTGCGCTCCTAACCGCACCTCGGTGATCCCTTTTGGTGGACAGAGCCGCCGGACGCCGCTCGCCGCCAGAGAGCTCCGCCGAAGCACCGCCAACGTCGACCTCCCTCCTCCGACCCTGCACCGCCTCGCCGAGCCTCCCTCCAGACTCACGGTGAGCCCGCGAATCTTTCTCCACCCTCGGCTTTCCCAGCGCGAGCCCTGAACGGCCGGTCCGCCGTCCGCCTCGCCTGCGACTCGCCCGAGCCCTGCTGTCCGTCTCGCCCGAGCCTTCGAGCCAGGCCTCGGACGAAGCAGTCGCTTCCATCTCACCCGAGCCCGTTTCGGCCGAGCCTCGCGAGGAAAGAGCACAGTGCTCTTTTCCTTTTTGGAAGTTGTGAATAGTGTTCTTTTTCTTCTTTTTGTGTGATTTTCTGTGTTGCTCCAAAAACTCTGAAAATTTGATGGTAGACTCTTTATACCATGTAATATTTTAGAAAAATATGAAACTTGGACTTTGTGCAAAAATTTGAAAATGAAAAATCCCCCTTTTAATTAAGAAATGAATGGTTTTAGTTTTTTAGAAAATCATGTGTAGCTCCAAAAATCATGAGATAAATTTTTATGTGCTAGTTTTGTCATGTTTAGTCTCTGGTGAAATTTTGAGGCCTTTTGGAGTAAGTTGATTTTTGGGTTTTTATTAAAATTGTTAAGTAGCGCCTTTTGTTAATTAAATGTTTGATTTTTGTAAGCACCTTAATGATCTCCAAAATTTATGAAATTTTTTTGACACCTATTTATACCATAATGAACCTATGAGATTAATTGGGTAAATTTTGGAGCAACTGCATAAAATGACCTTTTTAAATAATTAGGAAAAATAAAAAAATCAAGTAGAGTTCATGTTGAATGCCCTGTTATGTGACTTTTGGAATTGTTTGCTGTTCATAGACCCCCACCACTTTGGTCTATGATGTTGTGATGTCATGCTTGTTTTGTGTTTAGGTCGGATAAATAATGCTTAATAGGTTAACTAATTTTGCTTAAAGATCAAGATAAGTAACTTGTGTCTCTAGAAGTTAATTACACGATAGAAAGTTGTATTCTAGAATCCATGGTTTTGTCTTGTGCTGTATTGTTCGTGTCAGCATCCTCATAAGCATACATCATTGCATTCGTATAGTCACCGAAGAAGGCGTCAAGATCGAGGCAGCCGCTGACGAACCTGTTCCCGAGGCTACCCCGAGCTCCGACACCTGCCCTGCCGCCCTCGAGCCTGCCCTCTTTGCTCTTCAAGGCAAGCCCCGGTGCATTTAACCCCTTTCCTTGAATTTATAAAATGATTTCCTTAAATGCTTTTGAGTTAAATTATTGCATTAGGTTTATAGGAGTTGTGTGCTATCCTATTTGATGCACTATCCACCTTGACCACTGATACGCCCGATACCTGCTTTTCAAAAGTATTTGAAAAATGCTTAGCAATGCTCATTGAATTAGACTTTGCAATAAAAATGTCAATTTCAAAAGTGTGATCACTGAAAGAATCTTTATGGGAATTTGGCTTTACTTCCCATTCGATGGCAGCTTGCCTAGCTAGCATGTGGTCATTGTCGAGAAGAGGTTGTCCGCGCGTACGGTGCCGTCATGTTGTAGTCCGGGACTCAACAGTTGACACCGACCGGGACAGGGTTGAAAAACCGACAGGACCTGTACTCTTGGGTTAGAGTCCCGAGGTGCTTGTCGCTGGCGGAAAAATTGACAGGACTATTACGCTTGGGTGACATATAACCAAGGTGTAGTTCTGGCTGAAAAATTAGGGACCATCCGTATGGGGGCCTGCTGGTCAAGACTTGTAACTATTCACATACTTCGGAAAGCTCTGGCTCCGAGGAATCCTTTATTGGACCGACAACCGCGCACTGGGAGTGGAGAGATGGCGGAAGTAGCATGTACCCACGTGGTCGTCGTACCTGGATAGGAGTGGTGTACTGTACTTCCGGGTGGCGTAGGACCGGGCCCAATCTTGGAGGAATCATGGTAGACGAGTTGGCATATGCAAGCTTGGGTGCTACATATGCAGTGTGGATAGGGATCCTCAGCTGAGTATTATTTATCCGGATTAACGTTGCTCCTCGGTTATGGAGACTTGGTCACTGACTGTCAACGGAGAGTGGTTCTCAACTAGGAATGTTTTGAAATGTAAAATGAATCATGAACGATGAAGAATTGAGGAATACTGAATCTTTCCAAAATAAAATAAGGTTTACAAAAAATGCTTTTCTGCAAAATACTTGATCTTGCTTAAGCCTTACCTTGACTACCCTAAGCCTCTCATTCCTGAGTCTTCTCCCTTTTTCTTTAGTCGGGTAAGTCTTGTTGAGTACCCCAGTACTCAGGGTTTGTTACCCATGCTGCAGGTATGACAGAATCCCCGATGTGTCTTGCACCCTGCTGCGTGACCATCGTCCAGGAAGAGGCCGATGAGGCCGAAGAATAGTTGTACACCCTCGGGCTGGGTGATTATAAGTATCTTTGCTGTTCTCCACTATGTTGCCTATGTCTATTTCTATTATCAGAACTTGGTTTGTAATAACTGCACCTTAATTTCCATTTGAAACCCTGCTTTGTAAAACTATTGTTATTTAAGTCTTCCGCTCTTTATTCCAATGTTATTTGTAAAAGTATGCAATGCTGTAACCGAATCGTGAGATGATCCTGCGGACATTGGGCACTGATGTAGCCCGGTGGCGAACAGGTCTTGATCACATGGAACATGGGTTCGGCTGTCAGAGGTTGACAGGGACACGTGGGCCATGAGATTAGGGCCGTTCCGTCACAGTCACGTACCTGCGATTGTACCGCGTGCGCTATGCTGCTCTAAAATTATGATCCCCTCGGCCCTCGCCTCGTGCTTGTACTGCTCCGCTCCAAAAATCGTGATCCCGTCTTCGCCCAGTGCCTTTTTTTTTGTTGGTGCTTCACGTAATTTGTGGTGGTTGTTTTCTTGATTTCTAATTTCTATTTGTATTTGGCTCCTGTAAGACTTAGTTTGATCCGAACTCTTGTTTTGATCCTGATCTTATGCAGGGTAGCCTCAATTTACTGGCTTAATAGTACACACACCTTACAATCTCGCATTATTACCAATTTGGAAACTTTTTCATTTGTGTATCGATGTCTACTGTGCCGGATTTGGCCCTTCATCAAGCCAGATGTGTGGATCTATGGCTAGTTTGCGAGATCAAAGTCTCCTTGCAGCTACACTTTCCTTCTTTTTTAGGCGGAGTTTCTCGCAGCTGGATTAAGACGTCGCGTGATACAATAGTGTAAAGACTTAGAACTTTTGTTTAGGCGTACCATTTTAGAGTTCTATTTCATCTTGATTTTCTTTTGTCTGAATCCTTTCTCTCCTTTGCTGCCTTGCAGGTTACTATCGCAGTATCTTTAATTGGCTCGTTGTAGTGTACTGATTTATAATCGATATGTATTTGTATTTCGTCTATTGTTTCTATAATTTCGTGAGCGAAGACGCATCCAATTTGTAATCTATTTGGATTTGGATTCTATATCTGTTTGCTGTTGTTGTTACGATCAATGACCAGGACTCTAGACGTCATGTTGTGTTCGAGTTTTATTCCAGATACAATTCTGTTTTCTTTTCTTCACCTCCGCTACTATTAAAACATGTACAGTTAGTTGGGAGGCCAGACGAAAAAAATGGGTACCAAAAAACAGGCAGAAATTTTGCTTCTTTATTATTATATAATAATTAGGTATAGGTATAGATATAGATTATTATCATAATTATTATAGTATAGAAAGATATATATACTATAGATATAGATGTACTCTGATCGTTGCTCAGATGGCACATTGTCACGTAATCACATCTGTGATGCATGTTAGCTGAGACGTTGAAACCATACTGGACATTCTAAACCATGCCATTATAATTTTACAAAGTTAGAGATATGTCACTGGTATCTCACTGATATTTGGCACACATAATTAAGTCAATGACATGTGGACCAAGATGACATATCTTTAATTTTGTAAAATTATAATGGCAGTCTTCGAATTTTTCCTAAAAGGCCACAACTATGTGTACTGCATAGGAATATTAAAGTTGGTTTAAACGGTGAGTTGCTAGAGGGATACAAGTTTGTCGGTTTCCATGACTTGGATTCCGCCATGCACGTTGCATGCAAGGCTAGCTTGATCGATCGAGATTATTCTAGCTAGCTAGCTCCATCCCGTCAAATTGAAATTTTCCTGTTCCTGTGGGACGGCGACCTCCCAACGCCTAGCATGCAACAGGAAGGCGACGTGTCACCTAATTAACTCGTGTACACGTAGCTTTATGGTCAATCATCAATTACGTACAAAGCCCATGTCTATGATCAATTGCGCGCACAGTGATTAAAAATTAGGGATTTGCTATATTTCAGACGTCTGAAATATAACATCTTTTCAGACGACGACTACAACCTCTATTAGCATAATAAATAATAGTTTTTTTATGGAAGGACAAAGACAAAACTGTTCAGGCGCCTCAAATATAGAAAATGTGTAAAAATTAATATATACTACCTCTGTCCACAAAAAAATCAATTCCTAAAATCCGTGTCAGTCAAACTTTTTTAACTTTGACTAACTTTATATAAAAGATTAATAACATCTATGATATAAAATTAAATGGACACATTATAAAAATATATTCGAAAATATATCTAATGATGTGAATTTGGTACCATCAATTTTTATAGTTTTTTTCTAAAAATTTGATCAAAGTTTAAAAATTTGACTTAAAATAACTCTAGAAATTGATTCTTTCGTGGACGGAGGGAGTAGTAGAAGAAATTAAAACGGCCAAGTCTTTGCTGAACCCTACTCATCCAAGTCGTAGCTAGCTTATCAGCCGTAGGTAAAATATCAAGGCACGGATAAGTTCAACCGAACACTAGAACAGAGTCTCGAGCATATATACGTGGAAAAACACAAAGGTGTTTGTTCGAATGACGAGCGAGACGATCATAGATTTCACTGCAACAGGCCAACAGCTGCGGCATCGATCGTCTTCTTTACCTAGTGAAGTGTGTGGCACCGCCTGTGACCGACGATCGTTGTGTTTGATGCTGTGTGTGTTAATTTCTGGGGTGCTGTGTATTGACCACGGCACAGGGACATCGCCGATCGTTGTGGTTGGTTTGACTGAAACCGATTGATAGGCGTCGTGATGACGTCGTCCTCAGTCCTCTCCTCTTGTGGACCGGGACTTGCTTGCATTGGAGCAGTGGCGGAGGGAGGGAGGGGCTCAGGGGGGGGGGGCCTGGCACCCCCCAACATGCTGGTGCCTCCACAATGATCTCTCCTTAATTAGCTAGTTAATAGTTCAATTAGCAAGATAATTGTTGACACTCAAAAGTGTCACAGGTAAAAGTAAATTTAGAAGAGGTATTCGGCCTGTAATATTAGAGTCGAATTTGTCTTCTATTATTTCATATTTGACGGATCGGATGTTCTAAGTTAAATGAGCCCGATTCTTTTGGACTTCCGACCAGTCATGTTTGTGTCCGACGAGGTGGCGCTGGTCGAAGGCCTTATGGTTATGATGAATGCTGAGCTCGGCGACGATTCGTTGATCAGTATGGGCTGATAAAGCCCATTAAGACTGATTTAGTCGGTCAAGGATCGGCGAGATCAGGTTTATTTTGTTGCGTCCGGATTGAATTCTTGGATTCTATATTTTGATAGAGTCAAGATAGGAAACTTGGAAATCGTATCTAGAGATGTTTCCTATTGGGATAAGACCAGCGCCCTCTATATATATGTGAGGATCATGGCCGATTGAGGCATCCAACCCTAATCGATCAAAACCAATCTACTACCCTTTTACCCCTTTTTCCCTTCTACCTTGCTGTTCGGCGCGTCTCCCGGCGAGACTCGACGGCGTTCTAGGCGGCCTTGCTGGTTCTAGGACAACCTCTACGTGCTTCTCCCTGACGGGTCTTCCCGGGAGGAGTTCTAGAGTTATCAACACAGGAGCCCAAAACCCTAGATCGATCCAAACCGGTCTCTAGATCGGTTTTCGACGGTTTAGTCGGGGTTCCTGCTATCTCAGGTTGAACCGCAAACTCTTCGGGCGTTCTAGCCCTGCTGGTGTGTGATTCGGATCACTTCCGACGTCAACACACTTTTTGGCGACTCCACTGGGGACGATTGAAATCTCATCTACTACCAACATGGGCGGCAAAGACGGTGCTACCGATAAGGATAACATCGTTCGTCCTGCGGGCATTGACGAGCTCCCCGACGAGTTGAAGCAACAGGCGCAGGCCAAGCTCGACGCCGTCTTGAAGGCTTTTCCTAGAAAGCTGTTCAAAGGATCGGCGCGGCAGGGTCACCCAAGACAAGGAACCGGACTTCAGCGAGATCATCCCCACTACGTCCACTACGAACGCTGAAGACGCTACTGACAAGGTAAACACCAAGGTACCTGAAGATTCTTACCCTACCGATGCTAATTATTCTGCGATGTTGGTTGATACTTCAAAAACTCTTACAAATACTATTCAACATTCGTTTAAGTTACTTAGTGATCGCATGGATAAATTAGAGGGTAAGCCCGTTGAAACTGAGCGCCCTACCAGACAACCACAGTTCGGCATGCCTTTTAATTTCTTCAAAGGTCAAACCTTGCACACAGAGTTTGGCCAGACGCAATCAAGAAACGATAATGGCAGGACCACTCACGGTGAAGCTAGTACGTCGATATACACTAATAGTCTCCACCGTGGCACTGGTCGGGCCATACAGACCGACCAGGGCGCAGCTACAAACAGGACTTTAGGAGGACAGGGGACAGCATTGCCCAATCCACCGAAGTCCCCGAGGCACAATCTCATGCATGGTGGCACTACCAACCTTGCTGACACCGATTTTGGACGAGCCATAAATCGGTTTAAGGAAGAAACAACTAGGTCTCTCGAGACCAGTTTAGGGGTCCAATTTAAGCCTACCAGGACCACATATTCAAAACCATACCCTTCATGTTTCGATTTCATGAAATCACCTGATAGTTGGAGGGTACCAGATTTTTATAAGTTTAGCGGTGACGGTAGCAAAACAACTATGGAGCATATTAGCATGTTCCTTGCACAAATGGGTGAAGCCAGTACTTTAGATTACATGAATGTGCGACATTTTCCTTTGTCTTTGACTGGTACGGCTTTCGCCTAGTTTACGTCACTGCCAGAATGCACCACAAGTTCTTGGGCTGAGCTAGAAGAAAAGTTTCATAACCACTGTTATGACGGGGTTCAAGAAATTAGGTTATCACACCTTACGTCGGTTCAACAAGGACGTAGCGAGCATGTGGCCGATTTCTTTAAGCGCTTTAAAGAGATTAAGAACCGATGTTTCCATCTAAGGATTTCTGACAGAGACCTAACAGATTTATGTCTCGCTGGTCTACGTCGAGAAATCAAGGATAAACTTGAGCATCATGATTTCTTTAGTGTAAATCAGCTGTTACAGAAGGCCGTCTCAATAGAATCGCACTTAAAAGAACCTTATGATCTTCATAAGGCTCATCGATCGGGCATACATATTGTCGAGATAAACTCTGATAGTTCTGACGATGTGTCTAAAGACTGTTACGCTGCTGAGTTTTTATGGCTAGTTGTTGACACTGGTTATCTATCATAATTAAGGGATAAATAAATATGAAAATGGGCAAGAATTTGATCACCAACAAAGGTTTAGGGTTTATTAAACGTTTTTTGGTGAACTATGATTCTGCAGGGACTAAACCAGGAAATCAGCACCGATAGCTTCCCATAGAAGGAAACCGACGGGAGATAACGCCACCACCACGTCAGGATTATTCTAGAAGACCCCAGAGGACGCAAGAAGACACCAGGAGGTCGACCACCACGAGGGGATGACTGGTGGGACCGACCGGTCCAACCTAGAGACCGACCAGTCCCCCCTTGGGGCCTACGGACTCCTCCTTCTGGAACCTTCCTCCACCGACCTCTAGGATGCATCTCGGCCGTACCTTAAGTCGGTTTCATCCAAGGGCCACGGTTCATCGCCCAGGGCTATATAAACAGCCCCTGACCCCCTCTCCAGAGCATCAGGGTTTGATCATTAGACATCATCAATCAGAGCATCAGGCATTCATCAGAAGGAGATCAATCAGAAGTCCTAGAACTACATCCACCTAGAATAGTAGATAGAATAGGATTAGAGGAGGCAAGCTTCGCTTGGATTCCTGATCTAGTCACGAGAAGGCTCGGTAAACCCAAGATCTTCTCTCTTGTATTAACATTATGGATCTATTTCATAATTGCTCTTCTAGTTCATCATTGTGTTCATTGTTTATGTTCTAGTTCATTGTCTAGTTCATGTTCATTGTCTAGTTCATCTTCTAGTTCATAATCTTGTTCTAGTTCATGTTCTAGTTCGTACTTTAGTTCTTCTCGATGATCTAATTCACCTTATTGTTCATCTTCGTGTTTTAGATAGCAATACAATTGATATGATTAAGACATCAACTATTATATTCTTAATTATATTGCTTATAGTCTGCTTTGATTATATATTTAGCATAGATAGTTCATCTTTTTGTTTATACTCATGTTCGTATAGCGCTCATCTTAAAGTACAACGGGTGGGTGATAGATGTTGTGTAGGCGTGGTGCCTATACACTATTTATCTGCGAATGCGTCCTATGTTCCGGATAGAGTGGTAGATCGCGGGTGTGATATTCCTGTTGAGTCCTTTGTATTCCACCTCCGGAATATAGTGTTCAGTATGGCTTAGTTAACTCATGGTATAGGGGTTACTCTGTTTGACACCTTTACTATGGAGTTGCCTCTTGATTATAAATATGATGTGACCTAGCCAATGATTGCCAAATATGTCTGCACTAATCAATGTATGCTATGACTTGTAATTAGAATAACTTAGGAATGTTTCTTATTAATACCTGTTCTTATCATCACTTGCTAGGTAGTACTGTTCTAGGATTATCCTTGATTGATCTGATCTCTGTTATCATTTATTATCATTTATCATTATCATTTACTCTGTAACCTAATCCCTATTTGGAGTAATTAGTGTGTTATCAGTCTTATTATAAGTGTGTGTCATAATAAATGTTGTTAAGTCCTTATTAGTATAATACCATCATACCTTTAATTGATTAGTCTCTAGGCTAAATATAAATAATGATACCTGAGACTAGCTTGGGTGAAATGCTTCTACAACGGGTATATTTATCTGTGCGCTTGCGGGTAAATATCTATCTTTAAATCGAGTGCCCTGATATAATTACATTGCTAGCTTCATGTTGGGGATGACAACTTGACGTTAAGTGAAGTTAGTAGTGTCCCGTACACTCTTTAGTGCCTTCACTAGTTTATTATTTTATGTGGTTCATTCTTAGAGTGATTCCATTAAGGAGTGTCAACAAGCATTTCTGGCGCCGTTGCCGGGGATCACATCAATTCAAATAGGGATGGTACCCAGGGTTTTTCATTAAAATCTTTATAAGCACTGATAGGACATTGCATTAGCAGCATTTTAAAACGGTAGCTAGAACATATCATTTTACTTACAAACATGTGATAATGCACTGATTATTTACTTTTACTCAAACAGGCTTACCCTGGCTTTGTTTATCTTTTTATCTTATGCAGGGTGTGATGTATGACTGGTTTCCAACTTCCGAAAAACTACATTGAGGATCCCGAAGCTTTACTAAGGAAAACAAGACGCAAACTTAAGAGACCCTCACCACCACTTCCAGAAGTTAGCCAGATAAGAAGAAGCTTAACACCAGTGTTGGACACCATGGCCGACAAGACACTTCGTGAGTTCTCTGCACCAACCACTGCAAACATCAGGACTGGACCAACAGTTAATGTGGGAGACAACGGATTTGAACTCAAGCCAGCTTTGATCAACATGGTGCAAGCTAACCAGTTTTGCGGAAAGGCACATGAAGACGCAAGCGCTCATCTCCAACACTTTCTGGAGATTTGTAGCACTTTCACCATCAAGGGAGTCAAAAGGGACGCCATTCTACTTCGCTTGTTCCCATTTTCACTCTTGGGAAAAAGCAAAACAATGGTTCTACGCCAACAAAGACAAAAACACCTCATGGGCGATTTGTTCAACTGCCTTCCTAGCAAAGTTCTTTCCAGTGGGCAAGACGAATGCCCTCTGTGCCAAGATTTCAACTTTCCAGCAACAATATGACGAATCAATCCCAGAGGCTTGGGAACGCTTTCAAGACTACATATCAGAATGCCCTCACCATGGGATGGAGAATTGGCTACTCATGCAGACCTTCTACCACGGGCTCACTTCAAGTACCCGTGAGAATGTGGATGCCACTGCTGGAGGATCATTCTTATCACTCACTATCAACAATGCTACTACACTCATTGAGAAGATGGCCTCTAACCAAGGATGGAACGACGAACGCTCTCAACCACGCAAAAGGGAGGAATACATCAACTAAAGGAAGTAGACATGCTGTCTGCCAAACTTGACTTACTCTTGAAGAAGTTCGATGAACACACTCCCAAGAAAGAAGACGTTAAGAAAATCTATGAATCTCGCATGACATGTGAAGAGTGTGGAGGCACTGGTCATTCAGAGAGCAACTGCCCTGAGATTCAAGAGGATGCAAAGTACATCAACAACAACACCAACTATCGTCCTCAACAAGCTCAAGGATGGAACCAGCAATCAAGGCCTAATTACTCAGGTAACTACTCAGGTAACTACCAAGGTAATACATTTTACCAACCACCTTTGAGAGAAATGATATCTAATCAAAACAAGATTATTGATAATATGTCTAAGAAGATAGCTTCCAATGATAAACTGCTTGAAAATATTAATACTAGAATGGATAGCTTTACTTCTGCCATAAAGAATCAACATAGCTTTAATAAAATGATAGAATCTCAGTTATCTCAGTTAGCAGCTTCAGTCCCTATGGCTGAAAAAGGTAAGATTCCCGGAACTCCAAAAGAACTAGAGACTGCAAATCTTGTAGATATTTTTGATGCAGGACATCTCCTACCTAGACCATCGAAGGAATGGATGGATGACTCCATTGCCCCGAAGAAAGGAGATCCAGGAAGACCTGTGATTTCAATCCATATTGGACCTCGCAGTTTTGAAGAAGCAGTCTGCGACCTTGGAGCAAGCGTCAACATTATGCCAAAGGTAATATACGAACAAATTCATGGTGCACCTCTGTTATATACAAGTATGTGTTTGCAGCTTGCAGATCAGACACTGTGCTACCCATTGGGAATTCTAGAAGATGTCTGTATATGAGTGGGACGCTCGTATATGTGTGTAGACTTTATGATCATTGAAACAGGTGGAGACAATAGAGCACCCATTATTCTTGGACGCCCGTTCCTAAGCTCAACCAAAGCCATCATCTACGCGGACAGCGCCAAGATCTGTTTCACAATCACAGGCAACAAAAGAAAGATTTAGCTTCAAGAGCCGTACACTCACTACCCGAGTCCACCCTCAGATGCCCTACGAAGACGCAAACACTATATCATCAAAGAAGAAGAATAGGAACAGAAGGAGGGAGAACAAGGCTACACAACCGCATCAAGACACAGTATGGATGGTCAACTCTGTCCGAACAGAACATGATCACCTTCTTCCATCACCATACCTCACCCAGAGAGATGACCCAGGCGTACCCACCATCGATTGCAAAATCGAGGGAAGTACATTCCACAAGACGTTCTGCGACATTGGTTCAAGTGTCAACATAATGTCTAAGGTAGCGTATGAACACTTATATAAAAATAGACCTATGTATCAGACATATGTGCAGCTGCAGCTGGCGGACCAAACTTATCGATTTTCGGAGGGAATAGTAAAGGACGTGATGATCCAAATTAAAGACTACTACGTTCCCACTGACTTCATGGTACTAGACATGGGAAGAGAAGACGATATTCATATTATCCTAGGAAGACCCTTCCTCAACACTACTGGTGCCATCATCTACATGAGATCTGGAGAGATCCATTTCCAACTCCCAAGAGAGAAGGTACGCTGTTACTTCAATAGTTATGCCACTAATGTACAGGGAAAGAGAAACCACTCTAGGAGGAGGCGCCACACATCTCAACGCAACAAGAATCAACCACTTAAGGATGGATGGGCTGGCTATGAAGGAAAAGTCACTAGGAGTGAAGACATCCCATTAAAGGAAACGAAGGACGAAGAAGTAAAGGAGACAAGTCCATCAGTCAAACAAGTATGGAAAAAGAAAGAGAGTTCTACTAACGCGCAATCATCAAGGTCCTCCTCAGGATCTGCTGATGCACCCAAGGAAGAATAAAGAGCATACAAGAAGTCTTGTTCGATAGACTATAAACGTTGAATCCTCGCCGGAAGGTAACTCGGTAGTTATCCATATTCATTAGCATTAAATTCATCATTGCATAATTAGTAGATTTAGCATGAACATTTTTACTATTAGTATCATATTTACTTCTTAGCAATTATATCTGCATTAGAAAAACAGAATAAAAATATGGAAACTCTAAGCCCCATGAGAGTTTTAACTCCCTGTGGAGGCATAAAAATAAAAAAGATACATTTGCATATTTACTTCTGCGTTGCATAAAAACAAAAATATAAAAAGAGATACTATGAAACACTGCTGAAAATCTGCTTAGTGGAAAGGAAGAACATAAATAATCTTAAGAGCTTCAAGACAACTAGACAAATGGAGGAATGTTTATCACTAACGCTTAATCAAGTTCCACTAGTTGTGTTGTCTATCTTTAAATTCAGCAAGAAGAGAAGAAGAGAAGGACTCAAGAACCACTAACAGTCTACTCGTCTTCTAGAGAAAAGACCTCATCAAGATCCAGCTTGGGGGAAAGCACCCTCAGTTATCACGATAAGTATCACTGCTTTTTATCTATTAGTTCGGTTTAGTTAGATCAGGTTAATAAATGTAGAAACCCCTAAAAAGATGAATAACTATTACAAAACCAAATAAAGATATTATATAATGAATAAATGTCTAGGTGGATATAAACTTAATTTGGCTCATGATGAAAATGATGAACAATTGCTCTGCCGTAATCTCTTTTAAGTACCTAGTGTTTAAACTTATATTTTCTTGAGCTTTAGACAAAGTTGTTCTGAATAAACTCTGAACCTGAAACCTGTGGATTGGAAAATGCTTGATCTAAAGTCTAGATAATTGTGAGATATGAAATAAAAAGGTTTGAGCTGCTGTTTATCTAATTCCTACAGATACTAGAGTTCTGGAGATTTACACTTTGAAAAGATTAAAAACACATGATGAGATCCTATATGACATAACATGAATTCCTACCCAGAGCCATTAATATGATCTTAAGATAAGGCTACTTGCTTTGTTCTAAGTTTTTAGTTATGGTTGAGAAATTTATCATGCTCTAGAGATCAAGAATGTATTATTAAAAGATTCACTCTTCCGAAGTATTATTGTGTTAAAGGCATGGGACTATGCAAAAGTATAAAAGGAGAAAATAAAAAGGGACACGTGTCCGACTACCTCAAAAGAAAAAGAGGAATTATGATAAAAATATGAAAAGAGAAAAAAGAATGATAGCCCATGGTCCCTCTAATTACAATATGCCAGCAAGAGATGACAAATTTCAAATGTTCTAAGGTCTTGATCTATGAGTATGACATTTTTCTACCTAACTTTGAACTTTGACTTGGTAAGATATGCTTTTCACTTCTTAAAGCTCCAGATATATATATCCATAGAAGGAAGGAAAATGCATCAGTGAGGAATCATAAAATATAAAAGAGCGATTTGAGAGTGTCATACAGTAAAATCTCTGATTTTTATTTTGAAAATATATATAACTCCAGAATGAAGGTTGATCAAAGAGTTAGAGATACAGTGCTTAACTTGATTGTTCTATCTTTCAATTGTTTAAAGACCCAGGTGAAGGCAAAAGCTCCATAGTTAAAGGTAATATGAGAAAGTCAGAATAGTTAACTCTAAACCAAGGGAAGATTTTTGTTTAAACATATATACCTTTGAGGTGTGAAAGCATAGTAGCAGTTCCTGATTCATCATGATTTTTTGCTAAGGGACTAGCAAAAGGTAAGCTTGGGGGAGTTGTGGATACTGGTTATCTATCATAATTAAGGGATAAATAAATATGAAAAGGGCAAGAATTTGATCACCAACAAAGGTTTAAGGTTTCAACTGACAATATTCCACGAGTTTTGGTGAACTATGATTCTGCAGGGACTAAACCAGGAAATCAACACCGATAGCTTCCCATAGAAGGAAACCGACGGGAGATAACGCCACCACCACGTCAGGATTATTCTAGAAGACCCCAGAGGACGCAAGAAGACACCAGGAGGTCGACAACCACGAGGGGATGACTGGTGGGACCGACCGGTCCCACCTAGAGACCGACCGGTCCCCCCTTGGGGCCTACGGACTCCTCCTTCTGGAACCTTCCTCCACCGACCTCTAGGATGCATCTCGGCCGTACCTTAAGTCAGTTTCATCCAAGGGCCACGGTTCATCGCCCAGGGCTATATAAACAGCCCCTGACCCCCTCTCCAGAGCATCAGGGTTTGATCATTAGACATCATCAATCAGAGCATCAGGCATTCATCAGAAGGAGATCAATCGGAAGCCCTAGAACTACATCCACCTAGAATAGTAGATAGAATAGGATTAGAGGAGGCAAGCTTCGCTTGGATTCCTGATCTAGTCACGAGAAGGCTCGGTAAACCCAAGATCTTCTCTCTTGTATTAACATTATGGATCTATTTCATAGTTGCTCTTCTAGTTCTTCATTGTTCTTCATTGTTTATGTTCTAGTTCATCATCTAGTTCATGTTCATTGTCTAGTTCATCTTCTATTTCATAATCTTGTTCTAGTTCATGTTCTAGTTCGTACTTTAGTTCTTCTCGATGATCTAATTCACCTTATTGTTCATCTTCGTGTTCTAGATAGCAATACAATTGATATGATTAAGACATCAACTATTATATTCTTAATTATATTGCTTATAGTCTGCTTTGATTATATATTTGGCATAGATAGTTCATCTTTATGTTTATACTCACGTTCGTATAGCGCTCATCTTAAAGTACAACGGGTGGGTGATAGATGCTGTGTAGGCGTGGTGCCTATACACTATTTATCTGCGAATGCGTCCTATGTTCCGGATAGAGTGGTAGATCGCGGGTGTGATATTCCTGTTGAGTCCTTTGTATTCCACCTCCCGAATATAGTGTTCAGTATGGCTCAGTTAACTCATGGTATAGGGGTTACTCTATTTGACACCTTTACTATGGAGTTGCCTCTTGATTATAAATATGATGTGACCTAGCCAATGATTGCCAAATATGTCTGCACTAATCAATGTATGCTATGACTTGTAATTAGAATAACTTAGGAATGTTTCTTATTAATACCTGTTCTTATCATCACTTGCTAGGTAGTACTGTTCTAGGATTATCTTTGATTGATCTGATTTTTGTTATCATTTATTATCATTTATCATTATCATTTACTCTGTAACCTGATCCCTATTTGGAGTAATTAGTGTGTTATCAGTCTTATTATAAGTGTGTGCCATAATAAATGTTGTTAAGTCCTTATTAGTATAATACCATCATACCTTGAATTGATTAGTCTCTAGGCTAAATATAAATAACGATACCTGAGACTAGCTTGGGTGAAATGCTTCTACAACAGGTATATTTATCTGTGCGCTTGCGGGTAAATATCTATCTTTAAATCGAGTGCCCTGATATACTTACATTGCTAGCTTCATGTTGGGGATGACAACTTGACGTTAAGTGAAGTTAGTAGTGTCCCGTACACTCTTTAGTGCCTTCACTAGTTTATTATTTTATGTGGTTCATTCTTAGAGTGATTCCATTAAGGAGTGTCAACACCAGCACAGAATAAACTAGTCACTTGTCCTTCCCTTAAACCGATTCAAAAGAATCGGGGTGAGGAAGTAAAATTTACTTTTGATTTCTCTAAATGTGACCGAATATTTGATGAATTGCTTAAATTCGGTTATCTTAAAATTAATTATACTTT
The DNA here is from genome assembly GCA_009763385.1 of Coix lacryma-jobi var. lacryma-jobi. NCBI lineage: Eukaryota > Viridiplantae > Streptophyta > Magnoliopsida > Poales > Poaceae > Coix > Coix lacryma-jobi. The sequence continues at coordinate 53,744,687 of CM019825.1, forward strand.
GCCATCACCCGACGAATTGAAGAGAAGGGCTTATTGTAAATATCATAATTCTTTCTCTCACGCCACTAACGATTGCAATATTTTTTGTCGACAGGTCTAATCGGCCGTTAATGAAGGACGATTGAGCCTTACTGGGATGCAGATTAATACGTCCCCTTTTCCAGTTCATATGGTGGAAGCAGGGAATCCTGCTATTCTAATTCGTCCAGAACAAGCCGATACGACCAGAGGGAAGAATGTCGTCATCGGCGAACCATGGGTTGCACCGAATACTGAGAGCGATTCGGGGCGCAAGGTGGTGCTCGAGAAGGTGTTGGGTATTTTAAATGCACACAGAATAATCCGTAAGTGCACGGATACCGATGTAGCTTTCACCCGAGAGTATTCCAGGGTATTGATTTCCACGGGGAACGTGAAGTGTACTAGAAGAATTAAGAATGTCCAAGAAAAGAATGGTAACGTGGATAGAGAGAGATCTAAGGTTTTCTAAGCGGGTCTATCTAATTAAAGGCTCACTATACTTTACTTACTTTGGAGCAGCAGGTCCTTTCCAACTCTCGAGAAAGACTGGGAAGAAGGTAGTTGGGGGAAGGTTGCCGAAAGCTCTACAAGAACACCAACCCTAACGTGGTGGATTACAAAGACCTGACAGAGCTGTCACCTCTGGGGATACCACAACTATCCGGAGGATTGGGCGCAAACTCAGGTAAACCTTAGTCTAGACATCATGTCTACACTAACGCTTACTACTCTAATTACCGCGGATAACTAGAGCACTCAATACGAGCAGAGATCCAGTAAATAAAATAAAGCAAGAACTAAAATCAAATATAATTCTTAGAAATAGTAAATGAAGAACCTGGAGATTACTTGAAGACGAACCAGATATTGCACCAATACAATGTCGAGGAAGATCTGACAGATCCGGCTCCTCCTCAGCTCTCTCCTTCTCCTCTCTCTAATCCGATCTCTAATTACAACTAGATGAACTAGACAACTAGAACAAGAACTAGAACTAGATCTAATTCTAGATGAACTAGAAGAGATTCATCTAGAGGGACCTCTACTTCTGATATGGAGATGAATAATGAAGATGGAGATGCCTGGAGAGGGGGGTCTGGGTCTGGTTTTATAGCCCGGAGCGTGGAACGTGAGCCCTTGGATCAAACCGACTTCAGGGACGGTGGAGATGCATCCTAGGAGGCGGTGGAAGAAGGTTCTAGAAGGCGGAGGCAAAACGGCCTCCGTGGCCGACCGGTCGGTCATGGGGTGGGACCGGTCGGTCTGGCCCAGTGGGACCACGTGGCGGGCCGCCTCGTGGTGTCTTCTGGTGTCTTCTAGATTCTCCTTTTGCAGGTTTCATCGCGAAATTAATATCTTTTCATCCGGGACTCCGAATATAGCAAATGATATGTCTGTTTCGATCGTCTTGACGAGCTCTTCGCAATGATGCACTCCAATTCATCACTTGAGATACTTTTATATGGTAAAATATTGATGTCCTACAAAACAAGTGAGAGCACCAAAACTCGTGGAACTTGTTAGTTTCAAACCCTATAACTATGCTTTGTGATTCATTTAGTGTCATTTCATGCAATAGTTGATGGTTAATTATGAGCATTAGTGAGCGTCAACAAGTTCCCCCAAGCTTAACCTTTGCTAGTCCCGAGCAAAGCCAAACTCAATGGTGGATCAGGAGTTGCTGTAATATCTTCACTTCCAACGAGTACACAAGCATTCAAATAGAAGTTCTCATATGAAATAGGAAAAAGTACCATATTATTCATCAGGGGGCTTAGTACTTTACCTTGAATCCTGAGTAATTGAAAGATAGAATGATCAAATCAAGCACGATGTCTCTAGTTCTTTCACTTCACTATTATTCCGGAGTTTTATGAATTTTCAGAAAAGATTAAAAACATATGTTGCCAAATTAAATAATGGATCCAAAGAGAAAGTCAACCACACCATTGAATCGAGAAGTGCATGTGTATGGAAAATGGAGTCGGATGCTCTTTTGAATATATATCACTCTCTTCTGTCTATTAGAGACACATGGCTATCAGGCTAATTCTACTGGCGGGCACATGTCCATCTTTTTTTTATGATATTCATTTTTTTCTTTTTTTTCTTTTTTTGAGGTTCCGGACACTTGTCCCTTTTTATTTCCTCGGGATCTTTCTTTTTGTGGTTTCGAACACTTGTACCTTTTTATTTCCTCGGATTTTATCTCTTTTTTTAATAGCCATGTGCTTCCAAACTTTTGAGAGGATAGCAACAAATAATCATGAGTATTTATGCGGAAGATGGATGAAATGTGTAAGTGATCTCAATTCAATAGCATGATAACTTCTCATAGGATCAACAAAGCTTAATTTAACTCAATGCAATTATTAGTCATATTAATATTGGAAACTCTCCGGAACTCTAGTGTTGTTTTAAAACAAGATAACAGTAGCTCAGATCATCACATATCATATCTGTCAATTACCTAGACTCTGAATCAAGCATTTACTACCCATAAATTTAATTTCATTTTTAAGCATCATTATTAATCAGGAGAACTCATGCTTTGAAGGCTAGGTACTTGAAAGAAATTAGATAGAACAACTATTCATTATTTCCATGTAAAAGATCAGAGAGAGAGAGTTCTTCTTTTATTATTAACTTCTTAAAACAATCTAAGCAAACTTAACATAGTATTTATTTAACCTAACACCAGAGACAGAACCAGGGGGGCTAGCAGGGGCCGTGGCCCCCCCCCCATGAACAGTGATTTTTTTAATATGTATAAAAAATTTAACTATATAGATAAAAAATATAAATTCACTATTTTTTGATGGTAATAGTATGTTTTTTCGTTAAAAATATTAAATATACATGTAAAAATGTTGAAAATCTATTGAGACATTTATATTTATCTTGTTTATGAGGTATAATTGTATTGTTCGGCCCCCCTTAATCAAAAGTTCTGGTTCCGTCTCTGCCTAACACACTTTATTATAAATAACTAAGATAATGAATAAGACATACCTGGATCACGAAGATAACGAGGGTGCGTCTCCCCCAAGTCGGTTCCCTTAATAACGTTGAGCCTTCATGTGCCCATATTTTTTTTCTTTTTAATTAATGGTGAGCCTTCATGTGTCCACATATTTTTTTCTTTTTGTTTTATATTTTATTTTCATTTATGTATAGAAGGAAAACTTAAGAGGATATGGATACTTACCTGGATACACGGGGGTGCTTTCCCCCAAGCTGAATGTTATCATAGTCGTTCAATCTTGCCATGTAGCAGACTGGCGGTGGAAATGTGTTTCCTCTGTCGGAGCTTTGATTGATGTTGATGGTTGTGGAAAAAGTGCTCCAAAAGTGGATAGAACATCCACCTGCTCGTCAGCTTTTCTTGTTCTTTTAATCCTGTGAAACTCAAATAGACAACAAGACTTATCGAACAGATTAAGCATTAGTGGTTGGCCACTTAGGCCTTAGTTGTCCAGAGTTTCAGTAAGATCTCTTTCTCAATATTTTTATATTTTTATTTTTATGATGCAATGACAGTCTAACAAAATGAATGTATTTTTATTTTTATGCCACCACGGTGAATATCCCTACGGGTTTTTACACACCATAGAATTATTCACATGAGGCTTTTAAGTTTTATGATGCAGTGTAATATTTTTATTTTCTCTTTTTTATGCAATGGTAATGCAGAAAAGTAAATATGCTATGGAGAAATGATTATGCAAATGATAGAAAGTAAACATGCAAAAAGAGAAATTAATGCAGAAAATATAAATATGGATAACTACCGATTTTACCTTTCGGCGAGGGTTCAATGTTTTAAGTCCTCTGAACAGGACTTCTCACCATGTTCATTCCTGAGGTGTATCATTTGATCTTGATAGGTAGGCCTTGATAACTACAACTCTTGATATGGTGTCACTCATGTTCTTCGTTTGCCCAGTAATTTGAAGTGAAGCATTAGTTGTGAAAGCTGGCAGCATCTTGATTAGTGCACATCTTCTTGTAGATCTAGGACCTTCACTCTTGAAATGTTGCTTTATCATTGAAGAGTGATTGTGTCAAACCACCTTGTAGAAGCTTCTCTTGTCTAGCTGGTTGTTGTTCATGAATGGCTTGTCTTCTCTTGCTCATCTCATAGTGACCTGAGTGATGGGAGCTTGAGAGGAGGAAGGACATAGTGGGATCATCTTTAAAGGGATCAGCCTTCCTTCTCTATGCGTTGACCTATCAATGAAGGTGTGTTGTTCCTCAGGTCCATACCAGGACCTCTCTCTTTTAGCTTGTGTTTGTACTTTCCTTCTCTATGCGTTGACCTATCAGTGAAGGTGTGTTGTTCCTCAAGTCCATACCAGGACCTCTCTCTTTTAGCTTGTGTTTGTACTGTCTGATATGAGAGATGAGGATTCAAGTGCCCGTACGATGGTCTCTGTCTTCTAGTGGACCAGCTCAGACTTGTTCACCTATTTCCATGGAGTGAGTGCTTTGATTGTAGGTATTGTTTTGTGGCACTCATCTTCTGTCTTGTTCTACAGATCTCACTTCTCCATGATTAGTGAGTTGTGTCTCCCTTGTGCAAGTTGTTGAAGTTCATGTGTCTCTTCATCTCAAGTGTGGGTTCATCTTAGGACTTTCCCAAATTGATATTGAAAGTTTTCCTGCAGGGGTTAGTCCAACAAAATATCCAACATCCACTATAGCATACTATTAGTTCAAAAATCAACCTAGACACCACGACTAATTTAATTTAGGAAGGCATTTTAAGCTAAGCATGCTTAATTTAAAAAACCTTTGAAAGCAATATCATCACTCCTAAACTAGGCACCATGCTCAATTTAAGAGATGTATGAAAGTACTTCAAACCTAAACATATTCTATAGTAGATGAAGGTAGCATTAAAACATTAAAGAGATTTACTCAAATGGTGATGAAAGAGCATGATTAGTGTATAGCACATGAGCATGTCTTAAAGGTAGGGACAACCAATATAGCAACATGTTAAGAGATGTTCTTACAAAGTGTATCCCCCAAGCTTAGATTTGCAAAAATCAAGATTGGATGAATGTAATTCAATGTTGCATGATGATTAGTTGGACATACCTTGTGTTTGTCATTCCTTCGAACTTTTCGCTACAAACCTGCAAAGGTTAGTGACAAGAATACCCGAAGGAATATTTTAACAATTATATCCTTATGCTCATTACACAAAGGCAGTGTAGCAGGAGAGTGAACACTGATCTAAAAAGTGCTTGTTTTAGGATACTGAGCTTGTCTTTGGGAAACCTTCAGAATGAGATTTGGTGAAGTGGTTTCCCCTCCAACACCAACTTAAGAGCACAACGAGATCTACAAAATTTGTGAGAAACATATGCATCGACAACCATCCTTTTGAAGTTTTTGTAAACAGAAAGTGTGAGGGGGTTGAAAATCTCGAGTGTGGCAATGTTAGACACACCAATTGAATCAGGAGATGTTTCATATGAGCATGGATTTAAAGAGGTGTTTATGAAGTAGCTTCCATGCTCTTTGATATCATCTTCCTCGATTTCAGAGAAGAACACTGAAGGGTGGAGTTCATCATTTTCTAAAGTGTAGGGTGTTTTCTCTAGAGAAGGTTCTATGACAACCAAATTATTAGAAGGATTTGAAGGAATTTCAAATTTGGTTGGGTGTTCATCCTCGTGTTGGTTGGGGTTAGGCTTGACTTCTTCTTCTGGGAATTCGTCACAAATGCCAGTGTAAGGAGTGTTTTCAAGGATTTTATTTAGGATGTCTCCTCGTTCACTAACAAGTTTATGTGAGAATGATCCTCCAAAAGCTAAATCGAGATGTAGAGCAGCTTCCTTGTTAAGACCACAATAAAAGTGAAAGTGTAACACATGGTCTGGCAAGGAAAGGTTTGGGCTAGAATTGGTAAGGTGTTTGAACCTAGCCCAAGCTGCTCCTAGCGTCTCCTTCTCTTTTTGTTTGAATGTAAGAATTTTGATTCTAAGATCAGAGATTCGAAAAAGAGGGAAGAAAGCAAGACAAAAGTTGTCCCGAAGTTCATCCCAATTTTCATTTACGCCCTCTACGGAATGATTATACCATTTTCTCTTCCCAAAAGGGAGAACGGGAATAGTTTCCATTTAATGGTCTCTTGTGTCATGCCAGCTATAGTCTGACAAGAACACAACTCCTCAAATTCCCTAAGGTAAGTGTATGGATCTTCGTCTTCTGACCCAGAGAAGGATTTCTCCCGAACCATGAAGGACCGAGAATGCAATAGCAAGGCGACCAGAGGGCGGGTGAATGGGAGCTCAAAAATTTCTCTCGAAACTTCGGCCTTTGTCCCACAAATCAACCCCAAAAGCTTCGATCGAAACCGTGATGCTCACGACCCTTGGAAGAGGGTGGATGATCCCTAGGACCACAGCGGAGCACCACAAAGCGATAGCAAACCAATCGGCAAAAGCACCGGAACAAGTTCGACCCTCGAAAGCCAAGTCCCGAACGTAGATGGAAGGCTACGTTGAGAAATCCCCAAGTACCGATGCTAACAAGTAGCAAAGATACCTAGAGAGGTTCTTTGGACAACTCTAGGGCCAAACGAGAACTCCGAAAACCAACCGAGAAGGCCTGGAGAGCAAACGCACTAAACCAGAGGCTTCAGCCGATTCGCGCACTGTCCGGGGTTCAGTCCGCGGACTGTCTGCCCAATGGCGGACTGTCCGGGCTCTGGTGGCGGATTGTCCGGGCTCTGGTGGCGGACTGTCCGCCGGTCAAAAGTGCAAAAACGCACTGCTGCTGAAGTCCCCTGGACAGCTCCCGGACTGTCCGCGAGTCCCAACGGCGGACTGTCCGCGATTCAAAAAGGACTTGTCCAACAGCGCGGAGTCAGGCCACTGGTCTGACTGACCCCGACGCGCGGACTGTCCGCGGTTCACCTGGCGGACTGTCCGCATATGAACAGAGAGGGCGATTTTGGTCGCCCCTCTCACGAATCTTCTCAAATCCGAATTAAGACTCAATCCCACGTTCCCAAACTTGGAGAAGATGATCACGAGGTAGTTAGGAGACTATCCCCAAGAAATCATCTGCTCAAATCAACTCAAACATCGGGAAATCGAAAGGGGAGGAGTATGAACAAAAAAGCGCCACGAAAACGAAATCAACCCGATCTACTTGTTCATGAGGAGTTAGATGAATTCCTTCGGTAGAAATGATCTCCTCACTATAAAGAACAAGTTGATTCAAACGGATTTCGCAAAGACGCAGTAGAGAGGGAGATCAAGTGACGGGAAAATCGCGGAGAAACGAAGAATGCGAAGAACACGAACAAAACGTGAATCAAGTCATCGATCTGCAACCGTGTGGCTACCACACGCTACAACAGTGAGATTACGGTCTCACTTCCTCAAAATCTCCAGTACACAGAGGTATGGTTCTCTGCGGATCTCAGTTGCTACAGCAGGGGATTGGGAGAGCAGGAAAACCTAGAAGGCAAAGAGCAAATGGCTGAGATAGATTGGGAGGAGGGTGTCTCCCTCTATTTATCCTAATTCTAATTCCTACTCTACCCCTCACTAATTACAGAGCGAACCAGCTAAACCCTAGGGTTATTCTGGACCAACTCGTGGTAGGTGGTGATTCGACGGCCACGCCCGCACAACAGGTAGCGTTGCCTCGACGCAACCTCATCGATTGCCGCCACGTGCCGCCACCTCTCCGCTTGTCCTTTTCCCGAACTTCGCCCCCGGTTTTGTGGCCCAAACCGGGAAACCAGCCTTCACGACCAACCCCCGGTTTTGAGGCCCAAACCAGGAAACCAGCCAACCATCGCCTGAGTTTTGTGGCCCAAACTCATAAACCCGCAGCGCCCAAGTTTTGAGGCCCAAACCTGGAAACCGTCCTCAGCCCGAGTTTTGTGGCCAAACTCGGAAACCGTCAGCGCCCAGGTTTTGAGGCCCAAACCTGGAAACCGTCCACTCGGTGGTTTTTCTGTGGCTCAACCACCAAACCGAGCCGTAGATGGGATGTACTGCCCGTGCACCCCGTCCACCGACACATGTCCCCAGGTCCTCGACCCGAGCAACACCGTGACCGCAAGTCTTCACTCGTCGCTGTCCCAAGCTGTCAGCCACCACAGCTGATCCTCGGGCCACCGGTCCCTCAGTCCAAGCCTCACGTCCGCCCTTCGCCACTCTCGGTCCATCGGCATGGCACGTCTCTACTTGACCTTCACCTTGCCTTTGATCATTGTATCTGTGCTCGACACCTGCACAACACAAGCCAAAGAACATGTGCATCATCCCAGTTGGCAATCACTCATCACTCAGAGACTCGGCATACACACATGTATCCGCAATCTCCCCCTTGATGAGTGCATTGTCAAATACCAACACAAATCATAATGAAATAGAGAAAGGAAGGAAGAAAATGAGAGAACTCGACCAAATGACCCAAAAGCATAACAAAGCCAAAGAAGGTCAAGTGGAAAGAGCAGAACAACTTGGTTCCCAAAGACATGGGCAACGGCTCAACGCAACCAAGCAAAGCAAAGCTAGCCCTCAAGAAGAGGTAGAACAGGCTCAACACCGCTAGCGAGAAAACTTGATACCAATTGAAGGATCAACTGAAATTCAAGCAAAACAGAGCTAGCCCTTAAGAAGAGGCAAAACGGGCTCAACACCGCTAGCAAGGAAGCTCGATACCAACCGAAGAAAGCTTGATATCAGCTGAAGAGCATAAAAGCAAAGGCGCTAGTTCCTCAAGAAAGAGGCAAAGGCTCAACACAACTAGCTACCAGCTCAGAAAACTCTCCTCAAATAGTGCACACAACCAGGAAATCTCTCTCGAACACAGAGAAGAGAGCACACATGATTTGTCAATATTTTCTCCCCCTTTGTTGAAAATGCACCATCAATCAAATTTCCCCCCCTGGACAGAAGAACTCTTCCTTCAAATGCATATGAGTCAAAAAATGCAAGTTAGCAGCTTCAGGAATATAGTCGATAGAATATGTAGATGCTTAACAGAGTGCCGATCCGATGACTCATAAAATGCACAGAATGGTAGCAAAGGCTCAAACTGATCACTAAATATGAAATCTGAACATTTGAGCAACAAGAACAGTTTTCAGCCAAAAAGGTATTCACCATCAAAATAGCACGAAGCATGTAGAGACAGGAAGTCAAACAAGTGCCAAACATGTATACAAGGTGAACTACCCCTAGCACAGTTCAATCATCATGCTATAGAATGAAACATAGACTTGTGTATTGAAATTTTATCGGAGTTGCAGCGGTTAAATTACACAAGACCAAATTTCAGCAAGTGAGTGCGAGAGGTTGAAAGCTTGTCATCGCCTAACTTTTCAACTGTGCGAAGCCTATGCAGAAGCAATCAGAAGCTTAAAGCAACAGTTTCGGTCATACACTACACAGCTCAAGTTCAACTCAAAGTGCAATGAGAAACAGTCTCGAAACTGTGATGTGCTGACAAACAATCCCTTCTCGATCTTTCCAATTCAATTAACTTGGTTCAGATTTTAAAGCAGCATATGAACATACCAAGCAAGTAAATGACTCAATACTAGAGACATAGCAACCTAGCATATATGAGAAGCACAAGTGATTTCAACACATTCTACACATGCTAGTTGCAAATCACAATGGTGAATATTTTCAAGTTTTTTGTTCATTAAGCAAATTCACCATTCATAAAATAGCTCAGCTCACAACATGTATCAGTGATCAGAAAGAGCATAAACTACAACATCATCATAAAGCATCGGAGCTGGTACTATACAGAGCATAGGCACATTCTAAAGATTATATACATGAAGCTCTGAATGTAAATATGCAAGATGAAATGCAAAGATGTATGATGAAATCAAATGAAAGAAAAGATACCAACTGAAAAACACAAAGTCAGTTTATAATACAAGAGTCAAAATGTTTCCCCCATCTAAAAGGGAAAACACACACCAAGCTCACCTCTCAACCTAGCAAAAGTTGATTGGTCCAAAGGCTTGGTGAAAATATCATCCAACTGATGATGAGTATCGACATGGCGAAGGTCGATATCACCCTTCTCATAGTGGTCTCGCAGAAAATGAAAGCGCACATCAATGTGTTTGGTCTTAGAGTGCAGCACGGGGTTCTTAGCAACGCTAATAGCACTCGTGCTGTCACAAAGCAAAGGAACGCGAGTAAAGCTCAGACCAAAATCACGCAAAGTGGCCATCATCCAGAGCAACTGGGAACAGCAGCTAGCCGCAGCAACATACTCAGCCTCCGTGGTAGACTGGGCGCCACTAGACTGCTTACGAGAAGACCACGATACAAGAGAAGAACCAATAAACTGACAAGTCCCAGAAGTGGACTTGCGCTCAATGCGACAACCAGCAAAATCGGCATCGGAATAACCACAAAGGGAGAGGGTGGAGGAAGCAGAATACCAAATTCCAAACTCAGGAGTGAAGCATAAGTACCTCATAATGCGCTTGACCGCCTGACGGTGAGAGGTGCGTGGCGACGACTGAAATCGCGCGCAAAGACACACCGCGAACTGAATGTCCGGGCGTGTCGCCGTCAGGTACAGCAGCGACCCGATCATACTCCGGTACTCCTTCTGGTCCACTGCTTCTCCATCCTTGTCCGCATCCAGGGCCGTCATGGTCGACATGGGTGTTGGAAGAGGCTTGGCCTCACCCATATCGAATTTCTTCGAGATATCCTTGGTATACTTACCCTGGTGCACAAACGTTCCTTCTCGAGATTGCTTGATTTGCAATCCGAGGAAAAACGTCAACTCGCCCATCATGCTCATCTCGAACTCCCTGCTCATAGTATCTGCAAACTTGGCAACCAAAGCGTGAGAAGAACCACCGAAAATGATATCATCCACGTAAATCTGGACCAAGAGAGTGTCATTGCCTTGCTTGAGGAGGAAAAGCGTTTTATCCACACATCCCATTTTAAAACCCTTAGCAAGCAAAAAGGTTTTCAACCTATCATACCAGGCTCTAGGGGCTTGTTTCAAACCATACAAAGCTTTGTGAAGTTTAAAAACATGGTTTGGAAACTTGGGATTTTCGAAATCGGGGGGTTGTTTCACATACACCTCCTCTTCTATGTAGCCGTTTAAGAAGGCACTCTTGACATCCATTTGAAAAAGTTTAAACCCTTTGGATGCAGCAAAAGCCAAGAGTATCCTAATCGCCTCCAAACGAGCTACAGGAGCGAAAGTCTCCTCATAGTCTATCCCCTCCTTCTGACTGTACCCCTGGGCTACAAGTCTGGCCTTGTTTCTTACAACATGGCCATCTTCTCCTTGTTTGTTTTTGAAAACCCATTTTGTCCCAATAGGATGACACTCAGGAGGAAGAGGAACAAGAACCCAAACCCTATTTCTCTCAAAGTTTTCAAGCTCCTCATGCATGGCATTGACCCAATCCGGATCCGTCAAAGCGTGTCCAACATCTCGGGGTTCAAAATCAGCAACAAATGCAGAATGAGCAAAGTGAGAGATTTGTTGTGACCTGGACCGAGTGACACGTTCGCCGATGCTACCGATCATCTATTGAGGTGGGTGTTGGTGCTGAATGTGTCGAGGCGCCTCCCGAGCTGATGTTGCCTCCCCCTCAACAGCAGCTGGTGCCTCCTCGGGTACAAAAGGTACCGCTCGAGGTGGCGGATCCCACGGCCCCCAAGTGGTAGAGGAAGAAGGGTCTGGGCCGTGAGTCATAGTAGAAGCCGTTCTTTGTGGCACAGCAGGTGGAGGAGGTGCTGGATCATCCATCCCTTCAGCACCTTCATCCTCGTCATCAAAAAGAGGCTCGCCAACCTCATGATCACCTGCACGCTCAAAACGAGAAGAAGGACAAACCATGGTCTCATCGAAGGTGACATCTGATGTCTCCATGACTTGGTTAGTATCAAGGTTAAGTACACGATATGCACGAGTGTGAGTGCCATAACCCAAAAATACACCGTCTGAAGAACGAGACTCAAATTTGTCCAGGTTGCCTTTCTTGAGTATAAAACAGTGGCAACCAAAAACTCTAAAATAACTCACCTTGGGGAGTTTTCCAAAACGCAACTCATAAGAAGTCTTTTTCAAGAAAGCTCGAAGGAAAATGCGATTGGAAATATAGCATGCAGTGCTCATAGCTTCGGCCCAATATCGCCTAGGAATCCTATGCTCATCGAGCATCGTCCTGGCCATCTCTACAAGGGTCCGATTTTTCCTCTCTACAACACCATTTTGTGGCGGTGTGTAGGGGGAAGAAAACTGATGCTCCAAACCCAAAGAGTTACAAAACTTCTCAAAATCCAAATTCTTGAATTCGGAACCATTATCACTCCGGATTGCTCGCATTGAGTTCAAAGGGAACTCATTCTGAAGACGCAAAATCAGATTGCGAGCAAAGGAGAAAGTCTCGGTCTTCTCAGCTAAAAAGAAGACCCACGAATATCTCGAAAAATCGTCAACAACAACAAGCACATACCACTTCACCCCAACCGAGCTCACCCGAGCCTGACCAACAAGGTCCATATGCAAAAGCTCTCCAGGGCGCTTAGTCATGACCTGAGTCACTGGATGGTGGGGAGCGGCTACCATCTTCCCATATCTACAAGAATGGCAAACAAGATCCTTCTCCATGGACAACTTGGGCAATCCTCGGATTAAGCCAAGTGAGCTAAGTCTTGCAAGCAAGTCGAAGCTCAGGTGACCAAGTCTCCTATGCCACTTCCAAAGATCAGAGGAGGAAGGTCCAGCCAAAAGACAACGAGAAACTCCAAACGATTCCGAGAAATTCGCACGAAAGACTTTTCCAAAGGGTGAAATCACACATACAAGATTGCCCTGAGGATCCAAAATATGACTGAGATTCAGTTTAAAACGAATCTCATAGTCATCATCGAAAAGTTGCAAAACAGAAAGAAGGTTAAAGTGCAAGTTAGAAACAAGAGCAACATCGCGCAACACAAAGTGCTCATTAACTCGCACCGACCCACGAGACAACACCTTACCTTTGCTGTTGTCGCTGAAGGTGATAAACTCCTTTCCGGCGACCGGACTAAGACTGGAGAACCACTTGGCGTTTCCGGTCATGTGCCTCGAACACACGGAATCCACCAACCAAACGTTCTCCAATCGTTTTACCTACATCAATAAAAAGACATAGGGTGAGCATACGGTCCAACACTGGGGTTAGTGAAGTAGGGAGAATACCACTGTTCGGCCGGCTGCTCAAAAGAACGGTTAGCAGAAAAACCATTCCTAGCATGCCTACGGGGAAAGCGATCACCACGCTGAGGAAAACGTGGTCCGCTAAGGGAGGAGCGTCCATCGCGATACTCAAAACGCGGTGGTGGAAAACGCTCAACAAAGCCTCCGCCACGGGGTCCGTATCCTGCAAAATCAGGACCCCATCGAGCAACACTTCCCTGACGCCTAGCACCTTGAGGCACTGCACCTCTAGGCCTAGCAGCTCTCCTCGGAGCTCTCCTCTAAACATTCGGCACATGTACATCATGGAAAGGATGGTACATGTCCGGATTGTTCATCTCCCTGGAACGGTGCTCCTCTCTCTTGCGCCTAAAGCAGAACTCCCTCAAGTGTCCATCTCTCCCACAGTGCTCACAATGGTACCTCACCGCTCTCATAGGGGTTGTTGGTACTCACGGTAGTGGGTGTGGATCACTTTGCCCTTCTGTGGCATAAGCTCCTCCTGGATAGGTGGCATTGTGTCCAGTTTATTTTTCAGGTGGTTGGGTTTGGGATGCCACATTTGTTTCTTGGGTGGAGCTTTCGGAGGTTCCTCAAACACTCCGTTCTTGGTGTTAGGCTTGAGGGGCTCTTTGGGTGGAATCATGGTAAGCTTGGGAGTAGTGGTGGAGTTGGGCTTTGTTGATGGTCCTTAAACACCTGTTTTACCATCAACATTTTACCCTAAACTTCACCAAAAAGGCATGAAATGTAGTCAAATAGGTTTCAAACTAACCGAATTCCACATGTCCATAGAATTTTATTTGAATGCAGGATTTGAACCAAATTTGGACATATGGACCCACCAGAGGCCAAGCCCACTCAGCAGGGCCCAAATGGGCCTAAGGGGGGTGGCGCCCGCCACCCCTAGGTGGCGCCCGCCACCTCTAAATGGCGCCCGCCACTTGGGTTGGCCCAAGCTCCACTCCCCGCCATGTCACCGATCCGTGTGACCTCCCCAAGGCCAAATCTTGGCCCTTGGTCACTAGGTCAGTGGCATCGGACGGCTCAGGATGAAGTGGCGTGGATCAAGGCTGAATGACGGTTGCTAGGACATGCAACCGACCTCCAAACCGCCTTGGACAACCACCTGGATGCCGTTGAAGCCAAGGCGGTGCATCCAACGGTGAGGGGGGTGGCGGCCGCCACCTAGGCTGGCGCCCGCCACTAGGGTTAGCCCTAGGTCTGCTGGCTGCCCCCTATAAGTACCCCCCTCACTCATTTGGGCTATAAATACCCCCTGGCGACACTACTTCATTCGTACCAGTACCATCCCACACCAGTACCACCACAACACAAGAGAAGCAAAGCAAGTAGAAGCAAGCAAGTGAGAGCTCAGAGAGCTTAGGCAAGTAGGTAGCTAGTAGAGCAAGGCATCTTTGCCCTCGCGGTAGCGCTGCTCAAGGCTTAGCTCAAGAGTAGAGGCGTGCGAGTGATCGGTTCTGGAGCTGGGAAGAGTCTTCCTTCATCTCCAGTTCAGGTTTTGCTCTTGTTACTCAAGCACTTTACTATATTCTATTTTATCATTTCAAGTATTACTTTATTCTACTTATCAGTATTGAGTAGTATACTTGATTGATTGCTTGAGTGCCTAGCTATCCTACAGTTCAATTCACTTAGCCATAGTAGTTAATCTCTAGTGAGCTTAGTGTTTGATCTTTGCCAATAGGTTGCTTAGTTCGTTTAGTGTTTATCTTATTAAGTCAAGTGTTTGCTCTAATGTCCGCAAGGGTGTCTCTATTCAAAGCTAGGGTAGAGATAGTTGGAATATAGTTAAGTGTGGTGCTTAGTTATAGACTTACCTTCAGATACGGCTGGACCCCCGGATAGCTGTGGTAGCAAGCAGGTGGTGACAACCCTGTGCGCCTTGAATTCCACCACATAGTTGGCCTAGTTTAACAGTAAGGCTCGTTGTGCTAGCGTTCAACCTAAGTAAGTGGTAAAGGCTAGTACGCCTCGATACTTGACAAGATAGGAATAAAACTATACTCAACTTAGTTGCTTTATTGACTTTTGCCTGCCTTGCTTCGTAACTATCTTGCTTCGTAGTTATCTTGCTCTGTTGTTATCTAGGAGTAGTTAGTAGTTAGTAGTAAGTTATCTTAGTTACCCTTAGTTATCCTATTCCATTTATCAACCTATCCATCCACCTTACCTTAGCCATCCATATCATCCTTACCTATCCACCCATATATTCTTTCTAGCCTTTCATCTCTTCCCTTCTTCCCGTTTCCCTTTTCTCTTTTCTTCGACTCTCATCCCCTCCTTGACTCAACTCATACACCACCCTAGCCTTCCCTTGGGATCAAATAAATCGACACCTGGCACTCCCAGGCGAAGTGCTACTATGATAGTTCTGTGCGCTTGCAGAATCTCCTCCTGGTAGATTGCAATCTCTCTAGCTAGCTCCTACTAGTGTCGGGATTGACAACCCCGCTTGGCATTAGTAGATAGCTGCTTTAGCTCGACTCCTTTAGGTATAGTGACCGGTCTTGCTTCAAGCATTTCTGACACCGTTGCCGGGGATAGACTCCATAGTCTACTCCTAGTAACAACGTTAGCAAGTGCCAACAAGCATTCCTGGACCGTTACCGGGGATAGTTGCCTAGCTCTATCTTTAGTGAAGCTAAGAACTACCAACAGGCTTCTCACTTGGGTTAAGACCACTAAACTCTCCAACCTTGCCAAAAGATGAAACATCAACACCCGGAGCAAAACCTACACCTGGACCTCCAGCAGCACGCTTAAATTGGGAGATCATCATCCCAAGCTGTGGCTCACCATAAGACACCCACGACAAGATGGTCCGAAGGTATGTGTTTTCCTCCTCGGTTTGCATCTTGTCATGCTTCACGTTCGCAATCTCCATCTCCAAACCCTCGCACAAAGCACACCTAGTCACACAAGTGCTACCCGAGCTGGCCTTCTCAAGAGACACAATCTTGGCATTCTTCTCTGCCAACTCGGTTTGCAAGCCAGCACATGACTTGCACGCACCCAACAACGAGGATCTAGCCTTCAGCTCATCCACCTCTCCTATCAACACAGCATACTTACTACTCAAAGTGAGAAGATCAGTCATTTGTGTGGAGCACATCTCACACTCCTCCTCATCTGTGACAACAATGGTGGACTTGACAGATTCAAGTTCCTTCACCGTATCCTCCCACTTCTGCCTAAACTCCTTCCTCTCTCTAGCAGCGCGCCTAAGCAGCTTGTCTTGACTAAGGAGAGCGGCAGTAAGTTTCTCGACCTCAGCAGAAAGCTCATCGGGGGTCTGAGATACCTGAGAGGTGTCGTCGTCATCGTCGTCGTTCCGAGGAATGTCCTCCAGCTCGCTGTCAACCTCCTTGCCGAGGGCCATGGTGCAGAAGCCCTCGTCGTCGGCGAAGAAGCAGAGGCCGTTCAGCTTGTCCTCGATCCTCTTCTTCTTCTCGGACTCGTCGTCGCTTGAGGCAGCGGAGTCATCATCTGAGTCGTCGACGTCGCTAAGCGTAGCGAAGAACGCACGCTGCTCAGCCTGGGCTTTCTCCAAGTACTTCGTCTTGATGTACTCCTTGTCGAAGCCGCCCTTCCGCTTGTGCCTCGCGGGGACGTACTTCTCCTTGCACTTGCCGGAGTCGTACTTGTGCCCATGATTGCCCTTCCCAGAATGCTTGTTCTTCTTGGGACAGTTGGCGATGAAGTGGTTGGGGTCGCCGCACTCGAAACAGCCCGAGCGTCCTCCTCCGCGGCCCTAAACCCTAAACCCTAAACCCTAAACCCTAAACCCTGAATTGCCTCTTTACGAATATATGTTATTTTTAATGTTGGCAATTACATGTCACCTAAAACTTGAAACCCTAAAACCCGAAACCCTAACCCTAAACCCTCAAACCTAAACCCCTAAACCCTCAAACCCCTAAACCCCAAAACCCTAAACCCGAAACCCTGAACCCCTAAACCCCGAAACCCTAAAACCCAAAACCCTAACCCTAAACCCTCAAACCCTAAACCCCTAAACCCCTAAACCCTCAAACCCCTAAACCCCGAAACCCTGAAACCCCGAAGCCCTAAACCCTGAAACCCTAAACCCCGAAACCCTAAACCCCTAAACCCCAAACCCTAAACCTTAAACCCCTAAACCCCTGAACCCCTAAACCCCGAAACCCTAAACCCCTAAACCCCAAACCCTAAACCCTAAACCCCTAGTTTTCGGTTTTGGTTTCACATACATGTAATAAGCTCCTCTAAGCGTTCGATCATATTGTATATATATTTTAATATTCGCAGAAATGGCCGACCCAAATGAGAACATGGAGGAGGAAATGATGAATATCATCGCCGGCGGCGATGATGGGAGTCAATACTTATTGAATTACGAAGACATGACCATGCATGATGAAAATCCCCCTAAACAACAAGTTGAGATGGAAGAAGGCAATACATGCGAGGTATTAGGGTTTCGCTAATACTTTATTACTTGATTAGGTTTTATTTCAACTTGTATTAGGGTTTCATCTTCGTGTCTTTACCTATATGTAGCCCTCTGGATCGACGTCTGCGATGGGGCAGAGCAGACCAAAACGAGGGCCGAAGAGGCCGTTGAAGGGCCGTTATGTAATCTCCGAATTCGATATGGCTATAGGCCAACCACTAGGACCCCATGCACAGAAATATGTCTTTCACTGTAGGTTCCTTGTGAGAGATCGGATTCCGATAAGTGCCCGTGAATGGAAAGAGAAGAAAAGTGCTCCCGAGATCTGTTATGTCTCCAATCTTGACAAGCAGCTAGTCTGGGAAGGCATCCAAGCTCATTTCTCGTTCGACACGGATGATGAGGAGCTGCAGAGGAGAATTCGTGGTGATGACCTAATCTTAGTCCAGATGGAGGAATTACACCAGCTATGTCATATGGACGCACTAGATAAATCGCTCCTTAGCTGCTATTGTTTGTAAGTGTTTCTTTTATAGTTTTCATTGAACTCTCTAGTATGTGTATATAGTACGTAGTATTCTTACACACATACTTGTGGACCGACTCGATATTTTGCA
This sequence comes from Coix lacryma-jobi var. lacryma-jobi, assembly GCA_009763385.1. Classification (NCBI taxonomy): domain Eukaryota; kingdom Viridiplantae; phylum Streptophyta; class Magnoliopsida; order Poales; family Poaceae; genus Coix; species Coix lacryma-jobi. Next base: position 53,763,002 of record CM019825.1, read on the forward strand.
GGTATCAGATGACTCAGCTCAGAGATAAACATGACAATTCTGTTGGGTTTGTTGATCCATATGTTGTTTTCAAGGCTCCAAACCCTTCAGCGACTTGGAGCGATGAGTCGTGTATGAATCTCATGAGGTTCTTCGTGAACCAAAAAGATAGAGAAAGAATTCTCTTCCCATACAACTTTAAGTGCGTGAGACATATATAGTTAATAATAAGTATGTGCACATTTTATTTTACTTAACCCTAATAATATATATATATATGAATCATGTGTATGAACAGCTATCACTGGATACTGATGATCATCGATCTCAAACATAGCAATGTGTTAATCTATGAATCGTTGAGCAAACCGCAAGAAGATTACCAAGATATGATAGACATCCTCCAAAGGTAATTTTTTTGATCCCTAGCTTGCATGCTTAAAGTATAGACTAAGCTTGTATATATGTATACTAATTAAATAATGATCCAACTATTAATGTTTCATTGGCCGGATTAGGGTTTGGGAAAAATTCATTGCTCGGGAACATATGAGTCAGTGTAAGGCCCCACTTACAATAAAGCCACGACTACCACTAAGTTTACACCTTCGTCAATGTACGTGTATCTTTATTATATCATGTCATATATCATATCTTTATTATGAGATGAATCTTTTCATTC